>JAHDVE020007696.1:0-389039 GCA_022606495.2 Halesus radiatus
CATTGACGGCCTCCATGGTCGAGGGGTAAGGCTCTCGACTACGAATCCGAAGGTCGCGGGTTCAATCCCGGCGTGAGCAAGTAAATTTTATTTAATTAATTTGTGTTGTTTCACAATTAATTAATTAAAAAATAATATATAGTATATTTGCGCACGTTCCAGAGTGGAAGATACTCTCGTATAGCCCTGGTGAAAGACCACCATTCAGAATTGAAACGTCACTTGAAATGGCTTTTAGCCGTGTTTGGTGACCAGATCTGAATAGCCAGGTATTTCCCCACCTCCCCTTCCCCTTCCCCTTCTCCTTCCCCTCCCCAATACCTTCAGCCTCACAACATTCCCCAATTGGGAATGCCATAGTCTCACTGGCTCCAGAAGGTTGGGAGCAGTTGGGACTCTTGTGAGGTATTCATATTTAAAAAAAAAATCTTTATCGATATCATACTTTGAAGTTCTAATTGTATCTCCATTTTTAAATCCCATATTATTGGCTGCTATCCTTATGATGATTGCAAGAGAAGTTTCTGCGAACTCAATTGCAATCTATACTCTATTATTCCGATTGCGAATTGAGTTCGGGTAGAAACTTTGCAATCATCATGGAATAGCAGCCAGCTGGAAGGGTGAAATCTTGAGCAGAAAATAAGTGGAACAGATATATTAGCTAAGTTGGTTAAGCGGCAAATGGGCAAAACAAACCGTATGGCTGCAAATTCCTGGTCCAGAAGAGGCGTGGCCATAGGAAAGGAGAACGGAATCACTAGATCTAGTAATTTGGTCAAAACCAAGCGTCATTGGGCGGGACGGTAGTGTGGCCGATGGAAAAAAAATATTAACCGAGTTTTTATTTTTTGACTTGACAATAATGGCAATACTCCTTGTCTCCGCTGAGCGAAGCTTTGAAATTTGAAAGTCTTGAAATTTGAAATCTCGCTTTGAATACAGCGCTTTATTTATCGTTTTAAAATAACAAATGATGCATACCTGTATCCGATATAATCCTTAGATACATAAATATTTTAATTAGAATTTTTCGTCATATTAGTTTAATTTTAAATTATTTTCTTTGATTTGAATTTCCCCTGATAATTCGCTAAAGAAATATCCCTCGGAACAAGTCTGTCTCGTGATTCGGAAAGTTGATGGTTATATTTAAAAAATATATATTTATTGATATTTATGGTTTTTGGTACAAAGCTTAGATTATTTTCGACTACCAAACTAGGCACATGCCCGTATTATGGTAGTCGACATATTATGATATATTTTTTTCCAAATAATATACCCGTATTATATTAACTAAGGTTTTTTTGTTTGTAAAAAGTGAAATAAAATTGTATTTTTTTGTACG
Organism: Halesus radiatus; assembly: GCA_022606495.2. Lineage (NCBI taxonomy): Eukaryota > Metazoa > Arthropoda > Insecta > Trichoptera > Limnephilidae > Halesus > Halesus radiatus. The sequence goes on from JAHDVE020007696.1 coordinate 1,352, forward strand.
TGATCTATAACCCCCAATTAAGCAAAAGATACTGTAACGTAACAAATGGAAGATCCTAGAATAGTTCTAGCTTCTCGGTTATAATAGCCCGGCATCCAATAACACGACAGCCCGCCGACGGCTACGATAATCAACCAATCCGGTAAGTTCCCACCACCCAGCGTGGTTAATCAACCAATGAGGGCTAGCGGAACAGATCATTACTGGCCGTATGGAACGGCGTAGCTCGCAAAGCGACTCCGCCGTCCGTCAGCACTCTCTTCCCGACGTCTGAGCTATCACCTGCGTGCTCCGTTAGAGCTCGCACTCCGGTTCACTTATCGAGTCACAATTGGAAACATCAATTACATGTGGGTTCGAGGCCCCTACCAGATAGTTCCCATACTACCTTGTAAGACATCTAAAATGGTGTCTAAAATTTTTAACTGTTAAACTCAGTGTGAGGATATCCAACGCCTGTGCTCATTGTACGCTGACCACGCAGTCAAACCCTCGGCCATGGCGTCGCCGAACCATCATGCTCATGTAAGCTGCCAACACCTTCTCTCATTTTATGTGCTGTACTTGTGTGTCTTCCCTCATTGACTTGCCCGGTTAGAACTCCTTCAGAGAGAGGAATAGTCTAGAAAAGAGTAGGTGCCAACTTCTTGGCGAACCCTGCATATAATTTGTATAACCATGTCTTTGTTACAATAAATTCTGAACTGAAAGTACGCCATCTCGTCATTTAAAGTAGAATAGAATGCCTTCCCTTCAATTATAAGGCCGCGGCCGACTCATATGACCTTGAGAGAGAGGAAATCTCCTTGCTGTACCGACGATGTCCTGACGGCGCCGGAACCCGCCTAGAATACGATCTCCGGGTGAGTCACACTGAGTCATTCTTACACCGCCTCTCATTTGCCCACAGCCCTCCTTTCAGCATCCCCGCCTTAACACGCCGCCCAACATGGCGCTCCTTACCCTTATTCCCCTACTTCCCCGCCCCAACTCTGGACGCACGAGTGTGATGTTCTTTCCATTTGTAACACTTGCGCCCATCGGGGTGCTTATTCCATTTGTAACACTGGCTTCCATCGTGGGGCTTTCCTCCTTCCCGACCTCCTCCTCTTTTCCCTAATACTCCCTCTCTCCTAATACTGCTGCTATTCCATCTGTAACAATACCTAAAATAGATGTTTTTTTCTTGGATTATTAATATCAATATTATAGCCCTTGTAGGAATGAACCGTACGCTCGCGGCTATGTCCATAATACCACTAGTGAAATCTGCCTGGCGGCAAAACCCAATTTCGGTTAAGCTACCCAGCAGTTACACCACCCGCTCGTCTGGAAGGCACTTAAACATTGGCACAGATTAATCACAGTTCGTTCGACCAATCGTGTAGCGTTTAAGGGTTATGACATTTTTATCAATTTTTAAGAAGGATTTATTAATTCTTACAATAATACTACAATAATATATGTATATAATCAGAATAGGTGTTTTTTTATGTATATGCACATTTTTTTTTTAAGTAAAAACATTTTTCACTCAAATTCCCTATTAACTGTCCCCCTACTGTGCCAAACACTCGGTTACCCGAGCCAACATTTTTGCTCCTAACGTATTAATTATAAAGTCTATGAAATCCAAAATTTTTATATTCCTAGCAAAATATTATTCAACAAATTTGTATAATGAAAATCGACGTTGGAATAATTTAATTAATATTAATATTTCCCCACGGGAGGTATTTTTAGTCACGGTAATATGACGCACAATCCGTATTTTTCGACGCACTTTCAAGGATATCCCGTAGTGCATATTCGTTATCATTCCGGAATCGCTCGGGCAGTGCGGGGTCGGGGGGAGATTTGGTTCGTTGCTACAGCGTGATTCATTCTTAGTTTCTCGAAAAACGAACTAACTACGGCGAACCGTTATGCGCTGGTACAAACGCTATTGTATATGTGTTTTTGTGAATTTGTAAAATGGCAAGACGTTATTTGACAGACCGATTGAAATCGTTACATGTTTATTATGTTTTTGTTTCCGTATTTATGTAAGATTTAGAATAAATATTTGTGTACTTGTCATTCTTTTTGGATTTGTCATATCTTTGTATTGTTTCTTAATTTGAACTCAAATATGTGAAGTTATGTTAGGTGATATCAGAATATTTAGATACCTTTTCGCTTAATGTGTTTCTTGGGAAAATTTGGTTTATATTATTTTAACGTTTTATGTATATTCTTTTACACGGAGAAAAAATTGTTTGAAGGAAAAAGTTTGTTTTTTTTTATGTAAAAAAATTAAAAACTTTTATTATATATACATATACAAATAAAATATTTTTAAAGAAAGACAAACATTCCCGGGTTACTTAAAACCGAACAATGTTTTTAAATTCCCCATTATCATAATAATAAAGTTAATATGTTGCTTGTGTAATGATTGAAGACTTAGTCAGAGGAGGAATTGAACTCACGACGTCTGGATGTGACCCAAACGCAAGGAAAACTCAGCCACTAACCATTCTAAAATGATAAATGATATATAGTAAAATTGTTACTCGATTTGCACGTAAATACACTACTTTATAAGTCTTCATTTCGGTTTTTCATTCATAATAATGATCATAATCATTTTCGAGTTCTAATTATTGTTAAAAATATAATGCAAAACGAATATACATATTTTATCCAGTGATGTAATCCAAACTCTGATCATCAATGAAAAAAGATTATTTCAATAAATAATTTTAAACAAAATAATATTTTACTAGGACATGCTTTATGTCTCGTTCGTGTTTGGTACTCACAGCCTTAGAGTAACATTACTCTAAGCTCACAGCGCGATTTCGCCTCGGACGGTTAGTATGTTAGTATGATTTCATCGGCGTAGCGGGACTTATGATTCTATGAAAAACTATAAATAGTATTTTTTTATAACCCTAAGATGTATTTTGCAGTACAATCAACCATAATTAATAACTGTTGATAGATAGTATTATTATTTTTGGTTTAAAAAGCAATATTGTTATGAATTTGTATGGGGTAACTGGGAGTCCTTCACCGGGCAGCGCGTTATAATTTGGCACCTTAAAGGAAGGATCTTTACACGAATGTGAAAATATTATTACTTAGTAATTAAAATATAATATAGATCAGGGGTAGAAAACCTTTTTGCCGTCGAAGGCCATTTGAAAAGCTCAAAAGAATTCTTCGTTTACCAAGATGGAACAGTATATTGCATTGTCAAACTTCATGTAGAATTTCACAGCACCCTGAACAAAATAATATTTTTTTCTTCGAATTAGGCAGCATATGGTCTGCGACCAGAATTTTGAAACTACACTTGGAACACGAAAATGCTTTTTTTCCGAATTTTTCAGCACATGGTTTGCAACAAAAAAATATTATTTCACTCAAAACATGAGAACGGTTTTTTGCGAGTTTTGCACCATTTGGTCTGCAACTGGAATTATATTATTACAGTCGAAATAAGATAATGGTTTTCCTTTGAACTTTGCAGCTTATGGTGTGCAACCAGAATTTTAAATTTGCACTCAGAACATGAGGGTGATTTATTTTGAATTCTCCGACTTGAATTTTATTACGGCACTCGAAACACGAGAATGGTTTTCCTTTGAATTTTCGGCATATGTATGGTCTGCAACTAGATTTTTATAACTACCCTCTGGACACAAGAATGGTTTTTTCTTAGAATTTTGTAGAAGATGGTCCTCAACTAAAATTTCTGCAGTCGGAACATGATAACGGCTTTCCACCGAATTTTGCAACATCTGGTCTGTAGCTAGAATTTTGTATTACAAATGGAATATGAAAACGGTTTCTTTCGAATTGCGTCAGCAGATGAGTCCACAAATCAAATTTAAAAAAATTTAATCAGAATAAAAGGTTGATTTTAAGAGCGAGTCTTCCAGCTTGAATTATGCACCACTCGTAACAAGATAATGGTTTTCCTCCGAATTTCGTAACATATTTATTTATTTTGCAACACCAATAGAATGGAAAAGCGATAAAAATTTACAAAAATATAGTTAGCATAATTATATAACATATAGGTAAAACAAAAATAGTTTTAAATGTATAAGTAGGAACATAATACTTAGTTCGTGCTTAAAACTATTGTAGGTCATGTGGAAAATTTCCACATTTCCTGTGAGGCAGTTAATTAACCTAGTAAGTCTTCCCAGAGGCATCACCATTGGTAAGTTAGTTCTGCGCCTGGAAAGAAACAAAAACATATTTTTTAAAAACAAGTATTAACGCAGGTCTAGAAAAATTCCTATTATCGGGCACTATGTAAAATTGTCATATAAAATCTGCGAAAGTTGAGCTTTGCAATCTTGTTCCCATTTTACATCTTCTTTTGTATTACTACTTACCTTCAATTTTGTTTTAAAAAAATATATATACCAGTTCCTACACATGTTTAGTGACCAGTTCCTACACATGTTTAGTGACCAGTTCTGAATAGTCGGGTACTTCCCAAAATTCCTTTACCCCATCTCCTTCCCCTCCCCACCCCCTCAGTCTCAAAACGTAACCTAATTGGGAAGCCATAGACCAACTGGCTCAGTGGGAGCAGTTGGGACTCTTGTGGAGTAGGTAGATAGGTACCGATTCAAATGGAAAATTGCAGGCATTAGCTGGGAGTGCCAAAGTCTAAATATAGTCTAATAATTTCAAATCTTCCATTTATGTCTAAAATCTTAGAAAAAATTACTGCCTTACAGATAATAAGTCACCTAAATTGTTAACTAAATATCAATCTGCATACACAAGGTTCCACTCAACGGAAACTTGATTACTACGAGTTTTGTCGGACATAACTTTTGTCATCGAGTCAGGTAAGCTGGCACTTCTTTCAGTCTTAGACATGAGTGCCGCTTTTGATACGATTGACCACGATTTTCTTATTACGCGTTTAGAATAATCCTTTGGTTTAAACTGTGGCGTTAAGAATTGGCTGACATCGTATTTAACCAATCGTTTACAAGCAGTGAAGATGGGGCAAAACCAATCAAAATATGCAACCCTTTCATCTGGAGTACCCCGGGGGTCCGTTCTGGGCCCACTGCTCTTCATCCTTTTCACAAATGATGCAGCTAAAATAATCGAATCGTCTGGTCTTCAATCCCACTGCTATGCTGACGACCAGCAAGTTTATTTTTACTGCTTACCAGAAGAAATAGACAGACTAAAAACTCGCATAGCTATGTGTCTAGAAGCAATTACTCGCTGGATGACCTCAAATAGATTGAATCTGGATCTGTCAAAGACTGAGTTTCTCTGGAGCGCCACAAGCAGACGTCAGCATATCATTGATAACTCCCCAATAAATCAGGAAGTGACATTACTCCGAAGACGTGTGTTAAATTACTCGGTGTCAATCTGGATGCAGACTTTTCCCTTAAAAGTCAAGTAAACAGAAACGTAAGTACAGAGTTCTCTCAATTGAGGCAAATGAAAGCAGTACGGAGAAACCTGCCAACAGAGGCAACTAAACTATTTGTCAATTCGTACGTTGTGTCTGCTTTTTAAGACATACTACACTGCCCTATAGATATCTGAGCTGTGGTCGCAATACTTAGCAGCGCAATGGGACAAGCTGAGGGTGTGCTACAACAACGCATAGAGGCAACTTCTTTAACTTCCAAGGTTCTGCAGTGCCTCTACGATGTTCACTGAAGGGGGTGTCCACTGATTCCCCGCCTTACTTCGCCACCGACTAGCCAGCTTCTGGGGCAGGACACGGAATTCAATCAACGCCATTGTCGTGGCTGCACCCGAGTTGCTCAGCTCTCCACTCAATGAGCGATGGATGCAGATGATGCGACTGCACCCTGAAGACGATCTATTAAATAATATATTTTTTTAAATATATTCTGTTATTATTATCTATTAAGTTTTTCATTTTATTTCTTTTATTTTGATGTAATTATCTTTTTGTAATTATTATTTTTTCTATTTTTTTTTCACATTTTCTTCTCATATGTTTTTATATTATTATTTAACCCCTTCTTATTTTTATTTTTTTTATTATATTCATTTCTCTATTTATATATATTTATTTTATTATATTCATTTCTCTATTTATATTGTAAATATTTCATGTGATATGGCAGACTGGGTTTGCACTACCCACCCAGTCCTGCTGGATTAAAAACTTAAAATAAAATAAACACTTAGTTCGGTGATCCTGCTTTCGAAGTATCAGGAATCCTGAAATGAACTGCCGCATGACTCAAGAATGAGCAAAGACTCGACAGAATTCAGAACTAAACTTAAAACTCATCTATTCAGACAGTCGTATCCATAAATTGAAGAAATGCACACGTAAATTGCTTAGCTAGGATATCCGGTAGGGCTGTCAGAAAAACGTCATATTTCTGATTTCGATACGCTTATATAAATTTAAAAAATATGTAATCAGTTTTTTCTATTAAAACACATTATGTTTATCATATTGCCTAATAATGTTATCATTATTATGAATTAACAAATTATTCCTCTCCACCTTAAACCATCATGTCTTGAGACGCTAGCTTACTACCTTCTGCTCTATCTTACTAGGCTAAAAACAAAGCTAGTTCTGTCTAAACGTAGCTAGTGTTCCTAATTTACTAGGTTACTAGCAATAGCTTGTTATCCTAGCGTGTTATACTAGCCCTGTGTGCACCGGGGATTAACGGAAATAATACAAGCTAGTGGCAGGTAATATGATTTAGTGATATTTTTCTTAGAAGCCTCGAACCAGCTGATGAGATCTATAATGGGTTGAGTGTTATAAGGGAGAAATTGAGACGCATGGAAGCGAAATCTTTAAAACAAACATTGATTATAAATTTTATCAACAAATAATATTTAATAAGTAAAATTCGTAAATATATTATACATAGATAGCAGAAGTAGGTAGGTGGGTATACACAATTTTATAAAAATAAAACTATTTCTGATATAACGAGTAATGACTACAAGGATCAAATTTAGTTGGTCCCCTCGTGCTTGTTATAACCAAGTTTGATTGTATATTAATTTAGGTAGATCAGTAAACGCCACTTCTGAATATATAAGTTTTTTTAGTCAAGCGCAGTAACTTAGGGGATTCTCCTTCTTCTTCTTCATATGGTGGAGTTCATAGTGGAATGCTGAGGTTATTCAGCTAGTCGACGGCATCTGGAGTCACTTGGTTCGGCACAGATGTGTCACAAGGAAACTGATTAAGGGGACATTCTTCTACCATGTGTTCTGTTGTTTGAATATATCGACATTCACAAAGTTAGGAATCCTTTAGGCCCCGCGTATGCATCATATACGCACAACGGCTTAATGAGGTACACGTCTTCTGAGGGAGAAAGAACCCTGGCAATTTAATGGAGGGATCTACAACAAGGTGCTTGTTTTTCACGTCCGAGGTCTGCCATTGAGTTTGCAACGACTCTTCAGGGGAGTATCGTGATAGAAGTAGTCTTTCACCTTCAGTCCAAAATGGTTTCATGGACAAAAGGCGGCTGGCCGGGAGGTTTGCAATGTCAACTTGAAGTGAAATGTTTGTTGCTATTCACGGCCTTTTTGTATTCCCTTAGAGTTGCTGCCTATCATCTTATAGTGGGTGGTGCGATATTCGAAATGACACGGAACCGTTGTAGTGTGGTGGAGGGAAGTGTTCCACTCACCGTGCGCATAGCAGTAGTTAGTTTCACGTCGATCTTCTGTGTGTGTGAACTCTAGCCCACACTGTAGCGCAATGTTCGGAATGTTCTGCTACCGAGTAGACCGAGGCAATTGTATCTGTTCGTAGGGTGTCTGCGTCTTTATGCCAGTCTTGGTCTTCTTGCTAACATTTTCCAGGTGGGAGCTATACGTTAAGCTTCTGTCCAATGTTTATTTATTTGTAAGAAATAAACAGCTTTTAATACTAATAATATATACAGAAAAGAAGTTCAACAAAAGGTAAGCCAAAAAAGTTTCTTGTCGTAACGGTGGTTAAATACTGATGTTTTATTTACGAAGCAGCGCCAAGATACCGAGGCCCACTTTCATGAATAATGGTACCTCCTCCAATTGCACTTGCACACGATTTGCTTAGGTGGAAGGCAGCTGCAACTGTTTTTGGTACATTTGCTTTTAATTTCCAGTCGGAGAAGTATTATTCTATTACAATTAGGTCAGCATTTAGGTCATTTTCAGCGGAGTCAAGGACTATGCTGGACTGTTATAGCATTTGAATAAATAATTTTCTCCCCTTGGTTTCTGGAAGGTCAGCTATATACGGTTTGTTGGGCTTCAGAAAGGCTATAATTTTTGGTTATTTCCACATTTCTGGGATTTTTCCGCTATCGAGAATGTGAAAAAAAATACAGCAGAAAAAATATTATACATACACTTCTTGAAGAAGTCGGGAAGGATGCAGTCACATCATTGATTGAACATAGCGCAAATTCTATTCCTTCAATGGATACTGGTTCCACGGTTCTCGAATGAGTTGGCGTCGAGCCTTATTTAAGCACTTGTTTATTGACGAAATTCTTCTGGGCTTTGTTTTCACCTGCGAATTTTTAAGCATTTGGTGGGCTACTTCATCAGGCTTTACTTGTTGTCTCGACTTCTTGGGCATTTTGGTGACTCCAAGTTTTCCGAGCATATTCCAAGCCTTCCGACTAGAGTGAGTAAAATCCATGTTTTGGACCAAATCGTTCATATCTGTTTGTGGCCTTTGTCTAGGGATTGAAGGAGCGCAGATTCGGTGTCTGGGTTATTTGTTTCCTTGCAGGGTTTCAATTAGGACGTGATTCTATGTGATGGTAGAAGATAATTAACTTTTTTAGACATTCCATTATTTTTTATCGAAAATGTTTCGACAGAGGAACATTTTAACGTTGGATTTTCTAAAAAGTTGTTTTTATTTTGTTTATTTCGTTTTTTTACTTGAACTATCATGTAAAATTAATTAATTTTCAATCGGTATTTATTGTGCAGTTAATGCCGATTGGCCCCCTTCCCTCATTAAAAAAAATATTCAGGCTTTCAACGTCTACACGTTCAAGAAAAAAAAGGTAATTAAAACAAACATTGGGCGGGAATCGAACCCGGGCCACTCGCGTGGCGTTGCGAGGGTATATATATGCATGCGAGTATTCTACCACTGAACGGCAGATGCTTCGCCATGCGGTGTAATTATTAAACTATAATAATATTATTTGCAAAAAAATTGTCGATGATAACTTGATTTATCATACCAAACAATGCTAAAAATCGACAGAATTTCAGAAAACCTACTTTAAGATAATGAGGCAGCTGGGACTTGATAACAACATAAAACGAACAAAAACGTTAATTTTTTTTTATATATAATAACTTACTGTGAGCCCAGCTTTACTAAGTAATTTATTTATAAAACCCTGAAGAAGGTTCACACTGAACCAAAACTGGTTAGTTTATGTATTCCATAAAGTGGTGCTAAAACAAAAATATTTATATTCAAATCAAATTATCTATAAAAACAAAGTGATTGTTTCATGTCAAAAAATAATAATTGAATTCGACCTCACCCCAGCCTTCCTAGATATTGCTGATATCTAAAACGAAGGTCTGTCACTGTCACTGGGACTCCGGTTACCAATTTTAATTTTAGCTGCTTTTTGAACCAATTCCCGATATACGGAGACTTAAAATTACATTACAGACAAGATATTTTTGTTTACAAGTTAGGCATGATAAAAACAACTCTTCGGTTTCTCTGAAAAATAACATCTTACGATCCAGTGATTGGAAAGTCACCGAGATAATTTAATAGGAACAGGAATATTAATAATAATAATAATAATAATAATAATAATAATAATAAATGTTTATTCCGGTATGTGGGGAGGTGAGTGCAGTCCCACACATTCCATACAACAATATACATTCAATAGTTATAAAAGATATACAAAATATATACATACATCACATCGTAAAAATAAATAAATAAAGAAAAATAATAATTTAACTAAATAAGAGTAAGATAACTCCTTAAGGGTGCTGCGGCATTTATATTGTGAGGGGCCAATATATTTGTCCAGTATGCGTCGATGCTGGAGGCTGGACTGAGGCGGGCTTCCATGATGAGGATATTCCTGGAGCTGTTTATTCTTTCCCTCATTCCAGCCACCCTGGATCTTATAAGGGCTGCAAAACCGGAAACTCGCCCCTCCGTGAACATACTGGAAGCACTGCAGTATCTGGGGAGGCCAAACATTATGCGGAAGGCGTTATTGTACTGTACGCGAAGTCTTTCCATACTACTCTTTTTGTAGTTTGCCCAGAGTTCGCAGGTGTATAACGTTGCGCAGAAGGCAAGGAATAGAGTCCTTTTCACAGCGGTACTACAAAGGCGAAATCTTCTACTGAGCATATTCGATTTTACGCTGAGAGCGCGTCTTTGCCTATCAATGTCTTCATCATCCATCAGAGTACTGGTGATTATGTGTCCTAGGTATTTGGTTTCTTCAGTCACCTTCAGGATCACACCGTTCAGGGTAGCTGCAGGAATACGAGTCGGGCCTTGTCTATATCTTATGACCAACAGAGCTGTTTTATTGGGGTTATAAGACATGTTTGTTTCTTCAGCAAACTCTTCGCAGATCTTCAGGAGAATGCGCAGCCCTCTTATAGACGGTGCCATTAGTACCATGTCGTCCGCATAACTGATGTTGTTCAGACACTGTCCTCCGATGTGGCAGCCTACCCTTGCATTGTTTAGCCTTTCAGTTAGTTCGTCCATGTAAAGGTTGAACAATATCGGGGACATGCATCCACCCTGTCTGACGCCGCTCTTTAGGAGGAAAGGTTCGGAAAGACCATCTTTCCACCTTACTAGGTTTTCCTGCTGTCTGTGCCACAAGTCAAGGATGTGTATCACCTCCGATGATATTCCTCTATCTCTGAGTTTAGCCCATAACAACGGGTGAGAAACCCTGTCGAAGGCCTTACTCAGGTCAAGGAAACATGCGTATGAGGTGGTTTTCTTATTTCTATAGTATTCTAGTGTTCTTTTCACAGTAAATATGGCTGCATCGGTAGAGGTCTGCTTTTTGAAACCCATTTGGTTGTCATTAGTTTCCATGCTGGGTCCGACTCGGTCCAGTAGTAAACGTTCGAATAATCTTGCGACGGCAGTAGCAATTGAGATCGGTCTATAGCTGTCCTGGGCGGTTGAGTCCGACGATTTAGATTTGAGAATGGGTGTTATTATAGTTCTTGTCATATTATTTGGTAAGTATCCATTCTTCAAAATATCATTAAATAGCCTCGCCAGCAGCTGTAAAATTGGTCCTCCTGCGTGTTTAACGTGTTCAAAACTCCGTCCGTCATGGCCTGCTGACTTCCCAGTTTTCATGTATCTCATGGCGGTGTTAATCATGTCTACTGTGATTGAGATGGTGCTGTCTTCATGACTAGATGGTGATTCACTTGAGGAGTTCGGGGAAGTCGGAGTAGTGGTTGAGAAATATATTGAACATCCCTGAACGCTGAGAATAAAAGTCTGGACTCCTCATTGGTAATTGGCTGCGTAACGCGGCGTATAGCGCCCCAAGCACATGAAAATGATTCATAGAAACACAGGCTCTATGGTCGATCAAGAAATGTAAGTCGCAAAAAAAAAATTGTGACAATTTTTTCATGTACATTTTGATGTCCGTTCAGTGCACACTTGGCGCCCCAAAGACCTGGAGATGAGTTGTAATTTTGCCAGCGCAATATAAGATACAATTATTCCATATTATGGGACATAGTAGATAATAATGATTTTGGAAATAATTTCGGCGCCCCTTCCAGAGATCGCGCCTATGTTTTTTGCACAGTATAAACGCATGGCAGATCCGACGCTAGCTGATGCAGAAATATCGGTACTAAAGTTCAAATCTTCGAAAGGACAAGCAATCGCAAGTTTTAAGGTGGCTGTGAGACGTAGCGGGCGGAGCAGTCCAGGTAGAGCAGAGGTGTCGGGGCGAGAGTTGCTGGTTGACTAACAAATACCCGTTTTTGCGGTCTATTTGTAACCTCAGCCAGGTGCTAACCCGAGCACTCTGGTTGGGATTTACACGGAAATGGATTTACGCGGAAATGGAAAGTTTATCCGACATCATCTATCTCACCGCGTTGTCTTACACTTTCGTTTATTTTGATATTCTTAAAAAAAGCAGTGACGGAGCACTCCCCGCTACCCGTACAATATATTTCATTATTTGCACAATAGGACAACGTTTCTTTTGGCTAGGGGAGCCGGGCCAGTTACGAATATCAAACATTTTTTCGCTTGGTCCCGGCCCCGTACAATTGCCGACAATATAATTAAATTAATCAATTAAAACTATCACCGTGCCAAATATCGCGGAAGAGGCGAAGACGTCCGACATAATATCTATGGTCAAAACCGTATTAAATCTTTTAATCCCTTGGGCGTATCATGCATCACGCCACATTTCGCTTCAATCTCTGAGAAATCCTTTTACACTGTTACGTAACGAAAGAATGGCCCTGAGTTGAGTTCTAGCTACTCGTCTTAAGAAATAAACTGGGCAAGCAATTGCAACATTTCCCGCCATAACTAACCAATCAGGTGATTTAACGCTCAAATTAAACCAATCAGATCATACATTGGCCCTGTCCGATAACAAAGCAGGAGGAAGCGAAGCCAGCGCCACCGCAGCTTGGCGGCCGTTTCTGCGGCCCACGCTCTTCACTTTCCGTCCGGGCACCAAACTGCCAACAGCGTCTCTGAAAATAGGCCATTTTGTGTTACTAATCTGTTAGGCAACGTATTATGCATGCGGGTTAAAGCCCGTAGCTAGTCGTACCGTTTACTGCAAACCACCCAACGTGACTTGCCAGTCAAAGTCCATTTAAACTCAGTGTAGAGATGTCCAGCTCTGGTGATCCCGCCAGCAGCCACTCTGCTCACCACTCCCCACATGTAAGCTGATTCTGCATTTCCCCTCAATGTGTTGTACTAGCCTTTGTCATACTTGCTATTCCCGGTTGAGATTTAAATCAGAAAGAGAGAATTTTATGTTAAAATCATGTCTAGAATAGGACTTTTCTACTAACTACTCGATTGTTCCTAACCTACTATAGGACTTTTCTAGAATAGGACTTTTCTACTAACTACTCGATTGTTCCTAACCTACTATGTTTGTTCTACTCATACAATAAACTTCCTCGCCTCATTTAACGTAGCTTAAAAACAACCTCAAACCCAATTATAAGACTGTGTCGATTCACTGCCCTGAGCGTGAGAACCTTTTTGCTGCAGCCGATCTGAGCTAACCAATGTCTGGACCAGACTTCTCATCTAAGAGGCCATCTCCAGGGTAAGTCCTGCCGATATAATTGTCTCCCATTACATCCCCTTGAAACCTAACCTTCCTCTTTCCCATCTCCCTTTCCCCCATTTTTATAATAACACCCACAGTTTCCACTTCCGGAGGTCATTCAATCAATACACCAGCCCGCCCGGAGAAGTCCATACTTCAACCATTGAAACGTTTTTGGGAGGTTTGTACGGTATTCACAAAAAAATTTAAAATCTACACATGCAACGCTACCGACTGCAAAGTTAACCATTCCAAGCTGTAGATATCCTATCTCTTGTGGTCCCGTGAACGTATTGAAAATGTAAAAATTGGCTGTCGGGCTAAAAAGGTTGTGTATCACTGATATATATGTATGTTCGAAGGAGTGAAGAATATAAAATCACTCCGTCGGCGTTAACGTCTAACGAACAAGCGTTCTTAGAATATATTAGGTACAGTAGGCAGATATGCAGCGACACCCCATAGAACCTAAGTGGGAGTAGTACGAACATTAGGTTGTTTGGTTTAAGCCCGGGTCAATACTTACGGCTGTCTTAAAATAATATTATGTACAATAACTCACCTTCCACACCAACTTTGAAATACAAATATAAATATTCTGATTACGCTGTCTGACAGGAGAATTATGTCAGACCTAGTTGTATTATATAGAATTGTACCAGACGTAATATGGCACACAAGCGAACTGTAGAGGCCGACTGATCCCAATCTACGGAGCGAGGCTGGGAGGGGAGGTAGCACTCCTACCGTTCCTTTTGCAAGGAGGAACGGTACTGACGACAACGACTTTTGTTAACCTTGTCCGAGGCAGTTGCTTATTGGGTCCAGTCCGAGGCAGTAGTCCGATGGGGGAAAGCAGTTCAGAAGTCAGAGCGGGCGGTGGAGATGGAGAAGTACTTGTCAGGATGGCGGTCGAATGCTAACTGCCGCAAACTGGCGTTTGCAGGCTATTTATGGCGTGTTAATGCCTGACAAGTCTGTCTCCTTCCCACTAGCCGTACCGCTCTAACCATTTATTTCAGTCATTTAAATATGAGCGGTCAGTGGAGAACAAGCTCGCCACAGACCGCCCGTTACATATATTAACAAACAAGAAATGTGCATCATAACATTCCGGGAGGCGGGACGTCCGATACACTCCCCTCGTGGAGCTTGGCTTCACTTTTCTGCGAAGGGCGTTCCGTCTCTCGGTGCGGTGATGAAATCATCCGGGCTGGTGCTGTGTTGGCTGGACCAGCATTCGTCGGGGCCGACGTTCATGAGGCCGGTGTTCAATACTCAGGCGCATCCGCCGTGGTGGGGACGTGCTGAGGTTTGACATGCATCTCGTCTTGTCGAGAATGCTCCCCTCGTCAAAGGGTTGGGGCCGGGAAACGCTGAGCTGTGGCGCGTGTTGTAGCATTCTGTTTCATTTCCCGGGCTGTGGGTAGCGGCGGGCTGCGTTCACGCAGAGGGGGCCGCCGCCGAGGGGCCGCCAGTGACAGGGGGGCCTCCTTCGGCGAGGCGCGCTGCATCCTAGCAGCTCGTCGGTTTCCCGGGCTATGCTTAGCGCCGGGCTGCGTTCGCGCAGAGGTGGCCGCCGCCGAAGGGCCGCAGGTAACAGGGGGGGCGCAGTTCGGCGAGGCATGCTGCATCCTAGCAGCTTGTCCATTTCCCGGGCTTTGGGTAGCGCCGGGCAGCGTTCGCGCAGAGTGGGCCGCCGCCAAGGGGCCGCCGATAACAGCGGGGCCGCAATTCGGCGAGGCGTGCTGCATTCTCGCAGCTTGTCATTTTCCAGGGCTATGCTTAGCGCCAGGCTGCGTTTGCGCAGAGCTGCGAGCGGCTAGGCTGCGAGCGGTAGGGCAGCGGGGGGCAAAGCAGCCTGCGGCAAGGCTACGAGCGGTAGAACAGCGAGCGGCAGGAATGCGAGCGACAAGGCTGAGAGCGGCAAGGCTGCGAGCGGTAAGGCAGCGGGGTTCAAAGTAGCCTACGACAGGCCAGCGGGCGGGAGGGCTAACCAGTAACCAGTCTCCCGTTTGAGTGCAGGGACGGGGCCTAATTCGCCCCCATTAAGGGGGAGGTTAACAAAACAAGATAAAAAAGTTCATAAGAGAACTGACTACACTATATATTTTAGTATAAATTCTAGTTTTAACAAGTCCATATTAGGATTTGTTATACAGGAATATTCAAAAATATTTCCGGAGACAAATCAACAGAAACAAAATATATAAATAGAGAACTACTCGTAAAGATGCTTGGTAAATTATAATACACAGAGGATCATGTTAAACTGAAAATAAAACAGCCTATGACACCTTATACAGACCTAATAATAGGTCAGTAGGGTGAAATATATAAAAAAAAAGATAAAACACTTAACCTAGTGAGTAGGAACAGAATTCAGTATGATAACAATACACAATAAAAATAGTAATTATGAGAAAACATGGGAGCAGACAATTTTATGAAACAAGAGACAAAGTAAAAATATCACCACAGTGGTTAATATACGAGCAGAGACAGATGTACCCAAGGAGGCTAATGATTCCCGTAGTCCGTCATGCGAACTTGACTCTCAATGGCCGCCCTTTGGGCAGGATAGCCCCTATCACCCGTAGGGTGATCACTTGGTTTTTTAAAATTTAATACAGGTAGCACACACAGCTGGTTCCGTCTTCTTAGGGCAATCTTCATAATCGTGTCCACCCACTGCACAATGACGGCAAGTAATATCAGTTTGCGAGCATGCCTTGGATACATGCCCATAGAGGTGACATTTAAAACATCTGACAGCACCCAAGAAATCTCTAACTCGGCAGGCATTCCACCCAAGAAAACAAAACCCACTATTGATCAAGGCCGACCTGACTTCAGGGTGGCAGGTGATCACCATGTTCATGGTTGGCAAGTCTCTACTGCCAAAGAGAGAGACACGTTGCATTGTTCTCATAAAGTCATCCCTGGGTACATCAACCTTATTCTCAATATTGTTTTGTATCTGCCGAGACGTCGCCACGGGGGACATCATACAGTACAATTTTTGGTAATCTACCTTGGGGATAAATCAACTTTATACCAGAATCCGACAATTTCGAACTCTTTTTCTTAATGTTCTCCATTCCTTCAGTAGTGGAGGTCTGGATAAGAATTCCAGCACCCTTAAGCCGCCTAGAACGCACCACCTAGAAGCCGTCACTTTTAGGATTAAGAACCTTAGTTATGGTCTCCCTCGTGTTGTCCGATGTTTTCCCCTCCGGCACAGCAGGGTACAGAAGAACCGTAGGAGGTCTCTGAGGGACAGCTCTGTATTTACCATCCACCACTATACGCGATGATGGAGGGGCACCCACTACGACACCTGCATACGATGACTTAGCGGTTAGTAAATCCGCTTGTATGGGACCGGTCTTAGGAAGCTGGGATATTTTTTCAAGCTTATTCACAATTATATCCAGCTTAGTAACTACATTAGTATGACCGGTAAAACCTCATTTAAGACGTTGACGCGGCTTTGAGCACTATTTAATTCAAAAACTACATTGAGAAATTTGTCACGTAAGATTTCCGTACAGGCTTGTATTGTAATTTTATCATCACGATTGAGTTTATTGTTGCCGTCGTTAACTATAGAATTGAGCCTATTGAGAGAATTCAGAAAGAGTGACGATTTATTTGTTAGGTCCGTGGAGATCACCAGTGTACTAGTATCGAGAACATCATCTGTTCTAGGCCTCTTTTTATTTTCCTGATTGGGAGAGGGGTTAGTCAACATAGGATCGGGAACCAAAGCTTCAATAGGAGTCACGACAGGCGGTGGAACATGGCTGGTAATGGGGGGTTTCGGAGGATAAAGTTTACGTCTAACCTCCGCAGCACTCTCAGCGAAATTCTTCGCAGCTCTTTTATAAGACTCCGTTCCCCCACGGCTTTCGAAACTCTCATTAAGCAACCTCAAATTGTTGAGCCGCGCCTCCTCGTCAGAGGAATCAGCCGCTGAGTCCGACATAGTTCGTAGAAAAAGATAAAATTTGGGAAAACTAGGGAGAAATGGGGAAAAGTTCTATGGGTCGAGGGAGCAAGGGAAAAAAATCGAGGGATAAAACAAAAAGTAGGGAAAAAAAGGGGAAAATGATAGTCCGTAAACAAAATTTCAGACCAATCAGAGCACTTTTACTGAGCTCGCTATACTAAAAGAGTGCCGCTGCACACGTTGATGCGAACCCCGTAGCCTCCAACTTGTAAACAACAAGATGGCTGCCACGGGGAAATGCCTTTGTATGAGAAACTTGACACACAATTTATAGCCGGGAAACAGATTAATTGCACCATTTATGGACTTAACAAGATGAATACCGATAGAATACACGATAATCAACACTTTATAGCACCTGAGATACCAATTATACCTAGATTTGAGCACCACAGAGTGTCAGTAGTAACTAATATGATGGTTAAACGTCAATAATACGCGTCACTAAATTATTGAAAAACGAGCACTTCCCGGTGGAATACCGGGAGAATAGGGATACCAGATGGGAGCCCACACCACACCGCACACCGTGAATAAAAAATTTAATGAAGAAACACAAACTAAACCACTTAAACGATTTTTTATACGGGAGCAACAAAATGTCGACTGTCCAGTATGGAGGCGAAGTCACGAGTGGTAGGGCAGCGAGCGGCGGGGGTGCGAGCGCAAGGCAGAGAGCGGTAAGGCTGCGAGCGGAAGGGCAACGGGGTTCAAAGTAGCCTAGGCCAGCGGGCGGGAGGGCTGCAAGCGGTAGGGCTGCTAGCGGTAGGGCAGCGGGGGACAAAGCGGCCTTCGGCAAGGCGGCGGGGGTACGAGCGCAAGGCAGAGAGCGGCAAGGCTACGAGCGGAAGGGCAGCGGGGGGCAAAGCAGCCTGCGGCAAGGCTGCGAGCGGTAGGGCAGCGAGCGGCCAAGCAGTCTGCGGCAAGGCTGCGAGCGGTAGGGCACCGAGCGGCAGGGCTTCGAGCGGCAGGGTAGCGGGCGGCAGAACGGCTTGCCGCAGGGCAGCGGGCGGCAGGGCGAAGGGCCGCGGTGTGGGGGGCAGAGCAGCAAGCGGCAGGTCAGCGGGCGGCGGGCTGCGGGGGGCAAAGCGGCTCGCGGTCGCCTTGGGATCATTAATATTCCCCCCCCCCCTCAAGGATGCTCTTCCTAGAGCGTAGTGAAGAGGCCATCCCTGCTCCGCAGAAGGATCCTGGCACGAAGGACCAGCTTATTGTACCAGACGCAATCTAGCACACAAGCGAACTGTAGAGGCCGACTGATCCCAATCTACGGAGCGAGGCTGGGAGGGGAGGTAGCACTCCTACCGTTCCTTTTGCAAGGAGGAACGGTACTGACGACAACGACTTTTGTTAACCTTGTCCGAGGCAGTTGCTTATTGGGTCCAGTCAGAGGCAGTAGTCCGATGGGGGTAAGCAGTGGTCAGAGTAAAGCAAGGCGGGTGGTTCAGAAGTCAGAGCGGGCGGTGAAGATGGAGAAGTACTTGTCAGGATGGCGGTCGAATGCTAACTGCCGCAAACTACTTTGAACTTTGAATTTATTTGTTTTCTTTTTTTTTTCGTTGGTTTTTGCCTCCATACTAGGCGGTTAGCATTTTTTTTTGCCCCCGCAAGAAAAATTATTAAAGTGGTATAATCTGTTATTTTCTCTAATATTTTTGGTTCACGGTGTTCAGTGTGGTGAGGGCTCCCCCCTGGTGTGTCTGTTTTCCCGGTATTTTACCGGGAAGTGCCCCATAAGTAACTTTTAGTTTGTGTTTGTTTTGACAACTTTGTATTCCTGCGAAAAGTGTCATTTTTTGTCATAAAATTTTGATTTTACATAAGATTCCTTATTCAGGGTGTTTATTGTGGTGCGACCTTTAAAACGGTGTGTATATCTTCCCGATATTCTATCGGAAAGTGTCTAAAAAGTGACTTATAAATAGTTGTTTTTGTCAAAATTCCGCAAGTTCTCAGTATTGTGGCTACGGGGTTCGCCCCAACGTGTGCAGCAACACTTTCTTAGTATAGCATAAGATTCCTTATTCAGGGTGTTTATTGTGGTGCGACCTTTAAAACGGTGTGTATATCTTCCCGATATTCTATCGGAAAGTGTCTAAAAAGTGACTTATAAATAGTTGTTTTTGTCAAAATTCCGCAAGTTCTCAGTATTGTGGCTACGGGGTTCGCCCCAACGTGTGCAGCAACACTTTCTTAGTATAGCGAGTTTACTAAACTTGCTCTGATTGGTCAGAAACTCAGTATAGATGTAATTATTCCCTATTTTTCCCAACTTTTTGTTTTTCCCTCGATTTTCTCCCTCTTCTCCCCCATCCCATAGAACTTTTACCCATTTTTCCCTGATTTTCCCTACTTTTTGCTTGAAGTGAAATTTCTTATAGACAGTGACGAACAATGACGGATTCCGAGGGCGAGCCACGTGTTGATTAAGTGGAGTGGACGAACAATATGTCTTTGCTCGACGAGAGTATTGACGAGTTGATTGAGAAGTCTAAATCAGGGGTTCTGACTGAAGAGGAGGCTTTTAAATTGGATCTAACCGTAAGAACAAGGAGATTTTACTCTAAATTTAAAACAATTCAGCGACCATCAACTTCATCAAGCCCCGTTTTAATTCCTGTTAATGTCACTCGTGATTTACCTATTGTGGTTTCCCCTTCCCCGAATCAAGAAAACAAAAGAGGCCTAGAACGGAAGATATTTGTGTCTCCGACTCTTCTGTAGAACCAACCAATAAGGTAGGTATCTTTATGGATACCCTAAATAAACTGTCCACAATTATTCTCGGGGGGAAAAATAAGTTAAATAAAGAAGATAAACTTGCTATTCAATTATGTACGGATACTTTGCTCAATGAATATCTTAACGTGTCTTTTGACCTGACCAGTGCAAATAGTCGTGTACAAGTATTTAACAAGGTTTTAGTTACTCAGGCTAACATTTCTTCCACGCTAGAGACAATCTCTAAGAATGTTGACAAGCTCTCTCACTCTTCTGGTGCTGTTGAGACTCAAGTTTTTTCCAAACCTTCCTATGCCGGAATTACGGCGGGTCCCCCCCCGTCAACACGTTTATTAGTCGATGGTAAGGAACGTTCTGTTCCACAGAGACTTCCTACGGTACTCCTTTATCCAAGCGTTCCAGAGGGTAAAACCTCTGATAGTACGAGGTCGACTATGACCAAAGTATTAACCCACAGACTGATGGTTTCCAAGTTGTTCGTTCAAGAAGGCTTAAAGGTGCGGGCATTCTCCTTCGCACGCCGGGATTTGAACCCGCGACCTTCGGATTCGTAGTCGAGAGCCTTACCCCTCGACCATGGAGGCCGTCAAACATCCCCAGGGCAGACTACCTAAGATAGTTCTATATGACGTCCCCCGTGGGGACGTGTCGGCTGATCCTGCTCTTTTCGAGGAAATTTTTGTAAATAATATAGAAGGCAAGGTGAATGTATCTAGGGAGGACCATTTACGTACCATGAGGCGCGTGTCTCTTTTTGGGAAGCGAGATGAACCGGTTATGAACATGGTGGTCACTTGCCACCCGGATATCAGACGTGCCTTAATTGACAGCGGGTACTGCTTTCTCGGTTGGAACGCCTGTCGCGTTAGAGACTTTTTGGGTGCTGTGAGGTGTTTTAAGTGTCACTTATATGGGCACGTCTCTAAGGCGTGTACTCAAACTGAAAAAACGTGCCGTCATTGTGCCGCTAGTGGTCACGATATAGAGGATTGCCCTAAGAAGGCAGAGCCTGCTGTCTGTGCCACGTGTTCTAAATTTAAAAAACCGAGCGATCACCGTACAGGTGATAGGGGCTGCCCTGCTCAACGGGTGGCCATTGACAACCTGGTTCGAATGACTGATTATGGCAGTCACTAACCTCCCTGGGTGCATTCATCTTGTAAATTTGGGAACTTTTATAATCTTTCCGTTTTGTGTTGATATACATTCTTACGTCAGTCTGTTCATGTACTCTATTATCTTGCCTTAGTTACCTAAATATTTAGGTAACTTAAGACCTGAGTCTTGAGTCCTTAGGCTCTATTTTAGTTTTAAATGTTTATTTTGTCTTCCTGTTTTTTTTTCTTTTCTCATTCCAACAGCTTTCACTGGAAGTGATGGCTGTGGAATTGAAACGATAAGTTATTTTCTTTTGTTTCCTTTCCTTAATTATATTTCTGTTTCAATTGTTTTCATGCATATCAATATGATATGCCTGGTAAATAAATATTTTGCTTTTAGGCTAAAAATTCTAATTTTTTCTGCTGTTACAATCATAAGTTTTTCTCGACAGTTCTCTTATGAACTCCTTCTGTTTTAGTTTTGTTAACCTACCCCTTTTTGGGGGTGGCATGGATCCCGTCCCTGCACACAAACGGGGGTGATCGTAACGAAGTTAAGTAATTTTCTTTGTTTGAATATTATGTTTTGTTATGATGATTTGGGAAATATTATTATTATTTTTTTGCAGTATATTTGTATTATACTTGTAAGTACTATTTTTGGATTTTGTCCACCACCACAGTTCAACCACTAAACCATCTACCATAATTTTACTAATTCCTGCTGTGCAGGGACATTTGAAGTCGTTTTAATAAGAATAGAATCGTTCACACAAAAGTGTATTAAAAGCATGCGAGCGTCCTGAAGGAGTGACACTTTGTCACTTATAACGGGACGGGAAAGGGTGGGTTTCTCCTCAAGTGTTCACAGAGATCCTAAACAATGAGTTTACTGGCTCTAACATAATTATACAGGGTGTATCGGCACGTACCCGACAAACTTTAACCAGCGATTCCTGAGCATATTTGGAGTAAAAAATGTTATGGCCACTTTTCTGTCCGGTAACTTTTTTTTTCTATAAAAAATAAAAAATAAATAAAATCTCCACACTCCCTCACTGTCCACAGAATAGGGGTGAAATAAACGGCAACGCCGCACTGCTGCTATCTCTTTCACGCATATCATCTATCTCAAGTCAAGTGTGTCGTTCCCGCTACCCGTCTAATGTCAGTGTTCAGTGTTGTTTTGGAAGTTCGCTTGTCACAACCTTTACCTACTTTCGTTGTTGTTTTGTTATCTAAGTATTGAAGTTTTTTTACTGTTGAAATATGCCTCTCAATTATTCACCTGCCGACCAAGCAGATATTGTGTTTGTTTATGGACTTTGCAATGGGAATTCACGAGCAGCCGTGAGAGAGTATCGGATGAGGTTTCCTGAAAGACTCGTCCCACACCATAGCACCTTTGTACAGGTTTGTAAATCATTTGTTTATTGAAACTATTTACATTCATTGATAATGCCAAAAAGCTGTTTTTAAATTTAATCATTGGGACATTAAAAACATAACAAGGGGCTACCAACTTTAAAAATGTAAATCGAACTTTAGGTGATTTGTAATCAATGGTCACGAAACGGCGTTTTAAAAAGTTTAATTTTAATATCTAATAAATGCATCATTCACTGCAATTAAATTCACTCCCTTTCTCACCATGTGATTATTTAAATGACTTACAATTCAATTTCATCCCTGTGAATCTAAGATATCAACCATTCCTAGTTAAGAAAAATATGAATTAAAACACTGTGTACTATTTAACTGTAAAAAAATGAAATAAATGAAGAGAAAACCTAAGTTTTCTAATATGTGCCTAAAATAAGTGTTATTTAAAAATAAAATGAGTGCAAAAGCCCGCGTTCATTTATTTGACATTTACTACTGAGCTGAATAATAAAAGTTGTTTTGTTTTAGATGTATCAACGACTGCGTGACAATGGCATCGGACGGATTGAAGGCGCCGGCGGAGGACACAATATTGTTCCTGTGGCAGTTGAGCAGAGAATCCTCAACTTGATCACCGAAGATCCTACGTTGTCCGTGCGTCGGATCGCTGTGATGATAGGACACAGGGAACACATGGCGGTGTGGAGAGTTCTGAAGAAGCACGGGCTCAAACCTTTCCACTACAGGCGCTGCCAAGGCCTCCTGGAGAATGATAACTTTTCCAGAGTCGTATACTGCAGAAGAATGCTGCATAATGTCGTGAGGGATGCAGACTTCATGAAAAACATATTGTTTACCGATGAAGCACAGTTCACTAAAACAGGAGTGCTAAATGTGCACAACTTGCACCATTGGGCTGAACAAAACCCCAAGCTTGTTCGGGAGTCGTCGAGCCAGGACAGATTTTCCATTAACATGTGGGCAGGAATCCTAGGAAATCAAATACTCGGTCCAATCGAGTTGCCCCCAGACTAAATGGACCGATGTATTTGGAGTTCCTACAAGAGCAACTGGGCGAGATTCTGGAAGATGTGAACCTCGAATCACTACGGAGAATATGGTTCCAGCATGATGGAGCTCCACCACACTACTCTATTGCCGTGCAGAACTACTTGGACGTCGAGTTTCCTGGTCGTTGGATAGGCCGTGGAAGTCCGACCATTGCCTGGCCACCGAGATCACCCGATCTGACCCCTCTGGATTACTACTTGTGGGGGGCTCTCAAGGAAAAAGTGTATGCTAAGCCAATCGCCTCAAGAGAGCACCTGCTCGAACGAGTGATGGTGGCCGCTGCAGAAATGAAAGTAAATCCTGTAAACTTAAATATTCAAAATATAACAAGACTGCACGCTTGCATTGAAAATAATGGCAGTCATTTCGAACAAATGCTCCAATAAAAAATATTACATAACCTACATGTCCGCATTTTCATTTATTATTTATTTGGTAAAATTCTCACAATGTCATTCATATCAATGCACGTGCGTGAAGGCAACAGCTGTTATTAGCAAGTGTGTCGAAAAGCGTCTTGGCTCTTTCCTACACACTAAATAATAATAGTAAAAAATGAGACGAATGCTGCCGCTGAACGAGCTAAAAGCCCCCCAATACGTAAGAATATTATTCAACGAACTCAAATAAAATGTTGCCAGATGGGTTTTTAATCACTTTAATTTGACTTAATTAGCACCTGCTTTCAATGCTATTATGCTATGGCTTTATTGATCTGAGCACCTGCTTTCAATTGAAATTTATTCGCACATTCAACGGAGTGGAGTTTATGAGTAAACGCATTAATTTAAAAGAGGAACATACATTTGATTATTATTTTTAATATCGATATTTGTATCTCACAATAACAGCTACCAAAATCCGATATACGAGTACCTACACAATTATTATGTTGAATTGGGGTAAGTTGTATGGCTAAGGGAAGGAGTGGAAGGTGAGGAAGTACCTGGCTATTCAGATCTGGTCACCAAATACGGCTAGTCATTTCAAGCAACGTTTCAATTCTGAATTATGATCTTTCACCAGGGCGAGAGTCCCTTCCACTGAACGATGAAAGGAGTTATAATATAATTATAAGTCGGGAATGGATGACATGGCAAAATCGTGTGAATCAAATTGGTACCTTCGTGAGTCGGGCCATGTCAAAATTTAGAATAAAAAGGGTGTGTACGAGCCTGCTGCGAAATGGCGTATGGTTAAGAATATTTTTTTAAAATTATAGTGGTAATTGTTGAAAAAAATTACCACTATAATTTAAAAAAATGAAAACAAAGGATAAAATATGGGATGTGCAAGGCGCATTTATGAGTGGAAGGGGGTGCATGGATCAGATTTTCTCGTTGCGTATGCTCACAGAGAAGTTTCTGGCGAAAAAACAGAAACTTTTCTGTGCTTTTGTAGATCTACAAAAAGCATACGACAGAGTTGACAGAAAAAAGTTATGGAAGGTGTTGTCTAAGTATGGTGTAAATACAAATCTTATACAGGCAATCGCATCGCTGTACGAGGGAAGCGTTGCATGTGTTAGGGCAAACGGTGATTTTACGGGGTGGTTTGACATCACAAAAGGTGTTAAGCAAGGCTGCGTAATGTCACCGTGGTTATTCAATCTATACATGGATAATTGTATGCAAGAATTGAAAGAGGTGGGCCTGGGCGCGAAAATGAGTAGTCTGCAAGTATGTTGTCTGTTGTATGCTGATGATGCGGTGCTGATTGCTAACAGTATGGAAGATCTACAGTCCCTCGTATCTAGGATGAACGAAGTATGTATGATGAATGAGCTAATGATGAATGTAAATAAGTCCAAAGTCATGGTGTTTGAAAGAGAGAGTACGAAAACAGTATGCAATATAGTTGTGAATGATGAATACTTGGAGCAGGTTGATGAGTTTGTGTATTTGGGAAGTATGTTTACGAGAGATGGAATGACTATAATATTAATTATATACAGTGGGAACTTATACCCGCTAAGCCACTGCAAGTAGCTTGTCAGCAGGAGTTTATTTCAACAATATAATATAATACAACAATAAATTACAATCATCATACAAATGTAGGGCAAAAATTATTATATTTAGGCGCATGCATCTTGTCCTGTACATAAGTTGAGAAAAAAAAAAAAATTAAAGAGAAAAAATAATGGTAAAAGCATTACAGATTTGTTATTGAGATACTAGAGTCCAATCTTATAACACCGATTAAAATAATATTATAAAAATGTCAATATCATAAAAAATATCAAAATTATAAAAGTACCAATATTATAAAAGTATCAATATTATAAAAATATCAATATTATAAAAACATCAATACTTTTAAAAATATCAACATTATAAAAACATTCATATTACAAAAATATAACTATTACGTAAATATCAGAAATATCAAAGCATCTGTAAGTATTAAATAGATTAAGAAATAAAAATTTAAAAGATATATACATAAAACAGCAGTACAGGTTGGTTACAATGAGGATAGACTTAAATATAATAGTAACACCGTAACAGTAAGTACACCAGATATCTAGGAGCTATACAACCATGGAGACCGTCATATTTGTTACCATCAATACACAAGGTTACTTTCCAAAAGCCAACACTTTAACATCAGTGAGAATTTCATCATAGGACAATTGTTTTTAAATTCGTACGGCAATTTGTTAAATATAAATGGTACAATGTATTCAAGGGTTCGTTGACCATATTTATTTTGAAATATTGGCACTATCATTCCTATATTTTGTGTGAAACGTGTATTGTGTACATGATCCACCACTGCCTTATACGGACTTTCAGATATATGTTGCAGTAGAATTTTATGCCACAAAATACCACGAACAGGTAATACATTAATTGATTTGTACATGATATCAATGTCTCGCCTTTGGTTAAAAACTGTTTTACTTACTAACAATTTTACCATGGCGTTTTGAATCAGCTGTAAATGTTTTATGTTGGTCTTACAGGAGTGTCCCCAAGAAGTTATACCATACCTTATAGTCGATTCTGCTAGAGACAAATAAATTAGTTTCATAGTTTTTATAGGCACGTATAATTTTATCTTGTGGAGTCTTCCTACAATGGCTCGAAGTCGCTTACAGAGGTTGGAAATTTGTACGTCCCATTTCATATTACAATCCACCGTAACACCTAGATACACGTACTGGTTGACTAATTCGATACTTGTACACGCGCAGGGCTGTTTGGTATTATTGTGAATGCAATTAAATGAATGGGATATGATTACAGGTGCCTCTCTGTACCTTGCATGCGGGGATCTTATATGCATCAATTTCGTTTTTTTAGCATTGATTATTAGACCAGAGTCATGTGACCATTTTAATAAAGAAATAAAGTCTACCTGTAACAATTTTATTGCAGTATCCAAATTTTCATGGGATATTATAAGTGCTGTATCATCAGCATATACATAATGTTTAACAAACGAGAATATTTTGTTCATAAGTGATACAAAGATAATATAGAGCGTTGGACCTAAAATTGACCCTTGTGGAACTCCTGTTTTGACATTTCTTCTTTTACTAAATTTGTCTGATATTTTTACCTGGATTTGGCGGTTGGTTAGGAAGTTTTTGAATAGTTTGAGAAAGTTTCCTCTTACCCCTATTGCCTCCAAAATATTTAACAATTTCATCGGGTCTATAGTATCAAATGCCTTTGAATTGTCTATAAACAGTACCAAAACATGTCTTTTATTATTCAGTTCATTATTTATATAGTTAGAGAAATCCTGAAGTAACATTTCAGTACTTTTTTTTTTTTGAAAACCAAATTGATTAGGATCTATTAAAGAAAAGCACTCCAAGTATTTGCTTAGTTTTAAAGATATGTATTTTTCAAGAATCTTTTCTAGAGCGGGTAATATACTAATCGGTCTATAGTTTTCTATATCAGTATGTTTCCCATTTTTGTAAATAGGTCTGATAATACTACATTTGAGTTCATCTGGTATCACAGCTTGTGTTAAAATTGTGTTGATCAGATGGGTTAATATAGGACCCAAAATATCTATGTGTCTTTTTATGTCAAACATTCGGATATTATCTATGCCAGGGGACTTTGAATTTTTGAGAAGTTTGACTATACTCAGTATGTCTGCGAGTGATGCTCGTGGTATATACAAACTTTGCGGTGACTCTATCGGGACAATATTTGACGCCTTAAAATCACATTTATGAACCATTGAGGCTATGTTATCTGAAAAATAATTAACAAATTGGTTTGTAACATTTTCCGCAGATTGATTTTTTAACATAAACCTACTAATTACATCGTCACAGTTACTCTTTGTCCTACGTCCTAGAATTTTATTTATTTCATCCCATGTTTTTTGATATCTGAAAAATTATTCTTAAATTTATCATTGAAAAAGGTTGTTTTACTTTTTATTATTAATTTAGTAACAAAATTACGAAAAGATTTGTATTGTTTTTCATAAATTGCATTTGTTGGGGAGCTTTTCCACCGCTTAAATAAAGAATCTCGTTTTTTAATGTGTGATAGAATATCTTTTGTCATCCATTCTTTTATAATCCAAGGTCTTGCATTGGGTTTTACATCTATAAATATTTTACTATTTTCATATACTTCGTTAAACTTGCTTTTTATTTGACTATATAAATTATTGCAATCATTTGTCTGAAGCAAAGCATTCCAGTTATAATTTCTAATTGAAAAATCTATTCGTTTTTGAGATAAAATTGAGACTTTCCGCCCTTTATTTGTAGGCCGTTTATTAGTTTTATAGTACGGAATGTTCACAGCTGTTGCAAAGTGGTCTGCAATGATGAAGTCACAAACACATGCGTAGAGTATGTCAGTTTCTTTGTGTTTGCTATTATATCTAACAAAAATATGATCCAAACATGTTCGTGTCATTTTACTATTTGCTATAGCTTCCCTTGTAACGTCGTTTATACATTTTGTAAAATAGTTATTTGAAAGAGCATTTTCATAGTGAATAATCACAGGATCTATATAATTTAACAAATCAATATTTATGTCACCAAATATTAGCATATTTTCATTAGGGTTTGAACATTTTGTTAATATTGATGAAAGTTCATTGATAAATGATTGTTTACTAAGATTTGGTGGTCTATATATTGCTAGTACATTGAGTATAGAATTATTTGGTAATGTTATTATACAGGAAATATTCTCGAACAACTTTGTTTCAAGTAAATTTTGGGTGAAAGGTAAAGTATCCCGAATATACAAGGTTATACCCCCTCCAGATTTGGATGTGCGACAGTAACTAATGCTATTGTAACCGGGAATTTCGAAAAGACAAGTATGTTCCCTTTTTATTGAAGTTTCACATAGCATTAGGATATCTATATTATTCCAACAATTTTGGAGGTTAGCATGTAAAACATCCCAGTATTTAGATATGGATCGAATGTTTAGTTGAACGCAAGTAAAATTACCTATATTATGGCCAATTTTATGTTCTTCCGTCCACTGTTTCAAGTCATTAGTCCTCGTGTAGATAACATCACCGTCGTCATCAATGTATTTATACGCCATAATCGATGGTGGCAAAGTCCTTGGAAAGAGCAGCCTTATAAGCTGGGCAGGTGTCCTTGTCTCCAGTCGAATGTCCAGCGGGCTTGCCAAACCTGGTACAGGTGGCACATACTGGCTCGGCGGCAGCTTTTGGGCAATCTGTCCTGGCATGACCTTCACCTGCACAATGTCCACATCTTTGCTGGTCCTTGCAGAACTTGAAGGAATGTCCGATCATTTGGCACTTGGAACACACTGTAAGCCCAATAAAGTCACGAACGCGGCACACATTCCAGTCAACAAAGACCTTTCCTTGCTTCACCAGCACGTGACGTAGATGGGCAGGCACCTCGTAGATACCTCGGCACTGATATATTGAAAGGGATATTGAAAGAAGGGTGAATGCAGGAAACTCCATTAACGGAGGACTGAACGCGGTTGGCGCAAACAAAAAGTTGTCCAAGGAAGCGAAGCTAGCAGTCCACAATGGAGTGCTGATACCAACCTTGATGTATGGCAGTGAGGCATGGAACTGGCAGAGGAAGGATGAAAGTAGACTGAATGCTGTAGAAATGAGATCTCTGAGACGAATGTGTGGTAAAACCATGTATGATCGTGTGAAAAATGTTGAGATTCGTAAAGAATGCAAGGCTGATGTAAGCGTAGTGAGCAAGATTAAGAAAGGGACGCTTAGATGGTTTGGGCATGTAGAGCGAATGAACGAAGAAAGGAGTGTAAGGAGAATATATGACGCGAATGTGAATGGAAGAAGAGCCGGGGACGCCCGAGGAAGACATGGCACGATCAAGTGAATCAAATACTCGAGTCGGGCCATGTCAGAAGTCGGAATAACAGAAGAGAATGTATGAGGCGTTGTATGAATGTGAATGAAGCAAGAAGTGTATGCCAAGATCGAGATGTTTGGCGGTCCGTCCTTTCTGACTACCCCTGCGTGGAAACGGCGTGATGGTTAGTTAGTTAGTTAGTTAGTGGTAATTTTTCGTCGAGTTTTTAAAAAAATTACGAAGTTTTAAATAAAATAAAATTTTATAATTATTAAATTTAGCAATCTGGCAACATTAATTCACCCATGCATTCTTGACGTGTTCGCGTTTGAAACGCGTGTTAATTTGCGATGTTGCTTTCACACTTTGACAAAAGATAAAACAGTGGTGACGTGTGGTGAAAATATGATTAATAATTTTTTTTAGAAAAAAAAAAGTTACCGGACAGAAAAGTTGCCAAAACATTTTTTACTCCAAATATGCTCAGGAATCGCTGGTTAAAGTTTGTCGGGTACGTGCCGATACACCCTGTATAAGATAATCTATTGATACTTTACGATGATTTTAATGAATTTGGGTTTGTTGAGTGAGAACTAAAAACTATATTGCGGCTGTATGCAGGTTTTAATTTATTCCTTACGTAGGACATTCTTCGGTTTCATATATTTGAATTTATCAGTTTCGGTGTTATTTGCGAGCGTATTTATAGTTGGATTTGAGTGGCCTTTTAGGCCGCTGTAAAATTTAGAAGCCTGAGTGACAATGAAATCGTTTATCAACGGAATGTTGGAATCGTTGTGGAGAGTAGAGATTCTACTCCACTTGGGTGCATTTAGCGCGAGTCTAATGGCTTTGTTTTGGAATAATTGGATTTTTTTATGTGATTTGCAGTAGCATATCCCCAAATTGGACATGCGTACGTGAAACATGGCCTTATTGTTGTTTTGTATAGTAGAAGTTTATTATCCGTTGATAGACGACTTTTATTGCCCATCATCGGGTTGAGTGCGGAGAGGTATCTATTTGCAGATTTAACTTTTTCGGTGATATATTTCTTCCAGGTGAGCTTTGAGTCAAGCGTGACACCTAGGTACTTGATTGACTTTTCTCAAGGGACCTTTTCCCCAAACAGTCCAATGAATGGGGGCCGTTTCGGCCGTGTCTTTCAGAAAACAGTCGCGGCGCTTTTAGTTGGATTAATTGATATTCTCCACTTTTTACACCACTGTTCGGTGAGAGCGGCTTGCTTCTGAACCCGCTTTGAGGCGGTGAGTTCGGCAGTTGAACTAGACTAGTGTCATCCGCAAATTGGGTGATTTTAATATTGTGATTTATAGGTTTTGGGATATCGCTAGATTAGATATTGTACAAGGGATGGAGAAAGTTGACTGCCTTGAGGGACCCCGGCTGAGAGGGGGCGTATTGTGGAGTAAATATTTTCTATTCTGACTTTGAAGGATCGATCTCTTAGGTAGCTAGCTATCAATTGCGTAAGTCTTAAAGGGTAACCTAGAGCATTCATATTATATAATAGGCCGTTATTTTATTTTTTTATTTTATTTTATTTTATTTGGAAAACCAACAGTTTACAGCAATAATTACATTTATCAAATATATTAAAAAAATGAACCAATAATAGGTTTTCACTTAAGTATTTAAATTATTTAGTTTTGAAAAAAAAACGAGAAGAAAAAAGTTACAAGGTTAGCCTATGAGGTTAGGATAATGGGAGGGAGGGGAAGGGAAAGGGAAAGGATCTAGTTTGTGTATAGTAATAAGTATTGTGTGAATGTTATTTATTGATTTTTGGTTTGAAATTATAAGGGGCTGAGTTGAATAAGTCGAACTCACTGTATGAAGTGTTAAAATTTTGAGAAGCGCGTTGAATAAAGGTGTTTTGTTTTGAGTTAGTGTTGCATTGAGGTATGTTTAGTGTGTGGTTCTGTCTGGTTTGTCTATTGGGCACTCTTAATTGGATTCGTTTAAGTAATTCAGGGCAATCTATCACAGAGGTGGCTATTTTTTGTAAAAACAGTACGACTGCGGAATTTCTGCGGCTTTCTAGTAACGAAATCCCGAAAAACGCGGCTGACTCCTCATGACTCGAGTGGGGACGATAGCCCCGAAAATCGAGGTATCGTAGAAAACGGTTTTGTATTTTCTCAATCCTATCTGTGTGTGACGTGTACCTGGGATTCCAGACTTGAGAGGCATATTCCAAGGAACTGCGTACATACGCGAAGTACAGCATTTTCATTGTGTTTACCTTTTTAAAATGTTTGCAGGTTCTGAGTATAAAGCCAAGTGTCTTGGAAGCTTTAGCAACCATTGATTCGATATGGCGGTCGAAAAGTAACATCTGGTCTAACACCACTCCTAAGTCCTTGGCCTCCGTCATTTTCATCAGTATTGTGCCATTAAGGGCATAGTCAAAAGAAATAGGGTTTTTATTTCGATTTGAAAGATGAATTGAAGTTATTTGTAGGTTGTGTTGTGCACAATAAACATTAAGGCGGTTTAAATCTTCTTGCATGAGGATACAGTCATTGGTGCACGTGACAGGAGAAAATATTTTCATGTCATCTGCGTATAATAATGTTCTAGAGTAGTAAAAACATTTTCCGATGTCGTTAATATAAATGTTGAAGAGTAATGGTCCCAATAAGGATCCTTGGGGCACTCCCGACGGTACCGTTACCCAATTCGATTTAAAGCCACCAACAACTACTGCTTGGCTGCGGTTTGCTATATAGGACGAAAGCCATCTGAGGAGGTCTCCGTGTACGCCGATTTGTGAAAGTTTGAGCAATAAGATATCATGATTTACTAAATCAAAAGCTTTGCTATAGTCTGTATATATTGCATCTACCTGTATGCGCTGATCCATGTTGTCTTGTAAGAATTCGATGAACGCCGTTAAGTTAGTGGTTGTAGATTTTCCCCTTACAAATCCATGTTGGTTGATATTGAGTGACGATTTTAAGGCAGCAAACATCTGGTCATACACAATTTTTTCGAAAACCTTACTGAAAATACAAAGCTTAGATATTGGCCTATAATTTTCAACCTCAGGGCCATTTTTAAAAATGGGAGTTACAAATGCTGTTTTCCAAGTATTTGGTACTATTCCCTCTTTAAGGGAGCGACTGAAAAGGATGGATAGTGGCTTAGATAAGCTGCGCGCACATTTGATTATGAAGAAAGGGGGAATTTTATCTGGGCCTGCGCCTTTTTTAGGATCCAAATGTTCAAGGTGTTTCTGTATGTGATGCTGGTCGACTTCAATATTATGAATGCTGGTGACACAGGGCTTATTTGAGTTATCTGGTACGATCTGGGAGCTTCGAGCATTATTGTTGTAGACAGAGATAAAGTATTTGGAGAATAAGTTGGAGATATCATACCCATTTTCAGCTTTTTCATTTTTGAATATCATGGTATTTGGAACACCATAGGATTTGGAATTGGACTTAATGTAATTCCATACGTTTATTGGATTGGAGGATATGTTAAGTTCGATTTTAGTTATATACG
The DNA here is from genome assembly GCA_022606495.2 of Halesus radiatus. Lineage (NCBI taxonomy): Eukaryota > Metazoa > Arthropoda > Insecta > Trichoptera > Limnephilidae > Halesus > Halesus radiatus. Next base: position 34,880 of record JAHDVE020007696.1, read on the forward strand.
TATTGTGACATTCCCGATTAAGTTTTTTGTGGCGTAATCTTAGGAGAGAGAAAGTGGCATAGTCAGAAGGGTTTTTGTATATCTTGAATTTTTTAAAGAATTTATATTTTTCTTTTGTTAATTTAATAAGTGACGAATTATACCATGGCGGGTACTTAGAATTCCTACATAGTTTTTGCGGGATGTGGGCGTCTATAAGGTGATGTAATTGTGAGTAGAATTTTTTTAATGCTAAATTCACATCCCCAATTAAAAGGAGCTCGCGCCAGTTTACCTGGTCGAAGGATGTATTAATTTGATCGTAGTCACCGCGTCTAAAGACGTAAACCCTTCTAAGCTCCTCCACTAATGGAACAGGTTGAGAAAATAAAACTTCTACGATTAAGGAGGAGTGATGAGAGTCTTCTAAAATTAATGGATCATCACAAGCAGAGACCGTGACAAAGTCATTACATAGGACGAGGTCAAGAAAGTGACCGTTGGTATTTGCAATTCCATTATATTGGTACAATCCATAAAAATGAATGCAGTCAATAAATAATGTACTAATGGGGGATAAGCGATCACTAGGTATAAATGAGGTAATCGTGGGAGATTTATTCCATGAAATGTCAGTGAGGTTGAAGTCACCTAAAATAATAAATTTGTCTGAAGGAAATTGCAACGTAAGAGCTGAAATTTGGGTGAGGAAGCTTTCCATATTTTCACGATATGTTGGTCCTTTAGGGAGGTAAACACAGCATATGTGAAGATTGGTGTGTTTAGATCCCTTGGATTCTAATGTTATCCAGGCATCCTCAGCGCGCGAATGCCACCCTGGGCGCTCGCGAGCTACCAGCTCACGACGAACAGCGAGTAAGACACCCCCGCCCAAGCGCTGGCCTGTGCGAGTGTAGTCTCGATCTCGGCGGTATACTTCGTAGCGATCATCAAAGAGTTGATGACATCAAAAAACAACCTGTCAGTTTTAGTGCGTAGCCCTCTAACGTTTTGGTAGTAAATATTTAAAGTCATTAGATGAAACTAGTGAATTTATATTTAAGTGCAGGATTGAATTAGATTTGTTTCCATACTCGTACTTTATTATTAACGGATTTATTATTATTGTTATGAAGTTTCCAAATAATTGTACAAACGATTGACAGGATGAAAGAGTATATTGAAGTGAATAGATCCATAGGGTAGGCGTTAGGGGTGGGGGAGGTAAGGGTACATTGTAAGTGATGTAAAAAATGCCAGACTTTGTCGAAAGCTTTACTTACGTCGAGTGAAAGAATGACTGTTTTTTTGATTAGTATTAAAGCCCTCCGTGATTTGTTCGACAACACGCAGGAGTTGATGAGAGGTTGAATGACCTGCTCGAAAACCATGTTGAAAATCTGGCAGGAATTTACTGTCCTGAGTAAAGGCGTTTAGTCTTGTTAGAATCACTTTTTCCAGGATTTTACCTAGGCATGGAAGCAGGCTAATAGGCTAATGATTCTCCGTTAATAGTGGGTCCTTGCCTGGTTTTGAGATTAAAATTACATCAGCTATTTAAAAATCCTTTGGAAAACAACGCAGTCGGAGTGATTCATTGCATATGGCTGTCAAGGCGCAGATGCCCTTTTTAGGTAGGTATTTTAAAATTTTGTTAGAGGAAGAAGGTTACCCTTCTTCCGACGATTCCTCCTACTCTCTAGTGTGTAGAAGGAAACGTACCCGCGCTCATTCAGGCGGTTCAATAACCCCGGTAAACTCCCCGAACGGCTCTTCACGCTCTTCGCCGCGCTCAAAAAAGAGCTTCACGGAAGCTCTCGTGAACAGATACGAATCACTGAGGACTCCCTCTTCCACAGCCCGCGCTTCCTCCTCACGCGAGGATCAGCCCTCAGCATCCCCTGCACAAGCAGAAGAGCCTTCTGCTTACAAGAAGACGATGATGATCCCCCCCATCGTAATTCACAAAAAACCGAAACTATAGCACTTCTCCGATCCTTTGAAGACAAGGGTATCGATTTCACTGCCAGGAATATGGGCAACAGCCTCCATATACTTACAAAGTCGCCGCGCGACCATCACGCGGTTACAAAAAATCTTATCGCGAGGAAAGTGGAATTCCACTCGTTCAGACTCCCCGAGGAGAAGCCCCTGAGGGTTGTCCTCAGAGGCACCCCGGAGGACATCTCCTCCGAGGAAATCAAGGACGAGCTAATACGCTCATACCCAGTAATTTCAGTCCACCGCATGAAAGACAGTAGGACAAAGAAACCAATCCCTCTCGTCCTCGTCACGCTGACGAAGAACGAGGTAGGAAAAAAATATTTAATAGCTTAACTTCAATTTTCAGACTAAGAATAGCAGTTGAGTCACTCCGTAAAAAGGCCAGAGTTGGCCAATGTTTCAGATGCCAAGCGCACGGACACTCGGCCACTTGCTGCCACGGGCAAGAAAAGTGCGTAAAATGCGCAGGTCCGCATCGCTCCTCAGAGTGTACTAAGGACCGGAGAACACCAGCTAAGTGTGCTCTATGTGATGGGGCCCATACGGCCAATTACGGAGGGTGTCCCGCCAGACCCCGAATGCCTAATTTCAACAGAAACAAAAATAACAATTATCAAAAAAATTATAACTATAACAGAAAAAATTACCGCCAAAACTACCAAAACCAGCCCCCTAGAGGACAAACCGATTACATAAATAACGAACGATCAGAAAGGTGGCCGCATCCCCATAAAAATCTAGCAGAATTTCCATCTCTGCCCACCCCTCAAGCCGCAGTCCGTGCCGCCCCAGTCTCCCAGCCACCCACTAACCGAAGTTGGCCAGAGCCTCATTTTTACAAGCCCATTGCCTCACAAAGAGAAAATAGGTCTCACAAAAACCCAGCTCCCAGCCAAAAATACCGGCTGGAGCGTGAACCTGAAGCTCCGCAAGCTTCACAGGTACAAACCGTTCCTCAGCCCCCTCCGCCCGCAGCGGATCCCGTGCACATCCGGGTGCTAATTGAACAAGCCACCGCGCTTCAATTCACCATTCAGAACGCCACCTTGGAGCTGGCCCAACTCCAGTCATATTTAAGAACTCAAAATGTCTAGAAACAATGTCAAACCTCATAACCTACAGACGGCCTATTGGAACGCCAATGGCCAGGTTTCGTCTCACAAGGAAGAGATAATAGAATTCCTTCACGATTTTGGTATCGAAGTCTTCCTCATTAATGAGACGTGGCTTAAGCCATCACGCAAGTTCAGAATACCAAATTATATCACCTACCGTGACGACAGACTTGCCAACAAAGGAGGCAGAACCGCCATCTTGGTTAAGAATAACATTGATCACCGTCTAGCACATTCCTTTTCTAATGAAAACATTGAATCCACATCGGTAAAAATAAATACCTCTTCAGGACCGCTCAAATTTATTTCAGTCTACGCACCCCCAAAACGAAAACTAATTCCATCAGAATTAGATAAACTCTTGGCCGAAAATGTCCCCACTATAACAGCTGGTGACATGAACGCAAAACACGGATCGTGGCATAGCCAACGAGATAATTCTAAAGGGATTGTACTCGCAAAGTACGCGAGTACAAACCCCATCGTAGTCGATGCTCCGGATAGACCGACGATACATCATCACAACGGTAGGCCGAACGTGATCGATATCGTCATCCTCAAAAACACGAGTCATTTACACTCCCTCCGAGTACTCAACGAATTAACTTCTGACCACGATCCAGTCCTCCTAACATTAACAGGAGGCTCAAACCCTCTGGTCCCCGATAATCCTCCACGTACAAAAATAAAATGGAATAAATTCAAGGAACTTCTAAGCAAAAACATAATAATACCTACCTCAATTCCCGACGAAGCCACTTTAAATGTTGCCACTTACAATTTAATTAAAACTTTAAAATCATGCATCACCGAAGCGTCCGATGAGATTCTCAACGACACAACACGTCATGGAATACCCGAAGAGATCAAAGATCTTATTAGGGAAAAAATCTTGTGAGAATGGAATGGCAGAGATCTTGCAATCCGATCGTTAAACAACATCTAAATCGTTTAAACAGAGAGGTACGGAATGCCCTCAGAGAATTTCGCAACGAACGTTGGCACGATTTTATCACATCATTAGAAGACGACAAAGCAGCTTACTGGAAGCTCTCCAAATCGGTCAGACGCCCGACAACAAAAATCTCTCCAATTCAAGGCAGAAACGGACTAGTATACTCCGCAGCTGATAAGGCAGAAGCCTTTGCAGATAGCCTTGAAAATCAATTCAGTCCCAACACGGAACACGATAACCCAGCTTTCGTCGCAAAAGTGGATTCAAAAGTAAAATCGATATTAAATCTAGATCCTGAAGACCCTCCAATCAGGTGCACAACTCCTAAAGAAAAAATTAACATTATTAAAAAATTAAAGAAAAAAAAAACTGCTGCAAACTGGCGTTTGCAGGCTATGGCTTATGGCGGTCTACCAAGCGCAGACCGCTGGTGACGTGTTAATGCCTGACAAGTCTGTCTCCCTCCCACTAGCTGTACCGCTCTAACGATTTATTTCAGTCATTTAAATATGAGCGGTCGGTGGAGAACAAGCTCGCCACAGACCGCCCGTTACATATATTAACAAACAAGAAATGTGCGTCATAACATTCCGGGAGAGGCGGGATGTCTGATACAAGAATCATTAACAACCTAATTGATAGCCCTGCCATCCTCGCCACTATTAAATTAAATGTACCGACGAGAAATACAAAACAAACTGAAATATTTTTCTGCAACACTTACACAACCAACTATCAGTCTCATTCATTAACCAATAGGATGCATGATCTTGGCAACAGGTTTGGAGGTGTTGTTGATGTATTTGCTGACTCCATTTATACAGTAAATCATCATCTATACCAGCACTTTGATGAATCCTACAATATGTAATATTGTAAGCGTTAATGGTTGTGTTATAATGTTGTTTTGTTGTCTATTTTACGTCACTGTCAAACGTTTTAAAAAGATTGTTCATTACTTTATGGTTTAGAATCTCTATGTATATTATATTTTAAATTTAATGTAAAAGCCCAGATGGGCGTATAATCAAATAAGTAAAGTGACTCCAAAATGTATAATATTCGATGAAGAAGAAAAGCTGCTCACAGAAAGCAAAATTCTTTCTGTTTTAAATCGCTTTAACTTTAAACTCCCAATGATTTAGACCACGAACCACCACTGCATAAAATCATAACATTATTTCCTTGTCCATGTACACATATACATATATGTAATAGTTTTTCTATTTAAAATGTTTAACGGCCAACAAAATTCTGAATTCTTGAGAAAAATTAATAAACATCAACACAGACATAACAACTCTACAAGAAGACGAAATTAAATAAGATTCCCTTTCAAAAGAAATCAAAATCGCAAAACTCATTACTATATAGAGCGATGAAGATCTTCCAAGAAATACCGGCCAATATAAAAGAAGAGGAAAATGTTTTGAAATTTAAGAAGGAAGTGACGAAATACGTGAAGTCCAATTTGTAACGTCGTAATTTGTAATTCTTAAATCCAATACATTCCTTCCTTAAAAGTGTGGCTAAATAGTTATAAACGTGTTTAGGCTTAGTGAATGAACTCAAAATATTTTTACGATAACTAGTGTGGACATATAACGACTTTTAAGTATTGAGTTTAGTGAATTTACTTTAGTTTTATAATACGTTCATAAGCTAGTGCTGAATGCAGCTCAAGAGGCCTATATCAGTCACATCGAAAATTGGCCACATGTACGGAACCGAACGCTCGGGTGAAACCTCCACCTTCCCCCTTCCCGCTGCCGCTCCATAGCTAAGATGACCGTGGATACGTGCAAAATATGTTCACCTCCTCGACGCTGAAACACCCGCACCCCGCTTTACCCTGCACCCGCTACATCCCTACGCTGTGATCCAACGCCCTGCCCTGGACGGATGGCATGGGACCTATATGACAGATAATAACAATAATAAGAACAATGACCATGTTACGCATAATAATAATGAGTGTTGTAATAAGTAATGTGATGATGAAACAGTGATAATTGTGTAGAAGTTTTAGTTATTAGACAGTTTATGGCCTTAGGATTCTGTTTAATATTACTTTGTTATTGTTTATGGTATGTTTTAGCACTAGTTAAGTAATTGTTTACATGTGTAGGTTGGTGTGTGTTTTATGATAGGATATGTTAAGGTTAAGATAAGTATAAGATAAGATAAGATAAAATATAAGATAAGTATTATTATTATTTATTTATTTATTTTATTTATTTATTCATTAACGCCCCAAAGGGCTTTTACATATTTTAACATTAAAATGATTATGTGTACAGAACTTAAAAAAAATAACATGATGCATAGTTGGTATATAAGTGTAACATATTTCTAATATATATGAAGGTATAATAATGTATAAGTGCATGCCACAGAGAAGTTACAAAGGGAAAGGTTTTTAATTTGTAGATACTACTCTTTTTTTATAAAAATAGTAATAGCCTGATCTACATGATACAGAATACACAAGTGCATAATATAATACTCTTATAATATGAGTGCATGATATTGTGAAAAAAAAATCATTGTGTTTTTATATTTCGGATGATGTAAAAATGTATGAAATTGCATAATACATAATATAGTATATGATACATAGAAAGAAAAAAAGAGGAACAAGTTTTTGGATTGTAGATGAGTACAAAGATAATATATATAAAAAAATAATAATTAAACAATAGCTCTTATGCAATGCTCTTATAATTGTTGCAACATAAAAATATCGTTCAGGTATCTTTTAAACATGGGTAAACTTATATTAAATATATCTATAGCAGAGGTGAATTTATTTCCAAGTGTATGTAGGCGAGAAATGGGTGCATGCATTTGGTAGTTAGTCCCAGAATTATTGTTACAGAATAACATATTTTGCCGAGTTTGTCGATGAGGTACTTTGAAATTAATTAGTTGCAGGAGTTCACAACAGTCTAATACACAATAAATAATTTTAAATAAAAAAGTTAAGTCTGTTATTTTTCTTCTGTTTTCTAAAGTATGTATTTTGAGTGTATTTAGCAAGAATGTATAGTTTATGTGTTGTATTGGTATGTGTAGTTTGAAGTTAATAAAACGTAAAAATTTGCGCTGCACGCGTTCAATATTTTTTATATGAATGATATAGTATGGGGACCACACTATTGAATTGTATTCTAATATGCTGCGCACTAGTGACAAATATACGATTTTTATAACTTCCAGCGAATCAAAGTCTTTGACAGTTCTAATTATAAATCCCAATGTCTTCATACCTTTATTAGTTATTTGTTGTATGTGATTTACAAAATTTAATTGTGTATCAAACAAAACTCCGAGATCACTAATTTCGTTGACTTTTTCCAAGGTTTTGTTATCTATAGCGTAGTTAAATGATAACGGGGTTTTGATTCGACAAAATGTCAGTGTCTTGCATTTATCAACGTTGAGAAATAAGTTATTAGCGATACACCAATTATGTAATTTATCGATGTTTAACTGTAAGATTATGCAGTCGATAATATTGGATATTTCTTTCTATAGTTTAATATTATCGGCAAAAAGTAGAACTTCTACATCGTCGAAACACGTTATTATGTTATTAATGGATATTAGGAATAGAATGGGACCGAGATGACTTCCTTGCGGCAGACCACTAGTTGCATTAAGTACCTTAGATTTTAAAGACTTAATTTTGACGAACAAGATTCTGTTAGGTAAGTAACTTGAGAACCAATCCAACATGTTGCCTCTCAGTCCTAGTGCATATAATTTTCTAAGTAATAATTTATGGGATACTTTATCGAAAGCTTTTGAAAAGTCTGTATAGATACTGTCAACTTGTTTTTTATTCGTGAAGGATTCCGTAATATAGTTTTGGTAAAGTAATAGATTAGTAGTAGTTGATCTTCCACTGACGAACCCGTGTTGTTTTTTATCAATTACTTTGAGTATTGATGGATAAATTAAGTCGAGAACAAGGGATTCAAAAATTTTTGGGAGTGCTGATTGTATACATATAGGATGATAGTTTTTTATGTCTGTGTCATCACCTTTTTTGAAAATTGGGGTAATATAACTAGATTTCCAACGAGATGGAAAATGTCCAGAAGAAAGTAAAATGCTAAATAATATGGTAAGTGGACTTGATATTGTAGATGCGCATTGTTTAAAAAATATTGGCGGAATGTTATCTGGGCCTGCAGATTTGTTGGGGTCAAGGGAAAGTATTTTATTTAGGCAAGATTCCCGTGTAATGTGGTAGTTCTGTAAATGTAACGTGTTATGATATGTATATGATGGTATTTTATTTTCAGATATTTCGTCTTCGTATACGCTTTGGAAATGATCCGCAAACAAATTAACAATGTCGATGGTGCTATTAGCTATTTTGCCATCATAGTGCATTGTAGGGGGGTAGTCTGAGCTTTCATTGTTTGATTTTTTGACAAAATTCCACAGGTTTTTTTACTCCAGTGCATTTTTCTCAATGGAGGTGGTGTGTGCTTTATAGCACAGTTTGGATAGTATTTTACATTTTTTTCTTGTTGCTGAAAAGTTTGAGTAGTCATCGATTAGGTGAGTAAGTTTAAAAATTTTGTGTAACTGTTTTTTTTGTTTGAGCAGTAATATAAGGTCCGTGGAGAACCAAATTGGATATGTTCTGTGTTTTGGTGCATATGGTACATAAGATTTTATAATGTTTGATAAAGTTATTCTACGGTTTGTTCGATATTACTATCATCAGTCAAGATTTTATAATGTTTGATAAAGTTATTCTACGGTTTGTTCGATATTACTATCATCAGTCAAGATTTTATAATGTTTGATAAAGTTATTCTACGGTTTGTTCGATATTACTATCATCAGTCAAGATTTTATAATGTTTGATAAAGTTATTCTACAGTTTGTTCGATATTACTATCATCAGTCAAGAAAGTCCAATCAGTATTATTGAACTGGTAATTAATAGAATCGTAATCGGCGTTTTTGAAGTTGAGTGTTGTTTGTTTCAATGTGGGTTTGTATATGTACATATCAACTGTAATGTGTAGGGGAGGATGATGACTATCCACCGATATGAGCGGATCGTTTGACTTTTCAACACACAGTTTAGAGCAGTTAGAGAGAGCTAGATCTAAAAGGCGGTCACATGTATTGTACACAAAATTATGTTGATGTAAATTCAAATAGTTTATCGTATCTATCACTTCACGTGCTGCGTCATTAGAACTTTCATTTATAATATAGCCATTGTCACTAAAATTCCATTTCAGATTGGGAAGATTATCACCGACAATAATAATTTTAGATGCAGGATGTTTTGAAATGAGAAATTCAATGTTTTCACAGTGTTTCTTGTATGTTTGAATATCAGAGATTGGCGGTATGTATATAGTTCCAATGATGATTTTTTCCATGGGGGTAATAATTTGCACAAATAATTGCTCCAGCGAGATATTTTGTGTGTTTAGATTTTTCACTGATAATGTTTCCTTAGTTGCTATCAGAACTCCGCCTCCTCTTGATTTGGTACTAGATTTTGAGTTTCTGTCGCACCGAAATATCTTGTGGTTCGTAAAACCAAGTTCTGGAGACTTTATTTCTGGGACGAGCCAAGTTTCAGTAAGGATGAATATATCATGTCTGTGTAAAGGTGCTGCTGTTTTAAGATCATGTAGTTTCGTACGAAGTCCTCTTGTATTTTGGTAGTAGATTTTTATTTTTTCAGGGCATTTGGTCCGGCATTTTCGGCTACTTGGGCAGCATCCATTTATGGGATTAGGTTTTTTGACACATTTTTTATTATCGATGGTTTGTTATTAATAAATTTTATTGTCAGTCCTACTTCCCCTTCCAGGGTACGGTTTGCCAGGGATTGTCTGAGATCATAAAGATATTGCTTTTGTAACGGAGTTTGGAAGGGAAAAATTTTATATTCAGTGTTTGACAATGTTAGGTTTTTTCTACGCAATATATTTAGGACTTGCGACGGATTATTGAGTATAACGTTCAGTGGTCTGATTTTATTTGGTTTTACCACGCCAATACGGAAAACGTTTACAGTGTTTTCGACAAGCGTGTTGTCGATTTTGTAAAGTATTTTTATTATTTCCTGTTTGTCCTGATTGACTCGGTCCAATTGATTCACCAATGTGCTTTTGGGTACATTTGTAATGATTAAATTGTTTGCTCTCACCTTTCTTTCCTCTAACTCGTTGGCTGCTTCGCACATTTGAGCTATTTATACCCCATGATTGGCATTATTTGGCAGGGACTGGGGCGGAGGCTGGAGCGGCTGGTTCTCTGAGCTACGTTGATAAGTCTTAAGTTCACCTTCTAAAAAGCCCATTTTAGCTGCAACTAGGCTTATATTTCCCAGTAGTTCCGAGAGTTTATATTATAGTATTATAGTATTATTATCATTAAGTATTATAATTATATTACACAAGTTCAGTTGGTAAGCTGTATGGTAGGATATTGATTGAAAGGGTACAAATGAAAACAAAGGATAAAATATGGGATGTACAAGGCGCATTTATGAGTGGAAGGGGGTGCATGGATCAGATTTTCTCGTTGCGTATGCTCACAGAGAAGTTTCTGGCAAAAAACAGAAACTTTTCTGTGCTTTTGTAGATCTACAAAAAGCATACGACAGAGTTGACAGAAAAAAGTTATGGAAGGTGTTGTCTAAGTATGGTGTGAATACAAATCTTATACAGGCAATCGCAACGCTGTACGAGGGAAGCGTTGCATGTGTTAGGGCAAACGGTGATTTCAATCTATACATGGATAATTGTATGCAAGAATTGAAAGAGGTGGGCTTGGGCGCAAAAATAAGTAGTCTGCAAGTATGTTGCGTGTTGTATGCTGATAATGCAGTGCTGATTGCTAACAGTATGGAAGATCTACAGTCCCTCGTATCTAGGATGAACGAAGTATGTATGAAGAATGAGCTAATGATGAATGTAAATAAGTCCAAAGTCATAGTGTTTGAAAGAGAGAGTACGAAAACAGTGTGCAATATAGTTGTGAATGATGAATACTTGGAGCAGGTCGATGAGTTTGTGTATTTGGGAAGTATGTTTACGAGAGATGGAAAGAATGATAGGGATATTGAAAGAAGGGTGAATGTAGAAAACTCCATTAACGGAGGACTGAACGTGGTTGGCGTAAACAAAAAGTTGTCGAAGGAAGCGAAGCTAGCAGTCCACAATGGAGTGCTGATACCAACCTTGATGCATAGCAGTGAGGAATGGAACTGGCAGAGGTAGGATGAAAGTAGACTGAATGCTTTAGAAATGAGATCTCTAAGACGAATGTGTGGTAAAACCATGTATGATCGAGTGAAAAATGTTGAGATTCGAAAAGAATGCAAGGCTGATGTAAGCGTAGTGAGCAAGATTAAGAAAGGGACGCTTAGATGGTTTGGGCATGTAGAGCGAATGAACGAAGAAAGGAGTGTAAGGAGAATATATGACGCGAATGTGAATGGAAGAAGAAGCCGGGGACGCCCGAGGAAGACATGGCACGATCAAGTGAATCAAATGCTCGAGTCGGGCCATGTCAGAAGTCGGAATAACAGAAGAGAATCTATGAGGCGTTGTATGAATGTGAATGAAGCAAGAAGTGTATGCCAAGATCGAGTTGTTTGGCGGTCCGTCCTCTCTGCCTACCCCTGCGGAGAAACGGCGTGATGGTTAGTTAGTTAATTGTATATTGTGACTTAAATTGTAAAAAAAATGTGTGTACGACATGTTCATATTAGAATACACGTAATCAATGTACATATCGTCGCAGGAAAGCAATATTGCTGTAACAGTCAAAGCCATGTTAAAAAATGCAGGATTTTGAGGCTTATGTATCAATTAAAAAACGTAATATTGACAAAACGAAGAGTTTTTCGAACATTGTATAGGTTTTATTTTTCATTGTAGAGTCACGGGACCCAGACAGATCGACACAGAAAAAAAACTTGTGGAATGGCATATACAGAGCATTTTCGGGGGTAGTACTTACAGCAGTATTGCTTTCGTGTGATGATTATGTGTTTTTACCCCGTGATATGTATCTGACTAGTGCCATAGCAAAAAAAAAAATTTGGATTAAAAAACATTTGTAACTTTTTTCCAATTATTTATTTTCGACCGGACCGGTTTGACCCTATCACGGGCATCGTCAGACTGGCACAATTAAAAGTAAATGTATGGTATATATAGAATTGATGTCAGGAGTGAGTCCCCCTGCTTTCTAATATTGTTTTTATTTATCACTTGTTAGTTGCTATTGATATGTTAGCCACTATGAATGTAAATAACAAACACATAATAAAATACCAGGGTAAAATATAACTGGGAATTTTGTTGCAGATATCCAAGGCGAACTCTAAGAAGGATATCATCCTGATGTGTACCTATATTATAACTCAATAAAATATTTTAAAGATCCATTAAAATGTACCTGGTTACCCTTAGTTCATGTAACTACAGGACAAAAACTGCTATACAATTCATTTTAGCGAACAAGATGGAAATCACAGAGCTGACACGAACCACTTTAAATGAAAACCCATAGATTCAGTAAACAAACCCAATGTAATCCGTCTTACGGGGGTAATAAACCAACCCGAAAATAGTTTTTAAAAACATAATATTAAACAGTACTGTCAGCAATTAAACAAATTTCAAGTCATAAATAAAAACAATATTAGAAAGCAGGGGAACTCACTCCTGACATTGATGCTATATATACCATAGATTTAGTATTCATTGTGCCAGTCTGACGATGCCCGTGATAGGGTCAAACCGGTCCGGTCGAAAAAAAATAAGCAGAAAAAAGTTACAGAGGTTTTTTAATCAAAAAAATTCATTTTAAAATGCAATTTCACCATGAATTGACAGTTTCAAAATTAGAAATAACAGTAGTAAAAGATAGAACAAACCTTTGCAGTGGTAATAATTGATGAATTTATCTTAAAATACAAAAAAAAAATTGGGTGAAATAAGGCGATTCAGTTGATAAATATGATTTTATTATCGGAATTGTATCATTACATAAAATTTGAAAGCATTATGCATATTCAAACCATATTCATAAATGAAACAGAAAGTCAGCATCTCTTAGAACTGTTTAAATACAGCAAAATCAGGACTCAAGAGCCGCAATCGTCAACTGGCCATTTTAAGAAATCGAACATTGTTAGTTTGACAAATACAATGTAAATATGTATTAGTTTCACAGCACAGAATAATTAATGCTTTTCTAACTTAACAAACAAATTTATCAATGTAAGTAGACACGTAATTCATATGATATTTACATATTATTCAAAAGATTTACAAAATTAATTAAATTAACCAGGTTTATGGCATCATCCTAAAATATTGAAAGACCTTAATATTTGGAAAATAAAGGAAAAAAGTAACTAATTTTAAAAGATTTAATTATTTATTTAATTGGAATAAACTTAGAAAAATAAAATTCTAAATGCTAAAATTTTGTAATTTGATTACGTAAAATAAATATAGATTCAAACAGAAAGAAACCTTTAAAATAAAATAAGAATATTTTTATTGGTCCTCAGATGAGTCTTAAGTACTTATTTTTATAAATGAAAGGATCACATCTTATGTTTTGCCAAGTGTCTTGAAATACTAAAAATAAACAATAGAATTAGTTCTCTTCGACGGGTTCAGCGATAAACTGTTCAAGTCCCTCATATCGCTAGAAGTATTTTAAAACCAGGAATACATACTTAATTAAAAAGTCAAAGAACAGACTAAGTTAATATATACCAGTTTGGTCTATCATTTGGTTTAGTCTAATTTTTATGAACCAGGGCTGGCAAACCTTAGGTTTTTAAAACGTTACTAAATTAATTTGATTCCTACAATATTTTTTGCCTAGATAATTTGGATTGCCAACTCTGGAAAAAAATAAAGAATAAAAATTAATATTGACAAATAAATTGATGCCTGAATAAAATGTCAGGTCCGTCCCACTTGGTATTCCACCACCTCCTCTTTGTCTACTCCTTAGCATACCTGTTCTGTGGTGAGCAATTGCAAATAATATTATGAAAACGTCCTGATTTATACACAACAGATCTTACCCTAACCAATGACATTATGAAGATAGACATGTTCACGATATTTATACAAAATGCGGCAAAGTAACAAATACACCTACTTCTCCAGTAAATTCTTTATTTAAACATTGGTCATGTACGACAAAGACAGACATTCACACAATCTGTGGGTGCGGACGAAATAAAAATACAAGCGGATGTCATTGTCGCACTTGCGTTGAATACTATGTCCTTCACCCCGGGTAAGGGTAAGTCGGGGAAAATTAGACACGAGAGTAAATATAATATAATGAGTTATCATTAACTCCTTTCAAAACAATATTGGTATGATCATAAGAGATAGTAAGTATATTGTTAACATATTTGTACTCGTATACAGTACAGAGGTTCAAGTGAGCATAGAAATCTACACAGGTTAATGACATTCACAGTAATATAACACAAGCTATTTACTTTCAAATGGTCTGAGCACAGTGTGCTGCGAAGTGGAGGCGTACTCGTACAATCACCCGCACCTCGCACCCTTGGACACAATCAAGAGTCATCCATTTCTGTCGACGTAGTTGTGGTTTAGTGTTATTTATTATAAAATCACAGAGTAACCAATTTTTTTTTACAGAGGTTTAAGTGTCTTAAATTAGTAGGGTCTTTTGCCATTGTCAGTAAAGGAATTTCATATAGGCGGCTCAGTCCGGTTGGAGAAGATTTTTTTGTTTGTTTTAATATAATTATTACATTATCCATTGTGAATTTTAGTCCACCTTTCCCTAATAGCGCTGTCTCTCCCAATGACATAACAGTGATGTCATTGCCAGTTGGGGACTAATTATATTATTTACAATAATAAGTAATTTGCTTGTACTTATTTATGAATGAAATGTTATTTCTCGGTTTTTTTACTAGTGTTTGCCGTGTAATAGAAACACTTTCTCATGACACAGGAGGGCATTTGGCACTTATTTATGCAATTCTGTTACAGGTAGAACACGACCTCAAGCGACGCGTGAGAGTTTAACACTAAATCAAATCACGGCGATTATTGTATCTTTTGCTTGCCACTTAGTGAGCTCTACAACGTGTCTATTGTTTGTAATGTCATTGATCCTAACCGATAGATTTGTAGGAATATTATCTACATAAATGGATAATGGAAAGAGACATAAAAATACAACACAAATAAAAATAATGTTTTGTCAAACAAGAAACAAAACGGCGTGATCATAATGTGAATAATAATAAAACATAAAGAGCATAATATTATTATGAAAGTAGAAATAAGTTTTACTGCTGTTGAAATTTGCTCAAAACATATTCAATAGATTGGACACACACACGCTCAAATGCATACATTTGTCACACATCTATAGGTATATATGTATTGAGAAACATGGTGTGATTTAAATAGATATACAGTCAAACTTGCCTATAAGAGGCACGAGGGCACCGACTAAATCTGCTCCTTATAGTCATTACCAGTTATATCAGAAAGAAGTTTTTAAAAACTTGTATCTGCCTACCCTACCCAATAATAAAAAATAATACAGAGTAGTAATACCAAAGAAAATATAAAAAGGGAACAAGATTGCAAAGCTCAATTTTCGCAGATTTTATATGATAATTTTACATAGTGCCCGATGATAGGAATGTTTCATATTGCCAACAATCTTACACAGGTGCCAAAAAAAATATGAATCCGTCCCTAAAGGGGTTTAAGAAAATTCCTGCTAGTTGCCGCCCCGCTCGCCGTCGCACTATACCGCTACCTTTGTCTGTTCTTACTTACTTCCGAGAATAAGGAACTCCAGTGAAAAATATAATGGCCTTAAAAATATATATTCATATAGATCAGCAAACTCTGATTCTGAATATATAACCTTTATATTATATAATTATACGTGGAATTTATAAATCATTATTAAAAAGTGAATAAAAAATCATCTCATCAAAACACCTTGTTATGTTGGTACTATTGCATTAGGAACATCTGACGTCACATGCACATTCTGTTTTTGTATTATGGTTTAGTATGGACATTTTTCGATTTTGTTTTGTATTTTATTAGTTTTGGCGAAATTTAAACTTAATTTGGGTGGCTTTAAACTCTAAATTGTTGTTCAATATAAAAAAAAACTATTATTAATTAATGAAATTAGAGTATTCGTGGGCAAACCAATTATCAATACGGATATTACGATAATGTTAATGTTCAATACTATTATTACCATTTGAGTTAAAGTTTCTAAAAAGGCATATAATTTTATTACTTATGGTTTACTATGAATATCATATAAAATTATGTATGGTAAAGTTTGTCCTTGTTTTGGCATTTGACATTCTAACCTCAAAACTGATCAAAATCGACCGGCCATAGATTTGGAGCGTTTTGGCGGGCTCTGAAAAATTGAAAATTATTTTAACTTTAGAAAAAAAAACGAAATATAATGATATTTCAATTTGAAAGTAATTATTGATAAAAAAAAAAAAAAATTGGACTGGGGTTCCTTATTGTTCTATTTCAGACCTAACGATCTATGTATGTATTCAGAAATTGTGTTGACAAAATTATTTGTACGGTATATCAGTGAAACAGTCTCGTTACAACAGCCAACGATTGTACTAACACACTTTGAGCGGGAAGGGTATTTTTATCCGCGCGGCCGACTGGTGCTTATCGGCGGGACGGGTAAAATTACCCTTTACGCCGGCTCCACTTTAAAGGCGGGAAAGGTAAAGTTACCCGATTATTTCGCGAGACTATTTAATTTAAACGTTTGAAGACCTTCCAGACTACACACACATATACAAAAAAATAAGATAAGCCGTCGTTTCTTTTACGTACACACATACTCTTGCAAAGCTCAATGCGCGTAATAATTAATTTGTGCGGAGTCAATTATTCAGTGAATCATATGCGTCATCTTTCCACATTTGATTATTCTTGATGGGTGAGTAGAATGGCAATTTAATCATGTTGAATTTGATAGATTGTTTGTTGGTGGTACTGGGAATAGGAGTACCTATTATATTTTTATGAGATGTTATAAATTCATTGGACTTTACTCTAATGAGATTATCCCGAGGATGTTATTGCAATAATCATTTCCTGAATGAGAGATAACACTAAAATTCCTTAGCAATTGGATGTATTCCTGGAACCCATATGTGGTAAGTGCGTACACGAAATTTCATAAAAAAATAGTGAATGGTTCAGAAGAGAGAGCGATTGTTGTAAAATTATTTTTTATTGCTTTTTCGGCTGGTTTTTGCCCACTGCACGCACCTGTGACGGTGTGGCGGCCGCCCGCTCAAAGTGTGTTAAAATAAGCTTGATCCAAAATATAATTGGGTCATTGTTCATTGTAGCCGTGAAGTTGTGTTCGTTATAACCAAGTTGGACTGAATGCACATGGAAACAGCAAGCAATAAGTTGTTCACAAGTCCGTCACATTAAGAGGAACGGCTGCGCTGCCTGTTTCATACATAAATTAATTTTGGATTTGAGGCAAAAATACCCAACCAAACTGAATGACATATTTTTTTAATTAAAGGTTTAGTAAATACCTAGTAGGTATGAGAAGTATTTTATTTATTCATGTTTTAAATCATGAAATATAGGCCATAAAAAATATATACATAAAGGCAACTTAGAAAATTATTTGCGGGTTTATTGTATTTTAAAAAAAATTAATCATATTTGCTATGTAAATATGATTATGTTAATAAAAATATAAATACAAAAACAAAAAAAACTCTTTTTAGGAATGATATTTTAACTTATGTGCGGCAAATTTGTGTTCCAACGTAAATTGGTTGTTTTTAATTTAATTTAAAGTCCACTATAATGCTTGTTTTACATTAAAAAAAATATACATATTTTATATTTCATTATATTTTCAAAGTAGACGGGGTAAAACTTCCAAATAATTGTTAGAAGTGCCTCTAAAATTGTGAAAAATCAATTCCCTTAATAGCCTATATTTCATAATGTAAAACAGAAATAAATAAATTGCTTCTAATCCATACTAGATATTTACTATACTTTTTGATGAAAAAAAGATCATTAATTAGCCTTGGTTGAGTATTTTGGCCTCAAATCCAAAATTAAGTTTTGTATGAAAAAGGCCGCGCAGCTGTTCCTCTTAAGAAATAAAATTCAGAAATATAATAAGATTTTATTAAAATAGCTAGGATGCAGGCGAGTACTCCAGACATTCTATATTGCTCTGATATTACTGTCTGTATCTGTATTTTCTACTTAAAAAATATAAATTAGAAAGTGCGTAATCATTAAAGCATAACATAACAGAATACATATTCATTTATAATACCTCAATGCACACGCACTCTAAATACATACATTGAACATTTCAAAGCCAGAACTTTGACGTCATCATCTTTACTGGAGAATATAAACAACAACATATTAATATACTTTAACACCGATAAAATGTCACAATTTATTTTATAATTACAAACATAATAATTGCATTTTGCAAAGTCATTAAAAACACAGTCATTTGACAGATTAACATCGAGTAAATTCACACAATGTTTGAGTTCACTTTATAGATTAATGATATGAGGTTAGCATTGATGACTATCACGCCACGCTCGGGGTTACGGATTCCTCAATGTTGTCTTCCTTGGAAGGGTGGAAGTTGTCGAAAGGTGAATCTTTTTGCAGAAGATCGTGAGCTTTCTCCTTCCACATCTTTTCGTCTTTTTTCACTTGTAGAGTATTGTCTTTGACTTGGTCGTCAGGGTTGCCATAGGAGGGCGGGTTGGCGTACGGGTTGTAGCCCAGCACGCTGAGCATGGGCGCAATGTCGGCCATATCGCGGATCACATCCGACGAGATGGCACCCACCCAGCGGGACAGGGCCTCCAGGTTCACTGGCTTGATGACCTGGTCCGATGATCGCTCCATTCTGGAAACAGATAGATTCACACTTATATTTTTTATTTTGGAACATTTACTGATTATGTATTAACACTAACATATTTATAAAATTACATTGGGAAGTGCATAAGTGTTAATTCACTCCATGCCAAAGGATGGGACATGTCGAATTGCAGCACCTAGCGTTATTTATGGCTAGAAAAATATGTTCAAAGCTTTTGGAATCTAGAACGATGCGGATCATCCACGGCATGTATGGAGGACCACGCACACCTGGTATGCACATATTTGTAAAATATCTGTCTTGATTCACATATTCCACAGCATGCCATCATCTCCAAATCCATCCACTGGCAACAAACATGTTCAGCTCATATTAACTTATATTTGCATGTAGAATTCATCAGTAGTAGTTGTTTGTTTGGGCAGCGTGTAGGAGCTTGGCTTCAATTTTAATTTGCAGACTTAACCAATATTGATGGGTACGTGAAACTGTACTGAATGCCGACGATTTCATTCTGCTTTAAAAGTTAATGTTTTCAAGTGAATCCCCGAAGCGCTTTATTCGAATGCTCGGTTTCTCATTTCAGGCGGCACCCCGTTGGTTGTAGAAAAAAAGAATACAGGCATCGGTAGAACAACCAATAGTCATACATCACCCCTGGCAGCCAATACATCATTATCCAGTTCACAGGAGCAAATAGTTGAGAAAGCAAAATATGTCAGCAATCTCATTGACACTAATGATTGTTTGTCGTCTACTGGATTATGTCAGTACAACATGACAACATTTATTGGTTCCTGAAATATACCAAAAATATAGATAAAATATCATTTTTAGTTATAATTCCACGGCGTAAGAAAGCAAGTTTTTATAAAGAAGTCCAAAATAAAATGGTGATCAATTATAAAGATGTTTTTTGCATTTTTCAAAATACCAGTCTCCAGGACGATGTTCTCCATAACGTAGTTTAAAATCATGTTCTATGTTAAAATAGAGTCTCAATACACTCGCTGCTATTTTTAATGTGAATATCGCACAAGAGTCCTGACTACTCTCAACCGTCTGGATCCAATGAGACTGTGGCATCCCTAATTGGGGTATATTGTGAAGCTGAAGTTACTGGGGAGGGGAAGGAGATGAGTATAGAAAAATAGGTGCAAAAACGGGCGGTCCGTTTGATAAATTTGCTTATCTTAACAAACGGATTGCAATCTTTGGAGCACAGAGCAAAAAAGGTGGGAATGTTGTCCTTGTTCTACCGGTATTTTAATGGAAGATGCTCTGAGGAACTAGCGTCATCCCTTTGCCACCGGTGCATAGTCGGGAAACACGCCAAACACGTCCCCAACATTTGCACATGCTTGACATTTGTTACATGAGAACGGGTCGCTTCTACGTACAACTCGTTCTTGTGTTCAACAGCTCGGCTGTGGAATGATCTGCCGGTCTCTGTTTCCTCCCTCCTACAACATGGGTCTCTTCAGTGCCCGAGTTCACTCCTTCCTATCATCTAAAAGACCCTGTACTGTAAAAAAAAGGAAGGTGGGAAAGGACCTGGCTATTCAGATCTGGTCACCAAACACGGATAAAACCAGTTAAAGCAACGTTTCAATTCTTAATGGTGATCTTACACCAGGGCGATACTGAGAGTATCTTCCACTCTGCATCATGCTGCAACTATACTAAATATTATTTAAAATGGATTAATTGTGAAATAACACAAATTAATTAAATAAAATTTATTTGTGCACGCCGGGATTTGAATTCGCCACCTCCGGATTCGGAGTAGAGAGTCTTACCCCTCGACTATGGAGGCCATCAAAGTGTATGAATATTTAGAGATTTCGCATAAATTTACTCACTTGGATCTAAAGTACTCATAAACAGACCTAACCCGAGACCAATCAGGCAACTACTCAATATGGACAGAAACTCACTGAGGGAACTGGGGGACACTGCTACCTCAGGAGACACATGCAGCTGTTGGGAGTGGAAAACCCCAATAGATGAATAAAAATGTGAAGAGGATGAATAGACCCCGATTCACCCATGGTGCCAATGTCCCGCCTCGATGGAAAGAAGGCTAAGCTATCTGGGAAGACATATTGTGGCCGAATATCCCTGGTGAACTTTATCAAAGGGACCAGGTTACTGTCAAAGGAATAAGGTAAAATGGGAGATACCACGATGGGCCTGTAATAATAATAATATTGATCAGCGCCCTTGAGGTGATTTTTCACAAAAACGGCGCTATATAAATCGTCCAAGTATTATTATTATTATCATATTTGGATGATTTGTATTTGGCGCCATTTTATTTTTTTCTCAATGCTCTCTCTTATCACTAACTATAGACAATCTATTATTTCTACTTATGGCTAACAAATTGCATTAACCGGTTCATCGATCTGTAATACCAAACTATATGTACAATGCATTTGACCCATGCATGTGATGCCACGTTAAATTATACAGGACTCTACTTACCTAGCCTGGCAGGTCACTTGAGATAAACACTGTTTATTAGCCAAATTTATATACGGTTCTGCACCTGAGCGCTCACGGGAGCTATACAAACCGTCTCCGCATCAATAAATAAATAATACTCACTTGGAAAGATGGATGCCATTAGGCTTGTTGATGAACTCTTCATGATGGAGGACGGACTCGTTCCAAGGCACTTCTAAAAATTTCAATATTCGCTCCATCTGCTCTCGAGGGTGCAGAACTAACTGCTCGTAGTGGACCTGCAAATAAAGCATATCATTTCATCCATTGCATAAACAAATAGGGCACATTATATAAAACAATGTTCTTTAATCTCAGTGAGTGGGATTACTTTATGTCTGTTCGGGAATCTTCAATACAGCTTGAAGTTGGTCGATATTGTAAATCTTCTTTATTTATCGTCATCATGTTTTATAATGAATAACAATAAGGCCTTAATCAACCATTCCCAACGGAAATGGAAATGCTTCAGGAGCTGTGCCGAGCTCCAGTAAGCTGGTCTGATACTATGGACTAGGTTCGGCTATCTTCGTAAACGTTCGGGGCTAGACCTGAATCGAGTGACATCTCTTTTGAAGAATCTGAACTACAACTACACCACATTTATAAATTTTTAGGAAATCGACAGTTTACATTATATAATTTTGTACATGTACCAGTTCCTGGGAGAAGTATTACCTACCGGTTCCAGCAACACCAAAGGAACCGGAACAGGAATATCAACCATCTCTAGATCTACCTCTCTTGAAAAGTCTTTAGCCTGTTTTTCCATGTGTTGTATCTTTTGAGGAGAATATTTGAGAAATTGTATCAAAAGCCTTGGCAAGGTCTCGAAATATTGCGATGATTTTCTTTATCCGAGATAGATTTTGTAAACTGTGCTATAGCTCCATCGGTTCCTCTCCCTGGCCTAAAGTCATACTGCTGTGGACTCAAGAGGCTATGCCTTTTTACATAAGCGCTCAACCTATCTTTAGAATTTTTTAATGATTTTTGAGGCTGGTGATAAGGGCCTATAGTTTTCGACTTGGTTTTTTGGTCGGCTTTTGTTGATTGGAACAACTAAAGATTTTTATAGGTGTTCAGAATAGCTTTTGTTAAAAATGTACGACAAAGGAGAAGCAATATAATTCCGTATAGATTTAAAAATTTGAGTTCTTAAGCTATTAGGTATTTTTGAATGTGTCATTTTTAGGCTTGGAATGGTTTTCATAAGTTGTACTCCTCTTCAGTAGTTGTTGAGAACTTGAATTGATTTGTAGTCTGTTTGTAATATATGTTCTCAGCCAGTAATTCTTCAGTGTGATTGGTTTCCTTCAGTATTTTCTTTGGGAACATAGAACCAATACTAGTAAAACTAGTACTAGTAAAACTAGTACTAGTAAAATATTTGGAAAGTATGGCACGCAATAGAATCTATTTTTATTTTCTATTTTAAACATTTTTATTTATCTATCTATTTTACATTTTTATTGTTCTCTACTTGTTATGAACTACTTGTGTTGTAGCAACTAGTCCATTTCGTTTCGTGGTAAAGTCAAATAAAATAATCTATTTTGTTATCATAATAACATTTGTATAGTACAATTTACATTATTTAGTATAAAAAAATTAAAAAGTAATTTAAAGAAACCTGTACTAAATAAAAACAACAACATTGATTTATTTAGTAAAATTAAAAATAAATATACCCATTACAGTCCAATACAAAAACAACACAGAAAAAGTTAAACAACGTAGGAATAAATCATTTTGAATAAATTTAGGAATAGACTAAACCAAATCTACGCGATGACTTGCATGATCCTTTCGGCTTATTGCCTATTGTATATGATGGGACTAAGAAAAGTATGCGATCTTTGTATGGATGCAGTACAAGTGGAGGGTACTTGCAGAAGACCCACTGTCGCGCTTCTGATACTGTGTCCGTGGGACAATAATAAGTTTAGGTTGGGTCGTTCTCTAAAGTATTTCAGTAAACAGTAAATAAATAATTGACGGACCGAGAGGACTTGGCATTCTTTATATAGTGCTTCTGTGGGATGTCTGTAAGATATATCGAACACAACCTGTTTTCGTACTGCCTGTTGTGCTCCTTCAAGCGGCAGTAGGATTGAGGATGCTGCACCCCCCCAGACAAATATGCAATATGAAATGATGGATTCACAAAGAACATAGCATACAGTTTTAACTAATTTATTACCAAGTATAGATCTTGATATTTTGAAGAAATAAATAAATTTACGAACCCTAGCTGTAAGTTTTTCTATATGAGTACTCCAGCACAGATGGTGGTCAATGTGTATCCCTAATCCGAATCCCATATCCTTGTGTTAATAATGATTGTATTGTCAGTATGTAGTTATTTAGAAAGAAATGAGTGTAAGGAGAATATATGATGCGAATGTGAATGGAAGAAAAAGCCGGGGACGCCTGAGGAAGACATGGCATGATGAAGTGAATCAAATACTTGAGTCGGGCCATGCCAGAAGTCGGAATAACAGAAGAGAATGTATGAGGCGATGTATGAATGTGAATCAAGCAAGAAGTGTATGCCAAAATCGAGTTGTTTGGCCGTCCGTCCTCTCTGCCTACCTCTGGTGAGAAACGGCGCGATGGTTAGTTAGTTAGTTCTTTAATGAACAGTGAAATTGTTTCTTCAGATTTTGTTACATTTCGAACGACACTCCACATTTTCTTGAATAGTTTTTGGGATATTTTGCCATGTTGGGTCCTCCTCTTTCAGCCAGCATCCTATGGCACTATACAAATCATCCAATTATTATTATTATTATTCAGACAGCGTTGTGTTCGTCAACAGGGCAGAGGTGCAGATTGTGGTGAAGTGTGTATTTATGTATGTAGAAGTGATACCGTTTTGCATACGTTAATCCTCTTACAATAATAATAATAATTATAGTATATTTTGCCTCGTTGCCTTTGATACCGTTATGCCCTAGTATCCAGATTAGGGTTATTTTATTAATGAAGTCGCATCGATTACTTTCCAGTGCTATTAGGGTTGCCGGCTATCAGAGCATATACTTATGTTCTGGTTTCTGTACCCGATACGAATGTACGTACCGGGTGCAGAAACAAGAACATAAGCATAAGCAGGAGACTTCCTGTGCACAGGCAAAATTGGCTTTCATCTCAGCTTGAAACACAGTGCAATGTATATATACACTGTACACTGAGTTCCCTCTTGGATCCCTGACCAAGGACCAGTTCCTTCCTCCATCTTCGACCCGTCTGAAAACCAGATTAGTTCCTGTTTGGAGGTTGGACTCGGAACTGTGTCCCATTGCCCCATTGTGGGGTACCTTTGGCTTAGTAAGTTTGAAAATAAGATGATATTGTTGCGATTACTTGAATGCTGTTTGTGTCACTCGCATCATGACTAGAGTTATTCAGTGTGAATTATGCTTACCATGATACACCTATCCGGCCCCACATCTTTGCACTGGCCGTGCATGACTTGTATTGCGCTATTCCAATTAGTCAGGCATTGACGATAGCTCGTGAGGTCAAAGCCTGTTATCGTGACCTGAAAAGAGGAAAGCAAAAGTTTAAAATTGGCATAGAACTAGGCAACGCCGAATCTGCCATATGTTCATACTGTGCAAAAAACATAGGCACAATCTCTGAAGGCGAGAGGAAATTATTACCTAAATCATTATTACTGAATTGTCAGTGAGTTACTCGGTTTGCATAAAATAACATATGCACAATTTGATTCTCCGAATCTCTTAGAAATGATAAGGTTCATAGTAGCTTTTTCTTTTACAGTAACCCCACACAGGAGGACCTGAGGCATCTTTCGGGATGCTGTGTGGAGGGTCCTTTAGAGGATAGGAAGGAGTGAACTTGGGTCTTAAAGAGACCCATGTTGTAGGATGGGGGAAACACAGAGGCCGGCAGATCATTCCACGCCGAGCTGTTGAACACAAGAACGAGTTGTAGAAGCGACCCGTTTTTATGTGACAAATGTCAACCATGTGCAAATGTTGGGCGCGCGTTTGGCATGTTTCCCGACTATTCATCGGTGCTGAAGAGATCAATGATGCTAGTTCCTCAGAGCATCTTCCAATAAAATACCAGTAGAACGAGGACTGCATTCCCACCTAATGTCTGTGCTCCAAAGATTGCTGTCCGTTTGTTAAGATAGGCGAATCTATCAAACGGACCACTTGTTTCTGCACAGAGTCAAGGGTTTTTTTCAGATATTTTGGGGCTCTCGACCAGATGTGGCTGCCAAATTCTACAGTGGGGCGCACTTGCGATTTGTAGATGGTTAGCAGTTGTGTACCATCTGCAGTATCTGCGGGCTAAAGTACCTAATAGAAATACAACAAGCATAGTTCCCTTTCATGAACAACTATTTCGTACTAACTTTGCCTCTAACTCGTCCATACAGAGACTTCATAGCCTCGATGATAAAGATTGTTCTGTGCATATTTTTAGAACTGGATAACTAAAATACAAACTTGAAATTATCGAACTCCATTTCTCACCTACTTTATAATAACATCTAAATTTATTATAATTTTTCCTACATAAAACAGATATTCTCCAATGTACACTTTATATATGGTTCATTGTTCATTGTTCATCTTTATGTACTTAAAAGCCTTTTTAAAGGCATATAAATAAATAAATTTAAAAATATCTATAATGTCCCATAACATGGAGCAATTACGTCTTCTATTGCGTTAGCAATATTACAACTGGTTTCTAGGGCGTGGAAGTGTACACTGAACGATCGTCAAAAAATGCATGGAAAAAGTATGTTGTCACAGAATTTTTTTTACGAATTGCATAATAGTTAGACGAGCGTAGAGCCTGTTTTTCTATGAATAATTTTCGTGTGCTTTAGTCCCTATACGCCGCGCTCCGCAGTCAATAACCAATCAGGAGTCTGGACTTTTGTCCCCAGCGGTTAAATGACACAGTTAGAGATGGTCAATATTCCGGTCCCTATTAAATTGTCCGGGTGACTTTGCGGTCATTGGATTTAGGAACTGGTTTGAAGAAATGCCTTTGGATGTTGTTTTTTAATCATGCAAAACAAAGCTAAAATATCATAAATGACGAATTGTAACTTTACTTGTCTAGAGATGATGGAGTGCACGGTGGCGCGGCCGTCCCTGACCATGAAGATGAACTTGGCGTTGGGAAACAGCTCCAGCACATAGGTGCCCATCTTCAGGGTGAGCGGGTCCTTGTTGCACAGGCGCGCGGCGGGCTCACCGTGCTTAGCGATGACCTCTAGGCAGAACGCTGCAATGGCGCTGTCCAACACCTGGAAAGATAAGTTAATTGAAGAGTTACATAAAAGTTATCTCTTATGATCAGTGGCAGCCGGCGATCTATCTTTCAGGAGGTGCAATAAAAAACCGTAGGTAGGTATCTCTTTTTATAAACGAAATCCATCCCACGATCTCTGGTGGGTGAAAATCACATCTATGGCTAAAATACATCCATAGCAAGGTTCCTAAGTTCTGTAATAGGCAATATAAAATATGTAAAAAAATAAAGTATTAAAGTGCAGTAAAAAAAATTGTAATGCTACATTATAGTGTAGCTATGTTATAGGGCTATAGAGATTTTAGTTTTTTTTGTGTCATTATGTTCTTTAACTGAAAGAAGTTCACTCAGCACCTAAGTCTTGCCAGGGGTGCCAAATATTATATCCATTAATTTTACACAAAACCCTATTGGTGAAATCAAATCAATATTCCACTCATAATTTTTACTTTATGAAGGATTGTAAGCTATCTACCGAACAACCATTACCGACTGAACGCACCAAAACTGAACACGTGGGAACGAAAAGGCCCTCGACTAATAGTAACTCACAAAAAGCTTAACAATGAACAAAAATAATTATATACTTCTACTACGTATCCACAACACTATTTGACTTCGGGAGACTTCCGAGAAATGAGTGTGCATTGCTCAAAATGAAGTAAATTTTTTGTAGAATTTTGATGAAATCTCCTATTTCATGGTCCAACCTGTTTTGTGTATCTCCCTCTCTTCCCATACAAAATACGAGCGTTGGCTATGCGAAAAGTAAATTGCACCTCCCAAGACATAATATGTTTTCGAGTCCGAGTTCACTATTATAGATACAGATGTAGATGTAGAGTGGGTTGCAAATATGATTTTTTAAAGGAGGTTCATTGATTGACCAATGGTATTTAAAATATCTGGGGGTGCATCTTAGCACGGCCCGTCCCTGAAAGATAGATTTGTTATATTCACTAAGAAATTGAGTGTAAAACATAAAAGGCGATGTCTCTTAGTAAACATGCAATCTTTAATTAGGCACTCTTTGAGTATTTTTTTTTGATATTCGTCTGTTTAATTGGTAAAAAAAATGTTTTTATTCACGTCTGAGTCAATAAAGCTAAGCAGGCTTATAGTTTATAATCAATTTAAAATATAAAAAAAAATTGAACCACAATTCGTAGGATGGTCACGTAGGATGCCATTTTATGAAGTTATTAAAATATAGAAAATGAACGATGTTTCTTACCGCTTTGGATACTCCCGCTTCGTCGAGTCTCACAGACTCTTTCTGAGACCGGATCCACCGAGACCTCAGCTGCAATATCCTGGGGATGACGCGGGTCTCCTGGCCGCATCTGGACAAAATTAAACCAACATAAATACAGATTGATTATTACTAGAAATCGGATTACATTAATTTTATATGCATATGCATAATGCATATTTAAGCCCTTTTGGTTATTAGTGCACAATTGAGCCTTTTTTGGTTTTTATTGCATATTTTGGTTGTTTTTGCATATTTAAGCCTTTTTGGTTGTTACTGTATATTTTAGACTTTTTTGGTTGGTATTGCATATTTTAGACTTTTTTGGTTGTTATTGGATATTTAAGCCTTTTTTGGTTGTTATTGCATATTTTAGACTTTTTTGGTTGTTATTGGATATTTAAGCCTTTTTTGGTTGTTATTGGATATTTAAGGCTTTTTTGGTTGTTATTGCATATTTTAGACTTTTTTGGTTGTTATTGGATATTTAAGCCTTTTTGGTTGTTATTGCATATTTTAGACTTTTTTGGTTGTTATTGGATATTTAAGTCTTTTTTGGTTGTTATTGCATATTTTAGAGTTTTTGGTTGTTATTGGATATTTGAGCCTTTTTTTGGTTGTTAGTGAATATTTGAGCCCTTTTCTGTCTATGCCTATTTTAATTTTCAAAATCTTCAAAATATGAGCTGTCCAAAGTAGAAATGGTCGATACACTTGTCTGTTTCTTTATAACCGAAATGTTTTATCAAAAAAAGAAAGGAATGACGTATTTCTGAGAAACCTGCGAAAATTTTGCTGGACATCCACCCTCTCCAACAAAACTCCCCAAAGAACCGGTTCCAAACAAAAGACATACTTCTGTTTTTATCGTATACTTTCAGCAAGTAGTATAATTTGGGAGGGGGGTAATGTATAACCAACCTCTGCCATCGGTCACCCCAAGTGGATCGCTACGTTTGGTGACTTTGCATGGATGACTGGGTTCATGTGGAGAGGTTTGTTCAGGTCTTGGCGGCGGATTCGTTTGTCCACCAACTGGGGCGGGCCGGATCGGGAAAGGTCGAATGGAGGAGACGCTTTGAGCTCTTCAGCCGGACTCTCGACCTATTTATTATCGCCTTGAACCGCAGTGGGAGGGATGAATTAATCCTTCCATCACTCCTGGACGCACGAACTCCCATATTATTCCTACCCACCTCTTATACCCCTTTCCTTCCCAGAACTTCCTCTCCTGCGTTTCATTAGAAAACCCTCCACACAGCATCCCCAAAGATGACATAGGCCCCGAGGGAAATTAGTTTCCTCGGGGCCTCCTGTGTGGAGTTAATGTGAAAAGGGTAGGTAAATATATATTTTGGCATTGTTAGTGAATGTTTTGACAATGATAGTGCATATTTGCATATATATATTAGTTAGATGTTAGGGAACATAATCCGATGTCTAATTATTACATAACTGGAACATATTCATAAATTAAAAAAAAAAAAACAGTGCTTCTCTCATTTTGGCAATAATTACATTTAGTTAAATTAAAACCGATTCAAAATAATGACATCGCCAAAAATTATAAGAGCAAAAAACGCGGAGAGAAATGAAATGGTTTACCTCATTATTGGTGATTATGCCCATAAGTCTTCAAGTGGAATATTTATTGGCTTATAAATGAATAACGAAATCATATATTTTAAATTGACAATAGGAGACTCCACTCCACTTTTATATTATTTTCTTAAACCATTATTGAACTTTTAACTAAAACACCAGTTTTTTTTAAGTACGTTTTCATAGTTAAAGTCATTTTTAAATATAATTTCTTCAAAATATTGGTATTCACTTTGTGGCGTCATTATTAATAAATTAATTAAAAATTACTTTATAATCACCACTGTAAATAATATAGACATATAAACATGTTTGGAAAGCGATGTTTTCCTCATCAGGAATATACAGAATACTAAAAAATAATAATATCAAGTATAGACAAATGATAAACATAGAACACAATAATGTAAGAATAGACAAATTATAAACGTAAACAAAAATTGATCAAAGTAGGTAAGTAATTAATCAAAAATGTTAATAAAAAATTATTATAAAACGTGGAATAATAAATTTATATTAGAAATTATTTTTATTATTAAAATTAATATGAAAATAAATTCAAGAGATAGCTATTTTAACAACATATTTGATTATTAATTATATTTAAT
This sequence comes from Halesus radiatus, assembly GCA_022606495.2. Taxonomy (NCBI): domain Eukaryota; kingdom Metazoa; phylum Arthropoda; class Insecta; order Trichoptera; family Limnephilidae; genus Halesus; species Halesus radiatus. The sequence goes on from JAHDVE020007696.1 coordinate 65,195, forward strand.
TCACTATTAACGATTTTTCTGATATATTTAGTTTTTATAGTTAAAATTTTTCAAAGCCCACCAAAACTCACGAAATCCATGACTTGTTGGGTGTGACGTCACACGAGTAGTCAGAATTGGCGGTAGTCAATATTGTATGCATTCCATGCAAAACTTCGAGACCTTTTTTACTCAAATTTAAACGCGTTTAATCGAAAGAAACATTGTAAAATGTCAGCGTCTTGTCAATATTGTAGGTGCATTGAATAAAAGTTCAAAAATAAATCCATATTCGCATCTGATAAACAATTTATCAGCGTTACAAGAATTCCATTACTACGAAAAAACTCCTGCCCCAAAGGTCCTCGATATTTTTTTACTCACAAATGGGGATAGATAGCATGCACAGTGCTACTGAAAATTAAAAAAAAATGTATTTGACTGTATACAAATGAACGATTAGATAAATATTTTTACTTTAGCCAGATCAGTATGATAAAGACTTACCAGGAACAATTCGATAATACAGTATAAATATCGTACAGTATAAAAAATTCAACCATGGCGATAAATATAAAAAAATAAATGTCATTGGAGCCAAGAAGAGTAGACCACATGTATACCAAGTTATACAATTGACAAAGGCATATACACTCTCAATAGTGGGGCTAAGAAAAAGGATTTGTATTCATTGTGTGCAAAGGGTGCGATATCTAGGCAATTTCAAAGTTGGTATTCCTCCCTTCCCATTCCTGCAAGAGTACTAGATCTTGTTGACCCATATTCATCAGCAACTGATTCTAAATAATAACAAATGCATCTATGGATATAAAATGTTCAACATAACCTACTACCCAATAGTACAAAATAATGTACCACGTTAAAAACATATAAGTCACTTCATGTTTACTTTTTAATTAAAAAAAACAGTCAAGTCCTAAAATTTTGTTGAGAGTGTGGATTTATTTGTAATATTTATTAATAATAATAATAATTGGAAGATTTGTATAGCGCCGTTTTTGTGAAAAATCACCTCAAGGGCGCTGTACAAATATTACTTCCTATTCTTTATCTAATTATGTACAAACAGATACAAAAAAACACACTTACTTGGCAGGTCGCTTCAGATGAACACAGTTTTATTAGAAAATTTAAGTATAGAGACGATAGTTTTACAGTTGCTATTTTATCCTCCTTTTCTATTGATGTTATATTTATTAGAAGATTGGTGGCACAAAAAGAGTTGGTATTTATTGAAATATTTATAATTTTAGGACTGGTAAATATTTATAAAATGACCTTAAAAAGCGTAAGAAGCTTTTAATAGATATTAACATTTTTTATTTATTTTTACACATTTAGTTATTTACAGTGTTGCGGGCTGTGGACGCATTTGCACACCGATTCGTGAATTTTCAAACCTTTCCTATTTAATGACCTTAGGCACTATAAGCACTAACCGGCTAGCCTAGCTAAGCAATTTACGAGTGCATTTCTTCAATTTGTGGATACGATTGTCTGAAAAGATGAGTTTTAAGTTTAGTTCTGAATTCTGTCGAGTCTTTGATAATTTTCAAGTCGTTTATTTCAGGCTTTAGGTCCTAATACTCCGAAAGCACGATCACTGAACTTAGTATTAGGTGTTCGCTTTGGTTCCTTCAACCTGCCGATAGCTGATGACGCTGCTGACCTGAGGGTAGACTGCCGTGAATTGGTATTTTCAGGAATACACAGTTCTGATAAGTAACCCGGAGCCATTCCGCTAAGTGACTTAAATACCATCCAGCAGAGGTTGAATTTTTTTTTTATATGAATACCGCACAAGAGTCGCAACTGCTCCCAACCGTCTGGAGCCAGTGAGACTATGGTATGCCCAATTGGCTTATGTTGTGAGGCTGGAGGTATTGGGGAGGGGAAGGAGAAGGGGAAAAGGAAGGTGGGGAAATACCCGGCAATTCAGATCTGGTCACCAAACACGGCTAAAAGCCATTTCAAGCAACTTTTCAATTCTGAAAGGTGGTCTTTCACCAGGGCGATACTGAGAGTATCTTACACTCTGGAACGTGCCGAAATATACTATATATTATTATTAAATGAATTAATTATGCAACACCACAAATTAATTAAATTAAAAACTGGATTCTTTCAGGACATTCGAGCCAGTGGAGATTTTTGAGATGCTCTGAAATGTGAGAATATTTAGATACACCGGTGATGAGTCTTGCTGCAGCGTTGAATACTGATTGCAATTTGTTAATTTGGTATTTGGGGAGACTTGCATATATTCCGTTGCAGTAATCTAGACGTGACACAACGTACGAATTGACAAATATTTTAGTTGCCTCTGTTGGCAGGTTTCTCCGTACTTCTTTGATTTGCCTCAATTGAAAGAACCCTGTACTTACAGTTCTGTTTACTTAACTTTTAAGGGAAAAGTCTGCATCCAAATTGACAACGAGTAATTTAACACACGTCTTCGGAGTAATGTCACTTCCTGAAATATTTATTAGGGAGTTATCAGTGATATGCTGATGTCTGCTTGTGGCGGTCCAGAGAAACTCAGTCTTTGACGGATTCAGCTTCAATCTATTTGAGGTCATCCAGCGAGTAATTAAAATCATTAATGTTAAATGACTTATTAAAGAGTTGAACTAGAAAGGGAGCTATTTCATTGTTTTTAGTAACCATGTTGGTATAGGATCGAGTGCACACTGTTTGTTCGGCGAAGCGAGTATTAACTTCCTTACTTCTTCGAGGGATGTAGATTTGAAGGCAGATAAGATTCCGTCATTGTTTTTTGTAAAAACTGGCAGTGTGGCGGCGATTGTTAGGGCGCGTATGGACTATTTTTTTTCGAGAAAAAACTTGGAAAAGATATCCGGAGCGATGTCAATTGTATTTTCTGCACGAACATCGGCAACAATTGTCTTAACCGACTTCCAAAGACGACGCGGATTTATATGTTCTGAGTCAATCCTATTTATCCAATATTCAGACCTTTTTGAACGAATTGTTTGTATTGAAAGCACATTTTTTTTCAATTTTCAAAGTTTAATTGTTTTTCAAAGTATACCGACGATATGCAAGAATTGAAAGAGGATGACTTGGGCGCGAAAATGAGTAATATGAAAGTATGTTTTCTGCTGTATGCTGATGATGCGGTGCTGATTGCTAACAGTATGGAAGATCTACAGTCTCTCGTATCCAGGATGAACCAAGTATGTATAAAGAATGAGCTAATGATGAACGTAAGTAAGTCTAATGCCATGGTGTTGGAAAGAGAGAGTTGTGAATGATGAATGCTTGGAGCAGGTGGATGAATTTTTATATTTAGGAAGTATGTTTACGAGAGACTTAAAGACTGATAGGGATATTGAAAGAAGGGTGAATGTAGGAAATTCTACTAATGTAGGACTAAACGCGGTTTGCGATAGCAAAAAACAGTCTAAGTAAGTGAAGCTAGCAGTCCACAATGGAGTACTGATACCAACTCCTCTGGTGTATGAAATTGAGGCATGGAACTGGCAGAGGAAGGATGAAAGTAGACTGAATGCTGTAGAAATCAGATCCCTCAGATGAATGTGTGGTAAAACTATGTATGATAATGTGAAACATGTTGAGATTCGCAAAGAATTTAAGGCTGATGTAAGATTACGAAAGGGATGCTTAGATGGTTTGGGCATGTAGAGCGAACGAACGAAGAAAGAAGTGCATGGAGAATATATGACGCGAATGTGAATGGAAGAAGAAGTCGGGATGCCCCAGGAAGACATGGCACGATCAAGTGAATCAAATACTCGGTCTAGATAATAAATAGCCGGGCCATGTCAGAAGTCTAAGAAACTTAATATAATTTCTTCAAAAAAACTGGTATTCACTTGTGGGGTATATTTTAGATATACGTATATCTTGAGAAAGTGGTCATTATAAAGTAATTTTTTATTCATTTATTAATTGAACTTAAGTTTACTATATGTTTTATATGTACGCATAACTTTTACTTTTATATCCTTCATGAACTTTTATTCTTTATATACTCTCTGATGTCATTGTATTATAGATACGCTAAATTTATTTAAAAAAATGGTCAAAAAGTCTATGTTAGCTGAGAGTGGTGATTTCGCTTTATCCATGTTATCCCTTATGTTGTAACAATGTTGAAACCTTATGTATGCTCGATATTATCATTATTATCCATTTAGTATTACTTATTTATTACTATTTACTTATAATTATTTTTTTTTTACCTACATTTTATTATTTACTTACTACTATTTACATAATTTTATCTACATTACCTATTTTATTATTATTTACCTATTTTTTATTATTATTATGTACTTATTACTATTTACATAATTTTATTTACTTATTATTATTTACCTATTTTTATTATTATTATGTACTTATTACTATTTACATAATTTTATTTACTTATTATTATTTACCTATTTTTATTATTATTATGTACTTATTACTATTTACATAATTTTATTTACTTATTATTATTTACCTATTTATATTATTATGTACTTACTATTACTATTTACTCATTAATATTTAATGTGTATTATTATATGCTTATAAATATTTACTTATTATTATTATAATCTAATTTTTATTATTTATTTACTATTATTTCCTTATTAATATTTACTATTTTTTATTCATGTATTATTATTTACTTATTAGTATTTACTGATCATTATTAAATTGTAGACCCGCTCATCTCAACACAGGACTGTCCTAGTGGTTTTCATAATAAAATTTAATGAAATTAAAATAAACAAATAAATTGTACAACATAATGCCACATTTAATAGTTACATTTTAAAATTATTTGTGTTATGTTCTTATGCTTGTAGTTAACTGCGACATGTAATTATTGTTTTTTTCGTATATTTATACCGTTGATATTAAGTAAATAAATAATTTGAAATGTGAGTATGAACGCGATCTTATTTTTTGCAGTGCGTCTTCCTAAGTAATAAGATTAATATGGTATACGGGACACGTCTCCAGCATCGGTCGTTGAAATTTAATCTAAAACGGAATCTGCCAATCCCCCCGCTCCCCTTCTCTCCCGCAGCACACGACACACAGGGGGGGTTTAATTACCCGGAGATGTACCATAACCAATTCCACTGAAACTACCTATCTAATCGCGATTACTCCGGATCCTAAATCACCGACACAACGTTTGAATGACAAATTTGTGAACAAAAAAATCCAAGAAATTTCGCGCCATAGCAGGCGAATTTTTTTTAAGATGTTGGTGAAAATTTGCAGTTCATTTTTTCTCAATGAATTCAGTTAAAGATCTGGAAGGTGGATGTGAAGTTCAGAAATTCTCTTGGTTCGCGCAATGCTCAGCTAGTTCGTTCGGCGACGATAAGTTCTAGTCCAGCGTCCATTCCAGTGTGCACTGTGTGGGTAACTGACAAACTGAACAAACTAACAAAAAAGTTGAATGCGCTGTATTTTAAAGTTAGAAATTAATTTTTATTAACTAGCTGATGTTTACCCGGCCTTGCTGGTGATTTTTAGGAATGAAGTTATGAAATTGAGAATTCTTGCTTGTCGTTTGGGTGCCATAATTGATTTGACAGCGAAAGTAATGACTTGTGACGACTATCTCTAAACAAAGAATCATTAATTTTAAATATATCTAAATAAGAAAGTTCTTAAGTAGGTACCACTTGTATTTTCCAATTTGGAAATATTCTAAACGAACAAAAACTTCTTTTGAATATATTATATGTGGCAGGCAGTCACATTATTTCAATATTATGGGAAAATTCTTGTAATGTTTGACAAATACACCTAACCGGCGCGGTGGGCAGTCACATTATTTCAATATTATGGGAAAATTCTTGTAATGTTTGACAAATACACCTAACCGGCGTGGTGGGCAGTCACATTATTTCAATATTATGGGGAAATTCTTGTAATGCTTGACAAATACACCTCACCGGCGCGGTGGGCAGTCACATTATTTCAATATTATGGAAAAATTCTTGTAATGTTAGACAAATACACCTAACCGGCGCGATGGGCAGTCACATTATTTCAATATTATGGGAAAATTCTGGTAATGCTAGACAAATACTTGTTTGGAAGTTTTAATTTACCATGTACTTTTGCTATTTTTGGATTAATAAATTCGCTACCGGTTTCGACACAACCGTGCCATTGGCGAGCGTTCTTAAAACTAACTTAAATTAGACAAGTACAGAAATTAGGTGAGGGTAGAGGGAGAAATTAAAACTTCCAAACAAAATGTCTAGAAATTGCTATATGCCGAAAAAATACAAGAAACTAGACAAATACACCTAACCGGCGCGATGGGCAGTCACATTATTTCAATATTATGGGAAAATTCTTTTAATGTTTGAGAAATACACCTAACCGGCGCGGTGGGCTGCCACATTATTTAAATTTTCTCATTTTATAGAAAAAAAGGATTTCAACCGAAATTTTAGATCAGCAGAATGAAATTTAAAAAAAATAATAAATGAAACGGCCTTTCTCAGAAGGCTTTTTCATACTTTCTTAGATACGGTATATCTCTAGTGAGACAGGTACACTAAAAAAACATTTTTTTTTATAGATAATAACATAAAGGTTAGTTTTTCAAAATAAAACATGTTAGGTTTAAAAAACCAACCAAAAAAACGGCGAATACAAATTAAAAAAAATAAGTCAAGGCACGCCACTAAACTTAATTAACCAACTAACTAATCATCACGCCGTTTCTCCACAGGGGTAGGCAGAGAGAACGGACCGCCAAATAAGTCGATCGTGGCATATACTTCTTGCCTCGTTCACATTCATACATCGTCACATACATTCTCTTCTATTATTCCGACATCTGACATGGTCGGACTCAAGTATTTGATTCATTTGATCGTGCCATGTCTCCCTCGGTCGTCCCCGGTTTCTTCCATTAACATTCGCGTCATATATTCTCCTTACACGTATTTCTTCGTTTATTCGCTCTACATGCCAGAACCATCTAAGCGTCCCTTTCTTAATCTCACTATTACGCTTACATCAGCCTTGCATTCTTTACGAATCTCAATATTTTTTACAGGATCATACATGGTTTTACTACACATTCGCCTCAGAGATCTCCTTTCTACGGCATTCAGTTTACTTTCATCCTTCCTCTGCCAATTCCATGCCTCACTGCCGTACATTGGGGTTGGTATCAGCACTCCATTGTGGACTGCCAGTTTCGCTTCTTTGGACAACCTTTGCGAATATACTGAATGCCTATTTATCTACAGTCTCGAACGAGGAATCTTTCAATGATTTTTCTTTGTCAAAATTAAAAACATTACGTTAGCTTGTTTTTAGAAGTTTACAGTTAAATAAATAAAGCGGAGTGAAGAATTTCTACAAAAGCTTTATCTAAATTCTAAGTACCTTCGTTCTTGTCACGCCTGCCTACATCTCACAAATGCCTTATTCACGTAACAAGGATCACAGGGGGCGGGGGTTGTATTAAAGTAAGAAACAGATAGCAACCGAGTTGCTAACAGATAAGTTGATACAATTATACATTTTAAGTACCTTCATTCTTGTCACGCCTGCCACATCTCCACAAATGCCTTATTCACGTAACAAGGATCACAGGGGGCGGGGGTTGTATTAAAGTAAGAAACAGATAGCAACCGAGTTGCTAACAGATAAGTTGATACAATTATACATTTTAAGTACCTTCATTCTTGTCACGCCTGCCACATCTCCACAAATGCCTTATTCACGTAACAAGGATCACAGGGGGCGGGGGTTGTATTAAAGTAAGAAGCAGATAGCAACCGAGTAGCTAACAGATAAGTTGATACAATTATACATTCTAAGTACCTTCATTCTTGTCACGCCTGCCACATCTCACAAATGCCTTATTCACGTAACAAGGATCACAGGGGGCGGGGGTTGTATTAAAGTAAGAAGCAGATAGCAACCGAGTAGCTAACAGATAAGTTGATACAATTATACATTTTAAGTACCTTCATTCTTGTCACGCCTGCCACATCTCCACAAATGCCTTATTCACGTAACAAGGATCACAGGGGGCGGGGGTTGTATTAAAGTAAGAAGCAGATAGCAACCGAGTAGCTAACAGATAAGTTGATACAATTATACATTCTAAGTACCTTCATTCTTGTCACGCCTGCCACATCTCCACAAATGCCTTATTCACGTAACAAGGATCACAGGGGGCGGAGGTTGTATTAAAGTAAGAAACAGATAGCAACCGAGGAGCTAACAGATAAGTTGATACAATTATACATAAAAACAAAAACACATTTTAAAAAATATATTACTATATCTTCTCCATACATAAAAATGTGTGTTATTGATTTTCTCGATAATGACTGGACCTGTTTCGATGAAAACAGCACAGTTTGTTATAAATTATTTATTTTTAAGTTTGTCCCGGGAAGGTTTATAGACTAATTAATAAGAATATTTTTACTAACAATAATGCCGAGTCCCCGAAGGAGTTAGCAGTGTGGATATACGGCCGAATACGAAAATACGAAAATGACTGGACCGGTTTCGATGAAAATAGCACAGTTTGTTATTATTAGTGCCGGGAAGGTTTTTATAGACTAATTAATAAGAATATTTGCCGAGTCCTCGAAGTAGTTCAGGGACAATACGAAAATATGCTGTCGGCTTTTGGAAAATACCCTATAGGTTACAACTTGCATATAATATAACTAAAAGTCTCCGAAGGGATAAGCGGAGCGGATATATTTGCAGGCGTCATGAGTGGAAATCCAATATGCAAAATATTTTTACTATTTCAATAAACGCCGTCTGGACCTATGGCATTCCCAATTGGGGAATGTTTTGTGGCTGAAGGTATTGGGGAGGGGAAAGAGAAGGGGAAGAGGAAGGTGTGGAATACCTGGCTATTCAGACCTGGTCACCAAACACGGCTAAAAGCCATTTCAAGAAACATTTCAATTCTGAACAGTGGTCTTTCACCAGGGCGATATTGAGAGTATCTTCCACTCTGGAACGTGCGCAAATATACTATATATTATTTTAAAATGAATTAATTGTGAAACAACACAAATTAATTAAATAAAAATTATTGCGCACGCCGGGATTTGAACCCGCGACCTTCGGATTCGTAGTCGAGAGCCTTACCCCTCGACCATGGAGGCACTGAAACTGAAACCGAATAACATTTGCAAAAATGATCTCAAGAGCTTTACAATTAACCCACAATAATATTGTAATCTACATGGTTCTGTAATTATAAATAAAAAAAACTACATTGTGTTAATGGCAATGGCCGCTGTGACGTAACAATAACACAAAAAAAAAACAAAAACATAATGCTTTGTATAATAACCTGTAAACACAACATTACTTCGTTAACTAATAAAAACATAATGCTTTGTATAATAAATAACATGTAAACACAACATTACTTCGTTAACTAATAAAAACATAATGCTTTGTATAATAACCTGTAAACACAACATTACTTCGTTAACTAATAAAAACATAATGCTTTGTATAATAACCTGTAAACACAACATTACTTCGTTAACTAATAAAAAAATTGACAGCCGAGCGGTCGCTAGGCCTGCTAGTGATGATCGATATCTAAAATATTTGTCACTTCAGTTCCGGTTACTGAAGACGGATTCCTATTTCATCTACGAGTATATTCACCTTTTTGAAGCAGTTCCCGATAGCGGAGACTTGGGATTTCATTTACGATAGTTTTGTTTATAATATATACTTCAGTTTCGCATGATTAAAAAACAACCGGCAAAAATATTTTTTCAAACCTGTTCAAAAACAAGTGACCGCAAAGTCACCGGGACAATATACTAGTGACAGGAATATTGATCATACCTAACTGCACTGAACTTTTTACTAACAATATTAAAGCCCATTGATTGGTTGATGGCTGAGTTACGCGGACATTTTGACGTAAAGCACACGAAAATGATCATAGAAAAACAGGCTCTACGCACGACTATTTCGCAGTTTCTCAAAAACTTCCGTGACAAACTTTTTTCATACATTTTTCGATAATCGTTGGGTGCACACTTCGACGCCCGCCTAGAGACGAGTTGAAATGTCGCCAGCGCAATACAATACATAATCCCAAGTTATGGGTTTTTGAAGGATTTGGGGATTAATTATAAGTAAATTTAAATACGATCTTTATTTTCACGGCGCCCCTTCAGAGATTGCGCCCATGTTTTTTGTACAGTATGAACGTATGGCAGATCCGGCACTTCTATGCACGCCACCGTTTACACGTAGTGCAATACAGATATGGTGGATGGTTTAAAAGAGTTTTTTGTAACTACAGCATGTGTGGGAAAAATAAGGAACTCTAGTCCAATATTAATTTTTTTTATCAATAACAACGTTCAAACTAAAATAGAAGAATATTTAAAAAATAATTAAAATTAGTTTTTATAGTTAAAATAATTTTCAAAGTTTCAATTTTTCAAAGGCCGCCAAACGCTCCATATCTATGGCCTGTGGGTTTTGAGGTTATAATGTCAAATGTCAAAAGAAGGATGAGCTTTACCATACATAATTGTATATTCTATTCTTGGTAAACCATAACTAAATATAAGTAATAACATTATGTACCACTTTAGATATTTTAACACAAAGAATAACAATAGTACTGAGGACTAACATTATCATAATATCCGTATTGATAATTGGTTTGGTCATGAATACTCTAATTTATTTCATGCATAATAGTTGTTTATATTGAACAACAATTATAGAACTTGAAGTCACCCAAATTAAGTTAAAATTTAGCCAAAACTAAAAAAACACATGTTTAAAATACAAAATAAAACCGAAAAATAATTTCTTTCATACTAATCTAAAAATAGAATGCTCACGTGACGTCAAATGTTCCAAATGCAATAGTACCAACATAACAACGGTGTTTTGATGAGGTGATTTTTATCCACTTTAAATAACGATTTATAAATTCAACGTATAATTCAGAATCAGCGTGTGCTACATGAATATATATTTTTAATTGACCGGTCAGTGGCTGAGCTGGCATCGTGTTTGGGTCTCACCCAGGCGTCGTGAGTTCAATTCCTCGGCTGGCTAAGTCCTCCATTACGACACAAGCAACATCTTCCGCTTACTGTGATGGTAGTAGGAGATTTTCAAATATTGTCAGGTTATTCGTAACCAGGGAATATTTGTCTTTTTTTAACAAAAATAAAGTCATTATATTTTTCACTGGAATTCCTTATTAGTTAGAAATATTTTTAAAGTCATTATATTTTTCACCGGAGTTCCTTATTAGTTAGAAATATTTTTAAAGTCATTATATTTTTCACTGGAGCTCCTTAAGAAATATTTTTAAAGTCATTATATTTTTCACCGGAGTTCCTTATTAGTTAGAAATATTTTTAAAGTCATTATATTTTTCACTGGAATTCCTTATTAGTTAGAAATATTTTTAAAGTCATTATATTTTTCACCGGAGTTCCTTATTAGTTAGAAATATTTTCAAAGTCATTATATTTTTCACCGGAGTTCCTTAAGAAATATTTTTAAAGTCATTATATTTTTCACTGGAGTTCCTTATTAGTTAGAAAGGAGTTATCACTGGCAGGTAGGTACTTATTCAGTAACGAAGTGTTTACCTATAAGTGATGATTTTCAAGCAGCAGTACTCGTCTAGTGACAGTTTCCCAGAAACAGTGGCACTAATTATCTAGTGACAGTTGTGTAGTAGAGACGTAGCATTTGCTTATAGGCAGTTTCAAGAGGTAAATTAGAAACCGAATCAGTGAACACAACACCGATAAGCTTTTAACGACCTAACCTCAGACACCTCGCCTCGCGCCTGGTAGCTGGTAGGTCGCTCTTAGTGTTAAACATCACATGTCCTACGACATACATACTTTTAATTACGTATCACATAGATAACGTAGCTTTATTGAACACAACTTCAGCCAAAGACTTAACATTTGACTCGTCACTTAATTTCAATAAACATATAGATGCTATTTCAAAAAGTGCATCACAAATATTAGCATTAACTCTACGAACCACAAGTGGTTAAGTGCAGAATTTACAACAACATTACATACATCGATTGCGCCAAGTATTTTGGAATACGCATCCACTCTTTGGTCTCCTAATTACGAGAGTCATAATTAAAGAATCGAATCTATACAAAGAAAATTAACCAGTGTGATTGCATATCGTGAAGGTTTATCTGATCAATTTGGAACGCATAATGATCGAATTTCGCACACCTACAATCTCTGTCAGTCAGACGTAAACTTTCTGATGTATTCCTTTTGTACAAAATTATGCATGCATCAATTGATACACCAAACATTTTATCACAAATCAACATTAATACACCAACAAGAAAATCAACAAGGAGGATAAAATACATTTTTATATTAAAACAATTAAAAAAAAGTTTTTCCATCAATATCAAACTGATAATGTGATGATCCCCTTTATTAACTACCAAAACAGTGTACCACCAGCACAGGTGACAATAAGGAGTTAGTTTATACACCTACTTTATAATATGTTTTCGATCTTTCACTTCTTTTTCATTATTATTATCATTTTGCGAGATAATGTTTGTTGTTGTTTATTGCACTTATTAATAGTTTTGGGCATATTGCCGCTTTGATGTACTAAAATAAATAAAACAAAATAGGAATATGTAGATAGCTTAAAAACGTATTTCCTACGCAATATAATATTCTATAAGGGAATGAAGTATATTTTATCTAAATTATTTTTTGTTATCAATATTCACCTCTTAAATATCACGATTAATTTCAAAAGTTTGTTTTAGTGGTTAAATTACTTTTTAAAGTTTGATTTATTCAAAGCCCGTTTCATCGCACGAAGAGAAATATGTACAACATCTCTTAGTAAATAATCACGTCCCGCTTGACAACAACAAACCTAAACCCTTACATATAGAAAGAAAGGGTCTTAGATTAAATTTACTTGAACAATTAGAAATTAATAAACGAACAAATAATCCTAATAAAATATTAATTGATAAAGTAAGGAAAATTACTTATTCACCGTTTCTCAATATGTTCACTTTATAAAAAAAAAAACAATATAACACATTTAAATAAATCAATTTGGATAAAAAAAAATTTGGATACTGCAATAAAATTGTTACAGGTAGACTTTATTTCTTTATTAAAATGGTCACATGACTCTGGTCTAATAATCAATGCTAAAAAAACGAAATTGATGCATATAAGATCCCCGCATGCAAGGTACAGAGAGGCACCTGTAATCATATCCCATTCATTTAATTGCATTCACAATAATACCAAACAGCCCTGCGCGTGTACAAGTATCAAATTAGTCAACCAGTACGTGTATCTAGGTGTTACGGTGGATTGTAATATGAAATGGGACGTACAAATTTCTAACCTCTGTAAGCGACTTCGAGCCATTGTAGGAAGACTCCACAAGATAAAATTATACGTGCCCATAAAAACTATGAAACTAATTTATTTGTCTCTAGCAGAATCGACTATAAGGTATGGTATAACTTCTTGGGGACACTCCTGTAAGACCAACATAAAAAATTTACAGCTGATTCAAAACGCCATGGTAAAATTGTTAGTAAGTAAAACAGTTTTTAACCAAAGGCGAGACATTGATATCATGTACAAATCAATTAATGTATTACCTGTTCGTGGTATTTTGTGGCATAAAATTCTACTGCAACGTATATCTGAAAGTCCGTATAAGGCAGTGGTGGATCATGTACACAATACACGTTTCACGCAAAATATAGGAATGATAGTGCCAATATTTCAAAATAAATATGGTCAACGAACCCTTGAATACATTGCACCATTTATATTTTACAAATTGCCGTACGCATTTAAAAACAATTGTCCTATGATGAAATTCTCACTGATGTTAAAGTGTTGGCTTTTGGAAAGTAACCTTGTGTATTGATGGTAACAAATATGACGGTCTCCATGGTTGTATAGCTCCTAGATATCTGGTGTACTTACTGTTACGGTGTTACTATTATATTTAAGTCTATCCTCATTGTAACCAACCTGTACTGCTGTTTTATGTATATATCTTTTAATTTTTTATTTCTTAATCTATTTAATACTTACAGATACTTTGATATTTCTGATATTTACGTAATAGTTATATTTTTGTAATATGAATGTTTTTATAATGTTGATATTTTTAAAAGTATTGATGTTTTTATAATATTGATATTTTTATAATATTGATACTTTTATAATATTGGTACTTTTATAATTTTGATATTTTTATGATATTGACATTTTTATAATATTATTTAAATCGGTGTTATAAGATTGGACTCTAGTATCTCAATAACAAATCGGTAATGCTTTTACCATTATTTTTTCTCTTTAATTTTTTTTTTCTCAACTTATGTACAGGACAAGATGCATGCGCCTAAATATAATAATTTTGCCCTACATTTGTATGATGATTGTAATTTATTGTTGTATTATATTATATTGTTGAAGTAAACTCCTGCTGACAAGCTACTTGCAGTGGCTTGGCGGGTATAAGTTCCCACTGTATATAATTAATATTATACAATAAAAAAAAATAAAAAAAATTAAGAAAACATTATCAGTTAAATACGAGGAAACACATTATAAATTTTAAAACCTTACAGATTTCAGAATTTTAATTGTTTTCTAACTAAATCGGTTTTACCGATAATAAATCATTATTATTTTTTAAAAGCCCATCCGAATTAGAATGGAGTGGGAGTAAATAAAATCATATAAATAAGTCATCACAATGTGGATTAACCGCAGTTCAAAAATAGCCTTAAACACCGAAACAGCTGTCACAATAATAAAAAAAAGTAAAAATGCTTGCAGAACTTAATAATAACATTATTAAATTTGATTTACATTCAATTTAAAAATAAATAAATGGAGTTGTAAGAATTATCAAAATCAAAGTTCCCAAAATCAGCATGGATGAAATAAAAGAGCGATTAAATGTATGAAGAATGGTAAGGCTGTTGGTTTCGACAATATTACTGCTGAATACTTTAAAGGAGATAACCGTATAATTCTCACATGGTTATGCAAGCTTTTTAACCAGTGTTTAGAGGAGGGTTACACGCCATTAGATTGGAGGAGGGCTGTGATCATGCCTCTATACAAAGGTGAAGGATCACGTATGGAATGTGGAAATCACAGGGCTATTAGCCTGCTAAGTTCAGTTGGAAAGCTGTATGGTAGGATATTGATTGAAAGGGTACAAACGAAAGCAAAAGATAAAATATGGGATGTGCAAGGTGCATTTATGAGCAAGGGGGTGTATGGATCAGATTTTCTCGTTGCGTATGCTAACAGAGAAGTTTCTGGCAAAAAAAAACAGAAACTCTTTTGTGCCTTTGTAGATCTACAAAAAGCGTACGACCGAGTTGATAGGAAAAAAAATATGGAAGGTATTTTCCAAGTATGGAGTGAATACGAATCTCATACAGGCAATCGCGTCTCTGTACGAGGAAAGCGTTGCATGTGTTAGGGTAAACGGTGATTTTACGGAGTGGTTTGACATCACAAAAGGTGTTAAGCAAGGCTGCGTAATGTCACCGTGGTTATTCAATCTATACATGGTTAATTGTATGCAAGAATTGAAAGAGGCGGGCTTGGGCGCGAAAATGAGTAATCTGAAAGTATGTAGCCTGTTGTATGCTGATAATGCGGTGCTGATTGCTAACAGTATGGAAGATTTACAGTCCCTCGTATCTAGGATGAATGAAGTATGCATGAAGAATGAGCTAATGATGGATGTAAGTAAGTCTAAAGTCATGGTGTTTGAAAGAGAGAGTACGAAAACAGTGTGCAATATAGTTGTGAATGACGAATACTTGGAGCAGATCGATGAGTTTGTATATTTGGGAAGTATATTTACGAGAGATGGAAAGACTGATAGGGATATTGAAAGAAGGGTGAATGCAGGAAACTCCATTAACGGAGGACTGAACGCGGTTGGCGCTAACAAAAAGTTGTCCAAAGAAGCGAAGCTAGCAGTCCACAATGGAGTGCCGATACCAACCCGGATGTATGGCAGTGAGGGATGGAATTGGCAGAGGAAGGATGAAAGTAAACTGAATGCCGTAGAAATGAGATCTCTGAGACGAATGTGTGGTAAAACCATGTATGATCGTGTGAAAAATATTGAAATTAGTAAAGAATGCAAGGCTGATGTAATGAGTAAGATTAAAAAAGGGACGCTTAGATGGTTTGGACATGTGGAGCGAATAAACGAAGAAAGGAGTGTAAGAAGAATGTATGACGCGAATGTGAATGGAAGAAGAAGTCGGGGACGCCCGAGGAAGACATCGCACGACCAAGTGAATCAAATACTTCAGTCGGGCCATGTCAGAAGTCGGAATAATAGAAGAGAATGTATGAGACGATGTATGAATGTGAATGAAGCAAGAAGTGTATGCCAAGATCGAGTTGTTTGGCGGTCAGTCCTCTCTGCCTACTCCTGCGGGGAAACGGAGTGATGATTAGTTTGTTAGTTAATTAACAATTAATAAGGGAATCTTTCCCAAATAATCTTGTTTCTTACGTGCGTTCATAATTTTCTAATGAAGAATTTTTGTAGTTTACGCTTATGTTTTACTACGTAGTTTATTTCAATTCTTATAAAGGGAATTTCTGGGAAAAGGTTCAATTTATCCAAATAACATTTTTTTGGTTTTCATAATGTAAACCGATTCGTAGTATAGAATAGAAATAGTGATTTCGCTGATAGTTTATTATTAAGTTCTGCAAGTATTTTTAGTTTTTATTATTGTGACAGCTGTTCCGGCGTTTAAGGCCATTTTCAGACTGTGGTTAATACATATTGTGACGACTTATTTGATTTTATTTACTCTCACTCCTTATAGGTTTGGACGGGTTTTTAAAAAAATAACGAGTTATTATCGGTAAAACCGATTTAGTTAGAAAACAAATAAAATTCTGAATACTGTGAGGTTTTCACATGTATAATGTGTTTGCTCGTATTTAACTGAAAATGTTTTCTTAATTGATTTATTTAAATGTGTTGTATTGTTTTGATAATGTGAACATACTGAGAAGCGGTGAATATATAATTTTCCTTGCTTACATTCATTAATAAAGTAAGGAAAATTATATATTCACCTTACTAATAAAAATACTTACTTAAAAAAAAAAATACAATGCATAAAGTACCGATAAACTACTTTTTTGTAGTTTGTCAAAAATGATAGTTAAGGTTACACAATATATGTACATCTATATAAAATAAAAACATTAAAAATTAAGTGCAACAAACTTAAAGCGTAAATATTTCTCAAGAATCTTACTCAAAAATATATCTACAAAAATATTAAAAAAATAAAAACATAAACGACAATAAATTGTACATAAAATAATATTTTCTTATTATCTGAACAACTTCTTTCGGGTAGCCAAGTTTTCAATATACTTATTAACTGTTTAGTTTTAATACAGTATTTTTTTTATTTCATCGGGTAACATATTTAAACAGCTAGGAAACATGTGATCTAAAGTTCTTTGTCCACATTTGTTTGTATGCTTAGGAACCATTAATCCTTCGTTAAAATTGAGACGTAAGTATGTAAGTATGCGCTAGTCTATTTGTATCACATAAAGGGTTATTAAATGCTGAAATATAATTTTGTACCACAGAATTGATCTTGCTGAAATAATTTTGAGACTCTGATAAAAGGTAAAGTAAATAAAATAAAATATTATATTAAATTATTTAAAATTAAATATTTTCTTATTAAGTCCTTTATCACGGCACAAGCAACATTTTCCGGTTACTGTGATGGTAGTAGGAGATTTAAAAATATTGTCAGGTTATTCGTAACCTGGGAATGTTTGTCTTTCTTTTTAAAAAAATGTACTACAATCTATAAACTATACCAAGAAATGAACTTGCTGAAAATCAGAAAACTGTACGAATACAATACATGCTTATGAATCTACAAAATTCAAAATAGACTTATATATAAAAAAATGTATAATATAATAATAATAAATAAGATCGCAAATATATGTAGAGAGGAATAATATGTAATATGTAGGAATAATATGAAAGGTATATAAATAATACAATACTATTATTTTTATTTTTTTTAATTTAATGTAAATCAAATTTAATAATGTTATTATTAAGTTCTGCAAGTATTAACAGTAACAACATTATTAAATTTGATTTAAATTAAATTTAAAAAAAATTTAAATGGAGTTCTACGAATTAAACACAAAAACAATTAATAATACAATACTAAGTTTTACCTATTGCAGTCCTGCAATTGGTTGTGAATAGTTGTGTATGTGTGTTTAAATGTGGTTGAAGCAAGGAGCGTGTGTGTTAGAAATAATTTTTAAAACGAATATTTGTAAAAATATTTTTACTCACCCTCCTACCCCTACTCCTACTCCTACTCTTACTCCTACTCCTACCACTACCCCTATTTAGTTCCATATGAGCCTTTTCTAGCAAAAAGGGGCCTAGGAGTAAGCTGAATTTTTTTTCCCGTGAATCAGGTTGCGTAGGTGGAGACGCTTAGTTTGATACACATAACGGCAACTTCTACCCCTAACCCTACTCCTACCCCTACTCCTACACCTACTCCTACCCTACACCTACCCTACTTCTACCATACATCTACCCTACGACTACCACGATTAAGTATTTAAAGAAAAGAAAAAGTAAAAACTTTCAATGTTAGCTTTATCTCGAAAAATGGGGGCTAGGAGTTTGCTGCAAAAAAAAATTAATTGCGCAAATCGGGTTGCATAGATGGAGACGCTCAGTTTGATACCCACATCGGCTACCCCTACCCCTACGCCTGCTCCCACCCCTACGCCTGCTCCCACCCCTACCCTACATCTACACAATACCTACTCTACCTCTACCCCTATCCCTGCTCTTGCCCCTATTCCTACCCCGACCCCTTTCCAACCCCTAGTGATTTTATTTCAATAAATGTGTTTTGCATAATATTTTCCCCTAAAAATATGAGCCACATTTCGCAAAAAGGGGCCTAGGAGCTAACTACTAAGTTTGAGGTGAAAGTAAAAAAAACAGCGCTATATAAATTTTAAAAAAATTTACAAAAAAATTGATGTTTTCTATCAATAAATGCATTTTTAATAATTTTTTTCGTTCACCGAATTATTTGCTCCTTGTATATTTCAAATGAATATTGCAATATTAATTGGGTAGGTATTAATAATGGCGCCGTGTAAAATCGCCTACGCATTAAAAAAAATAGTAATTTTATTTCAAGAAATTCGTTTATTTTAAATATTATTATACCTTCAAAGAAATTTTTTCATACAATCAAGATTGGTTCCTCTTAAAACTTGGGTACCTACCCGAAAATTAAATTCGAATGCTTAAGTAGATTACGTTTTTGGGTAGGCACTTTTGTAATATTGCACTTGCCTACAAACTGATGAAATTTTCTCGAACAAAATTATCCCATAGAAAAGCGGAATCGGCGGGAAGGAATAAAATGACGTTTTTTTATAAGATTTTCCAACTGTCAAAAGTTTGAACGATTATTTTGGAATTTTGATTATAATAGTGATTATGAACAAATGGGGTAGAAATCATAATACAGCCTCCTTCAAGGGAACCAATCATCTCAGCAAGCCTTCCTTTGACATACAAGTACATATCTGTATGGATGAATAGATCGTTGTACGAGTATTTACCTGACTTCGGGGTGAGCGTCCAACATGGCGCGCATGAGGGTGGTTCCTGAGCGGGGCACCCCCCCAATGAAGATCAGCGGCATCTGCCTGTTGTAAGCGTACACCTTTCGGTCTGAGCCTACTACGAATTTCTGCAACAACATAGAGAAGAGATACAATAAGAAAAATGTTTTTAAAAATAATGACATTTTTGTAAAACAAAACACATTTAATAATAATAATATTTATTTGAAACACACATTATTTTACAGAAATATTTAAGAAGGCTTTGACTGTCCAACTAGGAACAAATACCGTTTTAGGACAGTCAAATTGATAAGTTTGGTTCATATTAATATACATACACATGAGAGAATATAAAAGAATCGATAAGTAAATTTGAGAAAAAAAAATGTTGTTTTAAAGTATGTTGCATTTAAAAAAAATTTATTGTACTGTATTGTAGAGTAATAATGAATAACATATGAGATATAAAAGTTTAAAGTATAAAGTATAAAAGTTTAAAAGTTTAAAGTATGATTTGCATTTTTTAATTTAGTGTAGTGTATTAATGAATTACGTATGAGATGTAAAAGTTGAAGTATAAAGTATAGAAGTTTAAAGTATAAAAGTTTAAGGTATGATATGCATTTTATAAATTTACTGTAGGGAAGAATGAATTACATATGAAGGTTTTATTAAAATTGTACATATCTATTAATGAGCATATGTTCGCTTTTGACCCTCCCTAAATCGAGAAGCCATACATTGATCAGTTTACGCAGGACGTTTGTACTTTTCTTTTTCCATGTATCGGGTATTATGTTGACCAATTTTGGTCCTAAGTATGAACATTGTCTTTGAGCAACGGATTTCATGGTTTTTGTTGAAACTATTGGATTACTTCTTGAGTGTCTGGTGACGTGATACTGATCGATAGATGGGTAGTGGTGACGTTGTTTATGTGTATGTAATACAATTTTCCTGATATACAGTTGTCTGACATCAAGAACTTGCATTTATTTGAATAATTCTTCACTGGGGTACCTGAAGGGTTTTTTAAGGATGACTCTTATTAGGGATTAATCATATAATTATGTCCTCACAATGTGGATTAACCGCAGTTTGAAAATGGCCTTGAACGCTGAAACAGCTATCACAATAATACAAATGAAATACTTGCAGAACTTACTAATAACATTATTAAATTTGATTTACATTAAATAAAAACAAATGGAGTTAAACACGAATTAAACACAAAAAAATTAATAACACACATAGGTACTAAATATTAAATAAGTTTTCAATCTACAAAACCCGAACCATGCATGAAAATGCGACGTTGTATAACAAATAATCGATAGTTTCCATGCCTCACCAGGGGCCAAGTCTGTATCTTTTGCGTTAGCTAATGCACGTTTAATCGCCCATAAACCACACATTCGTAAGATGTTAAGTTTGCGTTTACCTTAAGAGACAAAACCGTAACGAAAATGCAAGAGATGTTAAAATGTGTTGTTTATGGGCGATTAAACGAGCGTTAGCTAACGCAAAAGATACAGACTTATACATAATATGCTAACCAAAACTATTTACAAACGATTGACATTCACCTGATGTCATTATTAATAAATAAATTAAAAATATACTTTGTATTCGCCAATTTATTAATATACATATATATCTACATGTTTCAAAAGCGATGCTTTTCTTCATCGGGAATATATAGAATACTAATAATAATAATGTCGAGTATAGACAAATGATAAACATAGAACACAATAATGTAAGAATAGTAAGAGTTCGTAATTATATTAAAATATTACTAGAGGAACATGATAATGCAATAAGATTAATAAGAATTCTAAAAAAATATTAGAAAACATTCCGTGACCGTTAAACCCTGTTTGGTTGCAATATCATATCTATATTCTTCCTTCCCATGTCCATAATCCATATCTTAATACTTTTTTGAATTCGGTTAATTTTGTAATGGTTTTTATTGCTAGAGGGAGGATGTTAAATACTTTTATAGAGAAATATTGCAAATTTCTTTTTCCAAAGGTAGTTTTTGTTATAGGTTGATGGAATGTAAGTTGTAATGCGGATCTTGTGAATAGATTCAAGTTTGTATGTGTAAAGTTATTCTGATTTTTGAATGTGTAAATTAAAATATCTCTTGTATATAATTGTTTCAGAGACATTAAATTCAGGGCATTAAAAACGTAGTCTGTTGGAGTTCTGATGGGGACTCTAAGAATAATTTTCAAAATTGCCTTTTGAGCTATGATAACTGGTTTTATAGTGGAATCGCATGAACTTCCCCATCCGATAAGACCATATTGAAGATGAGATTGGCCTAAGGCATAATAAATTTTAATTAGTTGTTCTTTATCTAAAATGTTTCTTATTGTTTTGAAAAAATAAGTTAGTTTTTTTTAATTTGTTGCTTACATTTTCAACTTGGGAGTTCCAATTTAAGTTTTGATCAATAATTACTCCTAGATATTTTATTGTTTTTACTTCATTCAATTTTGGGCAGTTGCAAGTAACTTCTTGGTTCACGTTTAAGCAGTTTTTGTGAATTTTTATGTTTAGGTTTGTGTTGAGGTAATCTGTGTTTTGTTGCGGATTTTAATTTAATGTATTTTGTTTTGCGTCATTTAATGTTCGAGAATTTGAATCAAGCCATTGTTTTACCAGATTCATCCCTTCTCCAGCTTTTTCGAATACAGTGTCCCACGACTTTCCATGGAATAGAAGGACTGTGTCATCTGCAAAACTAGTGACTGAGCCACGACAGTTTCATTTTGAATCCTGACTAATTGTGATCTTTCTGACATGTAACTTTTAATGAGATTCAGTTCACGACCTAAGATTCCTTTCTTTTTTAACTTTTCTAGAAGATAAGTATGATCAATTTTGTCGAAGGCTTATGACAGATCTGAAAATATGCCTATACACTTACCACCGTTATCGAGACTTTGTTTTATAGTGTTAAGAACAGAGGCTATGGCATCGGAGGTTCCCATATTTTTTTCTAAATCCGTATTGGTTTTCAGATAGTATGAGATTTGTTTCAAGATATTGAATGAGCTGTTTCTTAATAACTGTCTCTACTATATTTGAGAGATTATTCAATATTGTAATTGGTCTATAGTTACTAATATCTGCTTTATTGCCGGCTTTAAAAATTGGTATAACAGAACCCATTTTAAGCATTGCAGGAAAGAGATCCTCTTTGATGCATCTTTTCACAAGGTAGAGAAGTGGTTGAAGTAGTTCATCCCTGGTAGATTGAATTATTTTCATCGAAATGCCATCTGATCCGGAAGTGGGTGAAGGCTTCATTGAATCTATAATGCCTTTAATATCATCTGCCGAAACCGTATTTAATTTAAGGGTCACGTTATATTTAGGTGCGTTGTTAGTAACATAATCAGTATAAGGAGGTTTCATGATTTTTTCAGCTAAGTTATAACCCACGTTTGAGAAATATTCATTCACAAATTGAACGATTTCCTTCGGATTTTCTTTCATATTCAATTTTTGATTTGGTGTATCAAGCTCGGAAAAATCACTGCTTTTGTTGTTGTTAGTGTAAATCATTTCCTTAATAATTTTCCATAAAAGTTTAGGGTTGTTATTACAATTTTGGATCTGATGTTTGTAATAATTACCTCTTGCAAATTTAAGAAGTTTGGAGCGCATGTTTCTATAATGTTTATAAAGACTTACTAAAGAAAGTTCAAGTGGATTTTTTTTAGATTTTAAATTTAATTTGTCTCTAATTCTTATACTTTTTAGAAGACCTTGGGTAATCCAAGGTTTTTTATCTTGAATTTGTGTGGAGTTTGTTTTGTGAATGATTCTGAGCATTTTTTAATGTTTGTTTGAATAATGTTTGTAAAGGAATTCCAGCAATTTTGAAAATCATTAATTTTAAGTATTCTTCATATTTTAAGAAATCTTTTAACTTGCTGACATTAATTCTATTTTTGACAGATGTATTTTTAATATAGGTTTGTGTATTTTGAAGTTGGATAGTGAGTAGTAACGTAAAGTGGTCAGTAATATTAGAATGGTGAATAGCGGTACCGTATGCTTTGTTTGTTTTTAACATGATGTGATCGATACAGGAGGCAGATACGATTTGTGAGCTTTCGTTATATCCTAATCTTGTTGGTATATTAACTGCACTGATCAATCCATCAACAGAAGTAGTTGGTATTCATCACATTGCGGGTGTTTCTGTCCAGTATTTAGTATGTTTACATTGATGTCCCCAATTAGGAACACGTTCCGAACATCTCGTAGTTGGGTTAGTTCATATGAATCAGGGGGTTAGTGCGTCCGGGAGTGACGTATGCATTCATCCCTCCCACTGCGGTGCAAGGCAATGATGGGTTGAAAGAGTACGTCTGGAGAGGCTAAAGAGTCTCCCTAAATCGGTCTTTCTCGATTCGGCCCACCACGCAGTTGGTGGGCCGACGAATCCACTGCCAAGACGTTGACAAACCTCACCCCATGAACTAGGGTGCTCCTACTAAACCACCAAACGTAGCGAACCACTTGGGGTGACCTATGGCAGAGGTGTTGGTTATCTATTAAATGGTTCCGAGGGCGGCAGTACCTACAGCCGCCTCCCAAACTGAATCTCCCAGGTTGGAAGCAGTTGGGACTCTTGTGTGGTTGGGACTCTTGTGCGGTTGGAACTCTTGTGCGGTATTCACATAGAAAAATCATACATCATTTCATACATACTCTACTGTTAAGACCTAAACAAACCGCACCCCCATGAACCCGGACACCCCTGCTAAGACACCAAACGTAGCGAACCACTTGAGGTAACCTATGGCAGAGGTGTTGGTTATCCATTAAACGGTTCCCGGGGCGGCGGTACCTAATTGAATTGGTTAGAAGCAAGTTGGGACTCATGTGCGGTATTCACAAACAAGCCATCTAGATAGTTTTTATTCAACGAATCGTTCCCGGGGCGGTGGTATCTATACGCGCTAAGAAGCACATAAACCAGTTGATAAGCAAAGCACTCTGATTGGTTCATTTAAATCGTATAAACAAATGAGCACAGTGAAGAACCACGTGCACGCCTTTGTTAAACAAAGTGCCCTGATTGGTTCATTCAAATCGGAACAACAAAGGGAAAAAGTGTAAAATGTATATGTGATGGAAAAATGGGCGTGGTTTACAGAAAAATCTATATAACGAAAGTTGATCTTTTGGATCAACGTATATATGCCTGCTTCGGTAATGGATCAACAAATGTGGGTGGAACAACAAATTCTAATGGATCAACAAAAACCTGGCGTACCGTCGCATCTGATCAACATAGTACGAGAAGGGATTTCTCACATTGTATACAATAAATTAACGTAGAGAATTAATAAAACGTTTGTTACATTGTATACAATAAATTAACGTAGAGAATTAATAAAACGTTTGTTACATAACTAACTAACTAACTAACTAACCATCACGCCGTTTCCCCGCAGGGGTAGGCAGAGAGGACGGACCGCCAAACAACTCGATCTTGGCATACACTTCTTGCTTCATTCACTTTCATACAACGTCTCATACATTCTCTTCTGTTATTCCGACTTCTGACATGGCCCGACTCAAGTATTTGATTCACTTGATCGTGCCACGTCTTCCTTGGACGTCCCCGGCTTCTTCTTCCATTCACATTCGCGTCATATATTCTCCTTACACTCCTTTCTTCATTCATTCGCTCTACATGCCCAAACCATCTAAGCATCCCTTTCTTAATCTTGCTCACTACGCTTACATCAGCCTTGCATTCTTTACAAATCTCAACATTTTTCACACGATTATATATGGTTTTAATAATTACGTTGTATACAATAAATTAACGTAGAGAATTAATAAAACGTTTGTTACATTGTATACAATAAATTAACGCAGAGAATTAATAAAACGACACAAAATAATACGTTCTACCTCTCCGCCGTAAAAATACGATAATTTCATTTTATTCTCTGCGGGAAAATCTGCACTCGAATTTAAAGGAAATATGTCCATAAAAATACAAGACCCCGTCTATTTAACGTCGCTGTTCTTTCCGAAACAACGGTTACTATTGGGATTGTGTATCCCCGGGGTTCAGGCTATGTACTCGTATGTAGTTGTAGAATTACGATGTGTATAAAAACAAACCGGCAGTATAAATATGCCATAAAAATAATATTATTAAAGCAAAAAAATATATTTTGAGATCATACTGAGGCACATACTCGTATGTGGCAGGAATAATATCACAAAGGTGTCAGATTACCTCGTAAATTATTTATTTTTTCACATTTACGACAACGTTCGAGCCTTCGAGTATTTTGGCGCTCTCGCAGCAGCCGGCAGCTTTTTATAAGCGCTCCAGTATATCTGGGAAATATTGCTTAGTTCTTAATTTTTCCGGTGTTAAAGTAGCGTAAAATAACCGCAATAATTTATAGGTTACATTTAAAAAATCATATAATTTTAGTGTGGCCGTTTCGGGCTTAAATCAAGTTTATAATAAAAAATCAAATAAAAACCCAAATATCTTAACTTCAAATCTGTCACGTTGTTCTAAACTAACCCAAAAGCATCGGTCGGTCGAAGCGTTCGACACATGTGCTTATTAAAAGACCTTTTTGCTTGTTAAAAGTGTCCCAAAAAGAATGATTTACAATGTTATTCTTTGAACTGTGGTGATTGTAAACAATATCGTATACGAGCTAGACAACTCAAACTTAATGGTGAATGTAGCTAGACAACTCAAACTTAATGGTGAATGTGCTATTTTGGAGCCTTTAATAAGCTGCAAAGATATCGCTGTATAACCTTGAACCCTGTACCACAACTGCAATCCGCAAAATTAGATTTCGTGGCTACCGAGAAAGGCGCAATAGGAAATAAAAACATTTGACGAGAAGATCTTCTGCTGTCACAGCGACCTGAGTTCTGACCTCCAGTTCACGGAGCAGATCCGGTGCATCATGCAGCCCACGGACGTGCCCGAGAAGGCTGCTCCGCGGCCTGCTGTGGTCCACCCCCCACAAGGATACCACCGGCTGGGGCGAGAAATAGACGACACGCTGATGTGGTCTTTCCAGATCCTGAAGCCGGCCGACGAGCGCCACCTGGCGTATGGGCAAACCAACACCGAGTTCCCGTCACGCAGCCCAGGGGAGTCACCAACAAAGACAAAGAAGATTGGAAGATAGGATCAGTACCCCTGGCCCCCGTCCTCACCCGCCGCCCAACTTCACATAAATCCTATCATTCGTATTAGCACGTAAGGAATAAATACAGATAGCTTAATTATTTTTTTTTTCAATTAAACATGTATGAAAACTTAGACCAAGCCGTATTTAGTTTTGATAATTTAACTGCATCCTTTATATAAATAATGTGTAATGATAGTGTCCAAAAAAAAAATGTCATAGATTTAATATAGGAATAATGTAAGAATAGGAAGTAAGATTTGTAAAGCGCCCTTGAGGTGATTTTTCACAAAAACGGCGCTATAAAAATCATCCGAATATTATTATTATTATTATTCGGCATTCTAAATAAAGTAAGGCATAAAGCAAATTCCATTTCCTTGATATCCGGAATAGGTACACTTACAGGATCCGGCTGGTTTTCTGAATTCAGTACATAATAAGAAACTCCAGTCAATTTTTTTTTTAATTATGAATACAAGCATATATGTATACCAGCATTTTTTTTTTCTAAAGTTAGTTTTCATAGTTAAAACAATTTCAAAGTTTCAATTTTTCAAAGCACGCTAAAACGCTTTAAATCTACGGCCGGTCGGTTTTTATCAGTTTTGATGCTAGAATGTCAAATGTCAAAACAAGGATAAGCTTTACCGTAAATAATTGTATATTCTATTCATAGTAAACCTTACCTAAACATAAGTAATAAAATTATATACCTTTTTAGAAACTTTAACTCAAAGAATATATAATATATATATATAATAACATATAGTATTACTCTAAAGCGATTTTTTTCAGACCATACCTGCCAGGGAAAAATCCACCTTAGCGCCCCCTTAATTCGACCGACCGGAAGGTCTAAGATTGCTCAAAAGGGACTCAAAATCGACCTTAGGCATAGGTTAAATAAATGGATTATCCTTACTAAAACAAGTGTCTGAAGGTTTAGAAATCACGACATTTACAGAAACCCATGACGAAAATTCCACAGTAATCGTTCAAACTTTTGACAGTTTCATAATCTGAAAAAAAAACGCCATTTCATTCCTTCCCGCCCGCTTCATGTGGCATATTATTTCTTCGAGAACATTCTATAGTTTGTATGTAAATACTGGCGGCGATAAAAAAAACGTGGACACTAAATATTAATTAATTTTGTGATATAATTATTTTTTTTTTACATAATTTTTTTTTTGAAAATCGATAATGTCCGTCTTGACGAACGTTCGCTGGAAATTTTTTTTTTTTCAAATGAAAATTTGCTGATTTTTCTAAATTTTTTCATTTATTTATTACGAACAGAGCGTCGGTGTTTGCGAATTACCACCGAAAGTCCGAAAGTCCACCCTCGACCAATTTTATTTTTGAAAACAAAATTTAAAAAAAGACAACTTTATTTTATTTTTAAATATTAAATATTTTTTAACAATACGAAATGGACGTATTGTTTTATGGAACACGATACCTTGGCTTTAAGAAATACTACCGATCCTAAGAAAGTACCCATCCGAAAAAAAAATCTATCGCATGATAAGGGGTAGGAGCAGGGGTAGGGGTAGGGGTAGCCGATATGGGTATCGAACTGAGCGTCTCCACCTACGCAATCTGATTTGCGGAATTAAAAATTTGGCAGCAAACTCCTAGGCCACATTTGGCCAGATAAAGCTTATATTGAAAGTTTTCCCTTTTCTTTTCTTTAAATACTTACTCGGGGTAGTCGTAGGGTAGGAGTAGAAGTAGGAGTAGGAGTAGGAGTAGGAGGAGTAGGAGTAGGAGTAGGAGTAGGAGTACTAGTAGGAGTAGGAGTACGAGTAGGAGTAGGAGTAGGAGCAGGAGTAGGGATAGGGGTAGGAGTAGGAGTTGGAGTAGGGGTAGGAGGGTGAGTATAAATATTTTTCCAAATATTCGTTTTAAAATTTATTTCTAACACATACTCCTTGCTTTAAACACATATACACAACTATTCACAACCAATTGCAGGACTGCAATAGGCAAAACCTAGTAATAACAGTATTGAGCAGTTATATTATCATAATATCCGTATTGATAATTGGTTTGCTCATGAATACTCTAATTTATTTCAATAATAATAGTTTTTTTATATTGAACAACAATTATAGAGATTAAAGTCACCCAAATTAAATTTAAATTACGCCAAAAACTAAAAAAAATACATATTTAAAATACAAAACAAAAGTGAAAAATGAATATTTCCTTACTAATCCAAAACCAGAATGCTCACGTGACGTCAGATGTTCGAAATACAATGGCACCAACATAACACGGTGTTTTTATGAGCTAATTTTTTATTCACTTTTAAATAACGATTTATAAATTCTACGTAAAAGTTATATATTCAGAATCGGCGTTTTTGGGATTGGTTTGTAACTGCAACTGGAGTTGTGATGTTCGTTACGCTTCCCGGGATGTTACTGTATAGGTAATGAAAAACTGTTTCAAATTAAATAGGTGCCTTCAAAAGGAGTATAAGAATTGTGTTTAAAGCGTTTAAAATTAAACGACTAACTAACTAACTAACTAACCATCACGCCGTTTCCCCGCAGGGGTAGTCAGAGAGGACGGACCGCCAAACAACTCGATCATGGCATACACTTCTTGCTTCATTCACATTCATAAATCGTCTCATACATTCTCTTTTATTATTCCGACTTCTGACACGGCCCGACTCAAGTATTTGATTCACTTGATCGTGCCATGTCTTCCTCGGACGTCCCCGGCTTCTTCTTCCATTCACATTCGCGTCATACATTCTTCTTACACTCCTTTCTTCGTTCATTCGCTCCACATGCCCAAACTATCTAGGCGTCCCTTTCTTAATCTTACTCATTACGCTTACATCAGCCTTGCATCCTTACAAAATTAAGCGATCTGATTCTAATATCATAAAATGGCTCAATAAAAATAAACAAATTAAAACGCTTCATGTATTTTTTTTCCTTGCTTTTATCAACGGAAACAACAATTTTACTAAAGTAATTCAAATATTATGAAGTATTTATCTGCAGCGATTTAATGGTTTATTGTGATTCAACTAACTAACTAACCAACCATTACGCCGTTTTTCCGCAGGGCCAAGCGGAGAAGACGGATCGCCAAACAACTCGATCTTGGCATACACTTCCTGCTTCTTTCACATTCATACATTCTCTTCTGTTATTCCGGTTTCTGACATGGCCCGACTCAAGTATTTCATTCACTTGATCGTGCCATGTCTTCCTCGGTCGTCCCCGGCTTCTTCTACCATTCACATTCGCGTCATATATTCTCCTTATACTCCTTTCTTCGCTCATGCGATCTACATCCCCAAACCATCTAAGCGTCCCTTTCTTAATCTTGCTCACTACGCTTCAGCCTTGCATTATTTATGAATCTCAACATTTTTCACACGATCATACATGGTTTTCAACCCATTAGCTTCAGAGATCTCATTTCTACACCATTCAGTCTACTTCCATCCTTCCTCCGACAGTTCCATGCCTCTCTTCCATACATCAGGGTTGGTATCAGCACTCCTTTGTGGACTGCTAGCTTCGCTTCTTTGGACAAATTTTTGTTAGCGCCAACCGCGTTCAGTCCTCCGAAGGCGATCCACATCTAAATTCCAACGAAATCACACGCTCCTTATGCACGTGGCTACAAGGTTAAAATTCCCACTTAACATCGGCCGAATGTTACGCAAAAAAAACATCACGAAAATGCGTGTATTATTTTATTTTGTAAAGCTCAGGCATAAATATTTAAATGTTTTACGGACACATTCTAAAAAAAATAATTTGCCACAACGATTTTGCGCT
The DNA here is from genome assembly GCA_022606495.2 of Halesus radiatus. NCBI lineage: Eukaryota > Metazoa > Arthropoda > Insecta > Trichoptera > Limnephilidae > Halesus > Halesus radiatus. The sequence goes on from JAHDVE020007696.1 coordinate 95,990, forward strand.
GCAAACATTTTCTTTAGGTCTGATATATTATTTTTGCTAGGCTTATAAAAAGACACACCAAAAAGATGGACGGCTAAATGAAAGGCCAAGGTGTGTTCTACTTGCACTATTTAATTAAATCATCTATGATATTTCTAGGTCATCAAATTCTCAAACCGAAAAAAGTTATTTTGCATTACTTCCCATTGCATCGCCTTAATTGAGTTTCCTGCATTCACCCTTCTTTAAATATTCCTATCAGACTCTTGTGAAGATTATTACGATTTATATTGAATATTCACAAAGCTATTAACTATGGGTATTTCTAAGGCCACAATTTTGAATTCCAAATGGATACTTTCCATCAGTTAAACAAGCATCAATCAAACCACCAAAACATTTCAAGCGAGGAGAGTGCGAATTTAAGGAACGTGAGATTTTGGATGGATGGTGGTGGGAAGCTTTAACAAGGAAATTAGATTTCCGAATATGGAACAATAATACTGTGAGTCTAAAGGGGTGCGGTAATAAGCGAGGGTGTGACACGAATCCGGAGATAATCACATAACAGACCCCCCAGGAGAACAGCACAGTTAGCAAACTGCCTATCATCCCGCGCGTAACAAACAGCTGACACAACTTGACTATTTTAATAGGACACTATCGTTAAATCACGCCAATCTGCGATACCTAAATCAAACTACGGAGGCACATAGTACAGTATATAGGTACCCGTACAGATATATATATATATCTATATATATGTATATACTTCAGTCCGATAAAGGGATAGTTTATTTAATTCATAATGTTTTAAAAAAGTTGGAAAAATGTGACCATACTGGGGTACCCCGTTCTAAGGTCACATTGTACATGGTATGGATTATAAATTAGGTCATGTTTTATTGCAAGTTTGTTAAATATTTTAAGTGAGTTTTCGTAATTATTTCGTAACAAAAACATTAGCCACTCATCTCACTAGGACAGTCCTGTGTTGAGATGAGCGGCAACGTACAACGTAGCGGCGACGGCAATGTACTCGTATATATAGTGGTACAAATGGGGGAAAGAAAGATAAGAAAAAATACAATAATTTAACAATAGAAACATATCATACTATATACATAATTGTGTAGACGATGGGAAAATCATGAAAGATAGAGAAGGTAACGGAACGTCAAGTAAGGTGGTGGATTGTTTGAGGGGAGGGAGTTGGGGGGAATGGAGAAAAGTCTTTTTTTTTTCTACGGAAACACCACACAGGAGACCCTGAGGGAAATAGTCTAAAAGTTATATGTATTTTGTATTTAGTAGTTGGTTATTATTAATTTTTAATGATTTTTTTTTATTTATTTCCAGGGCTTCTAAGTTATTTAGCCGTAGGCCTATTCCATTTTTTATTTATTTCTAGGACTTCCAAGTTATTTAGCCGTAGGCCTGTTCCATTTTTTATTTCCAGGGCTTCTAAGTTATTTAGCCGTAGGCCTGCTCCATTTTTTTATTTCCAGGGCTTCTAAGTTATTTAGCCGTAGGCCTGTTCCATTTTTATTTCCCGGACTTCTAAGTTATTTAGCCGTAGGCCTGTTCCATTTTTATTTCCAGGACTTCTAAGTTATTTAGCCGTAGGCCTATTCCATTTTTTATTTATTTCTAGGACTTCCAAGTTATTTAGCCGTAGGCCTGTTCCATTTTTTATTTCCAGGGCTTCTAAGTTATTTAGCCGTAGGCCTGCTCCATTTTTTATTTCCAGGGCTTCTAAGTTATTTAGCCGTAGGCCTGTTCCATTTTTATTTCCCGGACTTCTAAGTTATTTAGCCGTAGGCCTGTTCCATTTTTATTTCCAGGACTTCTAAGTTATTTAGCCGTAGGCCTATTCCATTTTTTATTTATTTCTAGGACTTCCAAGTTATTTAGCCGTAGGCCTGTTCCATTTTTTATTTCCAGGACTTCTAGGTTATTTAGCCGTAGGCCTGCTCCATTTTTTTATTTCCAGGGCTTCTAAGTTATTTAGCCGTAGGCCTGTTCCATTTTTATTTCCAGGACTTCTAAGTTATTTAGCCGTAGGTCTATTCCATTTTTTTGTTAAATATTTATTCCAGTAGTTTAATCAAAATAATGGTTAGTACTTATCAAATGTTCCGCAAATTCAGAAAAACCGACATTATTTAAACATCGCACGTGTTCATTGACTCTAACATTAAAATTACGGATGGTTTTATCTATATAAAATCCAGAATGACTTAAATTATTTTCTTGGTCTTTGCAGTTAATTAAAAAATTCGTAAGTTGTTATTCGTCTAATATATGCAGGTTTTATAACAGAAGAAAATTTAATAGTACGAAGCCATGAAAAATTATTGATATATAGAAGTCGGCGCCACCAATGATGAAAAATTATTGTAATTTTTTAAACATTTTTGGTTGATTGGTCGTACTCGACATGGCGGATCAAAAGCATATTTTTATTTAATTTATCATGTCAATCCACGATCCATGTGTTTGCTCATTGTGCAAAATTTAAATGTTCACATTTCCTTTAAAACCTTATTATGGATTACAATAAAACCTTATCAATCCTCTTCTAAACACAAGCGTTCACTTCCATGTAAGAGATACATACTAAACAACATCAACAACAAAAATGCGAAAACCAATTATAACGTTTTTGTAGAATGATTATAATCGTATCCCTGTAAACTGATTATTAAAAAAAATAAAACAATAATAATAATAAAGAGAGGTAATACAGAATATGATTTTTTGGAAATGTATATTAAGATGTGAACAATAATCAGAAAAAAAGTAGATAGCTAAAATAACAAGTTTCCGTTAAACGTCGCAAGATTTAAACGTACTCGTATAGACTAACTCTCTAGACTCTTTAATGTAAGAAACCCGTGTTCAAGAGATAGTTGAATGATATATTTATGTATAGTAATGATTATTTAGGAGCATCCCATAGTAGCTACTGTATACTTTTTTTTATTATCTCTTCATGTATTTACAATTCAAAAAATTGTTCCTGTTTTTTTTCCCCTACATCATGCACCATATTATGCATTTTATAAACATAAAATTTATGCAAATTTTTATGTTATCAGAAATAAAAAAAAATAAATAAAAAAACATTTTTTTCATTATGTAATGCACTTATATAATATATATTATGCACTTGTACATCATATATATCATATTTAAAAAAAAATAAAAAAAACAACAAATACCAACAATCACATATATTAGATACACTAGATCTCAGATTCAAAAACACATATAACTAGGAACCACAAACACAATATTTGGACAAAAAAACTTCTTATACCATGGTACTAAACTCTACATCAAAATCAAAAACACCGAAACCACCCAACTGCACTCAACCACAAAAACCTCACCTTAGAATTATAATATTTTTTTCATCAAGCACATCAATTTAATATAATGTAATTTCATATTTGGTAAATGAAATCCTCAGCATGGGAAATCCCAGTGAGGATATCATTATTTGTTATAAAAAAAGAAGATAATAAAAGATTATTATTATTATTTTTATTGCCATCACCATCACCGTCACCGTCACCGTCACCGTCACCGTCACCGTCACCGTCATCGTCACCGTCACCGTCACCGTCACCGTCACCGTCACCGTCACCGTCACCGTCACCGTCACCGTCACCGTCACCGTCACCGTCACCGTCACCATCACCATCACCATCATCATTATCATTGTCGCTATCATTATTATTGTTATTATTATTATTATTGTTGTCATTATTATTATTACAATTATAAATGATTTTATTTTGCATTATCTACAATTTAAAAACATGTAGATACTTTTAATTTCTCTGGGTCATTACACACTTACGTATTATTATGTTACACACTTATCTCTCTCTTTTCTGTATCGTGCACTAAATCATGTAAAAGCACACCAGGGAGTTAATAATGAATAAATAATACTTCTTTAAAAAATTACGAAATATCTCTTCAACCAAGGATTTAAATAGAGTGAGTATATTATGCTTTATGTCACTCTCATTTGGAATGTGGAATTTAGGGATCTAGCTCACCTACATAAAATTACATAAAACAACTAAATACAACTAAGAAATGTTTCATAAAGACCATTTTAAAGGTCTCCATAAGGACGTCAATAACGGAAAACTGTAAAAATTTCGACGTTCGAAGTGTACAAAAAATTTTTGCTCAAAATATTTTGGTTCATCGCCTCAAAAGGGACAAAATGCTTATCACTCGTCATAATCATAATACCAGAGCAAAGCAACTAGACAAGATAAATGGACCTAAGTGCAATACTACTTTTGGACAAAGAAGTTTTGGATTTTTAGGTGTAAAATTATACAACAAACTCCCACTTATCAAATAAAGTAATTCAATAATTGTGGCCTCGCAGGTCAGATACCTGGGGCATATCCTTACAGAAGACATGAACGAAATGGAAGATATGGAACGACAAAGAAGAGCCATCAATATACGCGCCGGAATGCTCTCAAGGCGGTTCTACCACTGTAGCGATGATGTCAGGAAACTGCTTTTTAAGACATACTGCACTGCCCTATACACATCTGAGCTGTGGTCGCAATACTCAGCAGAGCAATGAGACAAGCTGAGGGTGTGCTACAACAACGCATGGCAGACTGGGTTTGCACTACCCACCCAGTCCTGCTGGATTAAAAACTTAAATAAAATAAAATAAAAATAAAAAAATTAAGTCAAGCAAAACATGGCTTAAGGAATTAACAGAAGAAGAACTAACTGACTAGTATTCTTAAAACAATGTCATAGAAGTTACTGAAAATACCCTACCCAAACTTTGAAGTTGAAATATAGAAGTCGCTGAAACTCCTTTATTCAAAACCTAGTTCGCCTCAGTACAGGATCTCCTACTGACGAGAACTATGAAAAAAAATCTATAATACATATGTACTAGATTTTGCCTATTGCAGTCCTGCAATTGGTTGTAAATGGATGGTGATTTGTGTTTAAATGTGGATGAAGCAAGGAGTGTGTGTGTTAGAAATAATTTTTAAATTGAATATTAGGAAAGGTATTTCTACTCACCCTCCTCCTCCTACTCCTACTCCTACTCCTACTCCTACTCCTACCCCAACCCCTACTCCTACTACTACTCCTACTCCTACTCCTACTCCTACTCCTACTTCTACTCCTACTCCTTCTCGTACTCCTACTCCTACTCCTACTCCTACTCCTACTCCTACTCCTACTCCTACTCCTACTCCTACTCCTACTCCTACTCCTACTCCCACTCCTACTCCCACTCCCACTCCCACTCCCACTCCCACTCCCACTCCCACTCCCACTCCCACCCCCACCCCCAAGAGCGGCCTCGAAGAGCGGTGCGGTCGTTTTGGAAAAAAATGAAACTTGCGGGTGTAAAATGTCAATTACTAGTGGCCAGTGCAGCAGCTAGCTACATGAACACCGACAGCACATGACATATACTGAGAATGGTAGGATAAATTATAGAGAATAAAACTGTTGATTCAGTAGATTTTTAATCATCGTTCTTCACAATGGCCATTGCAAGACGATTCCAAGAGCAAACAAATAAGATAGTGCACGAAAGCCGGGAGGGATTAAACTTCAGCGATTTGAAGAATACCACAAAAGCATCGCGATAATAATTATACTAGAGTTTGAAGTACCCCAGTTAACAATGCCACGTATTCCGCGATGGAGTTTAAAGCCTTTTGGGAAGGCTCTTTTTGCCGACGATCTCATTTCAGCGATAAACTCGAACAACTGAATTAACACCCGCTCACTCCCTTTAAATTGTTATAAGGGCGGGTGGATTTAATAGGGTTGCGCTAAACGGGCGCGGGAGGGTACAGGAGAATGCATCGCACGGAGGATTTGATCGATGGCGGCGGAATCACTGAATGCAAAGGTTTATGTTTAGCAATATTATATATACGGTGGAAACTGAGAACTATCAGGGAAAATGATGATGGTCACTTATGGAGTCGTATTTCTGTCGAGCACACATTGTCGTGCACGCTTGGCGTGCCCGTGGAATAGCACTTCATTCGGTTCAAAGCCTTTGTCGCCTCGGTAAGTAGACATTGAGCCGATATTTCACTCATTTGATCTTTTGTTAAAGTTCATGAACTGAAAAAGTTTTCATCGCACTTCTGATCCACGATCGCGCGCACAGTGAATCAATGAGAATACGCTAGCTAGACATGACTCAAGTGGGGACGATAGACCCGAAAATCGAGGTATCGTAGAAAACGATTTTGTACTTTCTCAATCCTTTCTGTGTTTGATAAATAATACCTATCTCATCTTCAATGATTAAAAACAAGTAAAGTTTGTTCAACCGAGCAAAAATCCACACTACGATATACTACTTCGTATTATCTACCTTAGTGGAAATATTACAATAACAAATAGCCGATTCGGTGAAAATGGAAACATTTGGCAGGCCAAAGTTGAGAAAGATCTTTAAATTGATGATTAAATATTAAAAAATTACAAAATATTCCTAAAATACAAAATCAATATTTAAAAAAAAAAACAGAATATAGAAAACACCCATTTCACAATGTTCATAACAGCAAACTTTAACACTGTACTTTAAGGTCGGTTTTCTAACCATCCATTCGTATCGCTTGATACCATTTTTACAAATATTTGGTCTACCGCCCGATATCGCCGTTTTATAAACGTTCTACAGATTACCGGCCGTTTAACAGCTGTCAGTTGTTGCCCGACGATCGCTTATATAAAACTGTGCACTATTTTAATTAAAAAGACAATACATAATTTGCTAATTATTAATTGTTTTTGTGTTTCATTCGTGGAACTCCATTTAATTTTTTTTTAAATTTAATGTAAATCAAATTTAATAATGTTATTATTAAGTTCTGCAAGTGTTTTTAGTTGTTATTATTGTGACAGCTGTTTCGGCGTTTAAGGCCATTTTAAAACTGTGGTTAATCCACATTGTGACGACTTATTTATATGATTTAATTTACCCCCACTCCTTTAAAATTTGATTTATTATCGGTAAAACCGATTTAGTTAGAAAGCAATTAAAATTCTGAATTCTGTGAGGTTTTCACATTTATAATGTTTTTTTACTCGTATTTAATTGACAATGTTTTCTTAATAGATTTATTTAAATGTGTTGTATTGTTTTGATAATGTGAACATACTGAGAAGCGGTGAGTATATAATTTTCCTTACTTTATTAATTAATGTTATATTAGTATCATTAGTTCGTTTGTTAATTTCTAATTGTTCAAGTAAATTTAATCTTAGGCCCTTTCTTTCTATATGTCAGGGTTTAGGTTTGTTGTTGTTAAGCGGGACGTGATTATTTACTTAAAGATGTTCTGCGAATTTTGAAGAAGTGCTTTTATTTTTATAAAATCTTATATGTTTTTTTAATGTAGTTGAGAAAGCCCTTCCCGTCTGCCCTATATAGGTAGCGTTGCAGTCGGCGTGGTCACATTTTAATTCATATATGCCAATATTATTAAGTTTGGGATTTTTACTTTTTGATTTTTTAGGCTTGTTCCTATATTATTATTGGTTTTAAAAGCTATATTTAAACCACATTTTTAATTTCTTTTGCATTTTTTACGGATAATGGACCGAAAAATTCCAGATATGCAAATTTTTCTAGTTTATGATTGTGTACCGGATATATTAAATTGATTTTATTTTTATATTTCTTGCTTTTTGTAGTTTTTTCAATGTTATTTGCCTCATGGCCGTTATTAACCGCGATTGTTTTTATTGTTTCGTTTTCTTTTTCATACGCTATTTTGTCTAGAGGAATATTAACGAGTCTACGTACCATTGAATGGTAAGCTGATAATTTATGAGACCAAGGATGAGTTGAGTTTGCGTTTATTGTTGTATCTGTAAAAGTTGGTTTTCTAAATGTTTCGAAGGTATGTCTATTATTATTTCTACCAATTGTAAGATCTAAAAAAAAATATTTTACCCTCGATCTCATGTTCAACTGTGAAGCAGATTTTTTTATTAATGGTTTTGGCCCAGTTAGTGAAGATATGTAACTGTCGGTTGGTGCCCATCCAACATATGAGGATATCGTCTACATATCTGATGTAGTATGTTGTTACTAATTGGGCCAACACCGTTAATAATAACAATCTGTCAAATCTAACAATGCTGTCACAATAATAACAACTAAAAATACTTGCAGAACTTAATAATAACATTATTAAATTTGATTTACATTAAATTAAAAAAAAAACATAATTTCCATTCGTGAAATGGATTCTTCATCGATCGATGAAAGTAATGACGAGCGAATGAGAATAATGCAAGTCAAAAATGGATGGATAACGGTCCGTTAACGAAGCGGTTCCTTACGTAATAGAAATTTAGTAGTTCATTTATAAAACTGGCCCTAATTGAATAGAACAACTTGCTACAAAGAACTAAAGGCAACTGATAAAATCATCGAATCAAATTCCGACTTTAGTCATTTATATCATTTCGTGGAATCAAACTATAAATTAGTCATATACCATTTCGGGTTTTCTCTTTAAATCCCCTGTCCAGCTAGCACGTTCCGATCGATGCACTGTGTCGGCGTTCAAGTGACAAACGGACAAACTTTTCAAGTCTCGGAGCGGCGTCGAGTGGCGAGATCCCCATTTGAGAAATTATCAATAATGAGTACACTCAGTCCCAGACAAAGCAAAGGAAATTATATATTTTCAAGTTAAATACATAAATAATTGGATAACTTCTACAGCGCCGTTTTCGTGGGAAAATCACCAAAGTGGGCGCAAACTTCTCCCGTATTAACTGAGGCAAAAAACATTTTTTAAGAATAAAACTGAGGGTTTTATTAAAACCACACGAATTATTATATTCACCTAACTCCGAAAGGAATGAACGTAAAATGTCATGTAAATACGGCCCGTGATATGGGTTTTACGAAATGCGAGATGTCAAAATGTCAAATAAAAACACTGAAATCAAGGAACAACGGAATACAAGTTAAGAGGCCGTCACAATTTACCATTTATCCTTGCAAAAATAAAGCAAAATGACGTAAGAAAACAGGTGGAGGATATTTGATGTAGCGTAAAAGAAAATATCGTATAAGTGAACGTAAATATTATTGTTGTTTGAAAAGGGGGAGGAAATATGGCGTCTCCGTCGCGAAGTGATGGTGAGGGGGTAGGGGGTAGGGTGTAGGGGGTAGGGAGCGCGTGATAGAACTCTAATCAGATCAGAAGAAGCCACAGTCTACGGAGAGATATACCCACCTCCGGATCACCAATATAGGAGACATTAGGTCCTCGTATTTATAACTACATTCAACTGTTTTGGTCACAGATGTCCGTGAAATCCCGGAAACGCGTACAAATTACGGTCACCAAAGGAAATTTCAGCTAGGCTTTATTTATTATTCATGTACATACATAACCCTCGTGCGAAACTATTAATCAAAACGAAAGGGGTGACGAGCAACGGATAGAACAGGTCGTAAACAAGGAAGGAACAAACTGGGCGTTTGTACAGGGCCCGCAGATATAATACTAATCCTATACTCGTGCAAGTTTCAGTGTCGATAAATCGACGTTTATTGAAAAAACCTAATACAGTTTCACACAATAGGGTTTAAATGAGGCGCTGAAAACCAAAGAAGCTTATACGCATTTTGAGTAGTTTCGAGAAAGATGCTTTTGAAGTTTTTGAGAATTTTGTTAATCCTTTCATCTCATCAATCCATTTTGATTTCGCTAATGCCAAACAAACTTACCATAAGCGGCAAAAAAGTTAATTTATAATTTTTTAGCATCTAAATAATAAACTTTTCTTGGTTATTGATTTATGTAAGTAACAAAATAATGCGCACTGAAAACCAACGTTTTTACTGACGTTAATATTTCAATAATATCTCAAATATTAACAGTTTTTCAAACATTTCACCTCTGTTCCCATTATGGTTTAAAGTGCTAGAAAAATACATTTTTTTTATAATTATTAATTTCGTTTTCATTTCCATGGCCCATGATCCCACCTACACGTGATTGTCGAGTAGTGAAACTCACGTTTTCATTTCCATGGCCCATGATCCAACCTACACGTGATTGTCGAGTAGTGAAACTCACGTTTTCATTTCCATGGCCCATGATCCCACCTACACGTGATTGTCGAGTAGTGAAACTCTCGTTTTCATTTCCATGGCCTATGATCCAACCTACACGTGATTGTCGAGTAGTGAAACTCACGTTTTCATTTCCATGGCCCATGATCCAACCTACACGTGATTGTCGAGTAGTGAAACTCACGTTTTCATTTCCATGGCCCATGATCCCACCTACACGTGATTGTCGAGTAGTGAAACTCACGTTTTCATTTCCATGGCCCATGATCCAACCTACACGTGATTGTCGAGTAGTGAAACTCACGTTTTCATTTCCATGGCCCATGATCCCACCTACACGTGATTGTCGAGTAGTGAAACTCACGTTTTCATTTCCATGGCCCATGATCCCACCTACACGTGATTGTCGAGTAGTGAAACTCACGTTTTCATTTCCATGGCCCATGATCCCACCTACACGCGATTGTCGAGTAGTGAAACTCACGTTTTTCGATAAATATTAAGATACAAAAAAAGCCCGGGATTTCACACTAATTAGACGTTTGAGTTTCTATGGAACATACTCGTACTTTATTACAGATTCCGTCTATGACATACAATTAACATGATGCTTTCTGAACTTGTCGCTTTGAAATTGACTGTTGAGTCTGTGCGGTACGAAGATATTACACTTGTATAAAACTTCATATAAAACAATATTTCAAAATCAAAAGTCAAATGGCGCTTAAGCCTGTCTGGTTCTCAGCGCCTCAAATATAAGTAGAATATGTTACATAATTATATTATTGTATAATTTACATTACCTAATAAAGGCAGTACGGAGAAACCTGCCAACAGAGGCAACTAAACTGCTTGTCAATTCGTACGTTGTGTCCCGTCTAGATAACTGCAACGGAATATATGCGAGTCTCCCCATATACCAAATTAACAAATTGCAATCAGTATTCAACGCTGCAGCAAGACTTATTACCGGCGTATCTAAATATTCTCACATTTCAGAGAATCTCAAAAATCTCCACTGGCTCAAATGTCCTGAAAGAATCCAGTTCAAGCTCTGCTGGATGGTATTTAAGTCACTTAACGGAATGGCTCCGGCTTACTTATCAGAACTGTGTATTCCCGAAAATACCAACTCACAGCAGTCCACCCTTAGGTCAGCATCGTCATCAGTTATCGGCAGGTTAAAGGAACCAAAGCGCACACCTAATACTAAGTTCGGGGATCGTGGTTTCGGAGTGTCAGGACCTAAAGCCTGGAATGAACTGCCGCACGACTTAAGAATTATCAAATAATAATAATAATAATAGTTGGATGACTTGTATAGCGCCGTTTTTGTGAAAAATCACCTCAAGGGCGCTGTACAAATCAAAGACTCAACAGAATTCAGAACTAAACTTAAAACACATCTTTTCAGAAAATCGTATCCATAAATTGAAGGAATTCACCTTTACATTGCTTAGCTAGGCTAGCCGGTTAGTAGTTACCTAAAGTCATTAAATAAATAAAATTAAAAAATTCACGCATCGGTGCGAAAATGCGTCCACAGCCCGCAACACTGTAAATAACCAAAGTGTAAAATAAAAAGTTAATATTTATTAAAAGCTTCTTACGCTTTTTAAGGTAATTTTATAGATATTTTTGAGTCCTGAAATTCATTTTATGAATACTTTCCAGTCCTAAAAATTATAAGTATCTCAATAAATACCAACTCTTCTTCTCTAATAAATATAACATCAATAGAAAAGGAGCAACAAATAACCATGTAAAACTATCATCTCTATAAATAAATTTTCTAATGAAACTGTGTTCATCTGAAGCGACCTGCCAGGTAAGTATGTTTTTCTGTATCTGTTTGTACATAATTAATTAAGAAATATTTGTACAGCGCCCTTGAGGTGATTTTTCACAAAAACGGCGCTATACAAATCATCCAATTATTATTATTATTATTATTACCTACATCAATAGGTAAAACCTGTTCTGAGGTAGGTAAACGTAGTAGGTAGTACGTTCAACAATCGAATTTTGAAGTCACCTCTGGGCTGGAACTCACAAATACTTGATAAAACTGCTTGATTATATGCAAAGGCCTCTTCGCAGCCCACATTAAAAAATCCAACCTACAGCCCACACCTTAACTCGCCTCACAACGTTGCCCAACCGGGAAGCGATATAGTTTCTGTGAGGTGTCACATAAAAAAGCAAAGGGTAAAATCAGGAGAGACGCCAGCTATTTTAAAAGAATGGCAATAAAAAATCGGTCTTGCAATTAAATGCAATAAATTATGTTTTACTATAAATATACACCAGTTCAAGATAGTATTACATGCTATGTACCCACGAGTATAATCACAAACCCTACATTTTGTACAGTGCTTACTGGGTTCAAGTTAGTATTACATGCTATGTACCCACGAGTATAATCACAAGCCCTACATTTTGTACAGTGCTTACTGGGTTCAAGCTAGTATTACATGCTATGTACCCACGAGTATAATCACAAACCCTACATTTTGTACAGTGCTTACTGGGTTCAAGCTAGTATTACATGCTATGTACCCACGAGTATAATCACAAACCCTACATTTTATATTAACCCTCCACAGACGAGTGTTGGAATCAGTTTTATACACCATTGAATGAAAATGAGTTTGTTGGGTTCTAGAGAATAATAAACCGACTGGAGTCTGGCAAAAAACTCCCTTCTTTCGAGGTTATAATGATAATAATCCCACGGAAAGGCACCAGCCTATATATCTGAACTATATGTCCGACAAAACCCAGGTGATAGACAGCTTTTTTTGGGGTCAGCAGATTTGAATGCTGCTAACCGATTAGTTGAACCCTCTCGGTTAAATAAACCCGTGTACTATGATCGCGCTTTTTGTATATCGGACCCGGTCATCTGGAATAAACTTCCCCCAAATATTGCTAACATCCAGAATTTAGCAGAGTTCAAACGGGTATTGAAAACAAAATTATTCAAAAAATCCTATCCGACATAAAACATAAATTCATGTACGTAGAAACAGAATTTCAGGACATTTTTTCTTTTAATCCTCCATAGATTATTTAGTTGCGGTTTTCTCTCCTTGTTATTTAATTCCCTTAGTATTCAGTGAAAAACCATGTACGAGTATATAATGTCATTTAATTTTCTCTTGCTCTGTTCTTATTTGTACCTACTTTATATTTGATTATTTACACCCTTAGTTTCTAAATTGTTATTTTATAATACCTGCTCATGAAAATTTTATGTCATAGTTTTAATTTGAATATTGCATATATATTATAATAGCAGATATACTATGTAGTCTATTTGTTATTTTACAATTATATTAGGTTAGGTTAGTTAGTGTAAAGCGCACTTGAGGTGAACCTTCACTAAACTGCGCTATAGAAATTAAATCATATTATTGTTATTATTATTATTATAAAAACATTTATTTTATAATAATTTAATGTACAAATTTTATTTTAGCAAAAAGGTCACTGTTATAAGGCTGCTTTATTTTAGTTTAATGCGTAGCATTCTCGAGAGTGGATCTCAGGTATGGGGGCCAGAGGACACCGTCTATGTACTAATGGTCGAAAATCTAAAAGACATTCTTACGATTCCTCTACATGAGAGAGTTCGGTTTTTATATTTTAAATATGGCTGTTTCCAACAGAATATCTCTCGGGAATCCTGGGTATTTGCAGTCTAAGTTCATTTCACGTGTCGTCCCATGTGCATAATGACGAGGAAGGTAATTCAACTCGAATGCTGAGAAGCTTTATCGATTGACTGTCTTATCAGGAAAAATCGGCAAATAAAAATTTGAACAAATATGGGATCCTCGCGAAATAGTTTAAAATCATCGATATCCTTAGACAATGAACCTCTTAATTTCGATTAACTTTACATGATCCAAAGATTTCTTTTGGTCTTTTTGTTGTTGTCACGCAACCTGCACACCCACCGCAATAACGTATACCAAGTAACGTACCTCTTGCGTCGTCATGAGAGGATCCGCGGATTCCTCTGCGCAGAGCCTGCCGGTCCTGTAGAGCAAGGCCAGGCCGACAACGAGGAAGAGCGCAGCGGCTGCCGCCAGCCGGCGCCCGGATGCTCCACGCATCCTGCACACCCGCGGCATCAACGCACGCCTCTGCCACCACCCGGGCTCCCGAGACGGCTGAGAACAACAAGTAAAAGGGTATTATGCACGATTCACGAATAATTCAAAGTGTCAGATATCGAGGTACGAGTAGGATCCACGGTACAAGGAAAAGTGGTACATTAAGGGCCAGTTTTATAAACGAACTACCAAATTTCTGTTACGTAACGAACCGTTTCGTTGACGCACCGTTATTTTTTTATTTTTTTATTTACGGACCAATGTTCAATTACAATGTTTAATGAAACTAAATACATAACACGAAACGAAATAAACAAGAGCTTCAGAAAAAAATAACAGAACATACATAATACAAGAATGAAGCAATGACAAAAAGAGGACAAAAAATACATTTGAGAGAACATCAAATCAAAGCCTGAACATAGTTTTAGTAGAGTCCATGATTTTAGACATTCTAAATGATAATCTTCGAGTTCTAATTTCGTAAAGCCCTACAAAAATCATCCGGACTGGAACCAAAAATGTCAAGGCCCTGGCTCGAGTTAACAAATCTCGACATTCTGGACAGTGGAGAATGGTACCCATAATTAGTAGGTTGTTTATTGAGGAAAAACAATTAACTGTTTCTGAGTCTACGGCAAGGAATGTTGAACTGAATGAGTTGCAACAAAGATGAGTCAATAATATATATATATATATATAGTATTGCTTTAACTTTTTCGATTTTCAGACGACCCCTGATGGGGAAAAATCCACCTTAGCGCCCCCTTAATTCGACCGACCGGAAGGTCTAAGATTGCTCGAAAGGGAGCGTGGATTTAGCAGCCAAGCCAAAATCGACCTTCCGGATATAGAAATTCAAAGAAAATAAGGGTCAGAATTGGTCAAATTTCGACGTCGCATAAAATCGTATGGAAAAATTCAGACAACTGAAACTGAAACTACTGAAAATTTTGTATCGAAAATAGTGATCGATTATGGTTTCCAACTGTCGGCGAGAACTAAAACTAGCGTTAATTAAGTAAGGAAAAATTCAAATCCGATCGAGTTTTGCGTCGGTTCTATTTTTAACCGCAATCTTCCTACCCGCCGTGTGGCGCTGCTCGAGTTTCATCCGAGTTTCCAGCGATCTTTTACCGTACGTGTTGCCAGTGAAAGAAAAATAATAGACTCGCCGAGTATATATTTAAAAACTACGTACAAAGGCCAAAATCGGATCTCTCGGCGGAAAATTAACTTCAACTTTTGC
Source organism: Halesus radiatus (assembly GCA_022606495.2). Classification (NCBI taxonomy): domain Eukaryota; kingdom Metazoa; phylum Arthropoda; class Insecta; order Trichoptera; family Limnephilidae; genus Halesus; species Halesus radiatus. Next base: position 111,483 of record JAHDVE020007696.1, read on the forward strand.
CGTCTCCCACGAAATTACATAATCCTTTATTTAGACGAATCGGAGAGCTTAACTAAATAGATAATCGCTTTTAAAAACCACGTAGGAAGTTTTGAAAATCGGGACATCTATAGCAACCCATGGGAAAACTTCCACAATAATCGTTCAAACTTTTGACAGTTAAAAAAGGTGATAAAAATCGTCATTTTATTCGTTCGCGCCTATTTCACTTTTCTATGGGATAATTTTGTTCGAGAAAAATCCTTCAGTTTGTAGACAAGTGCAATATTACAAGTACCTACCCGAGAATCTAATGTACGGAAGCATTCGAATTTAATTCCGGGTAGGTACCCTATTTTTCAAAGCAGCCTATCGGAATAGTATGAAAAAAATGCTTTGAAGGTTTAATAATATTTTAAATAAACGAATTTGTTGAAATAGAATTACGATTTTTTTTTTAATGCGTAGGCGATTTTACACGGCGCCATATTTGAAATATACAAGGAGAAAATAATTTGGTGAACGAAAAAAATGCTTAAAAATGCATTTATTGATAGAAAACGGCAATTTTTTCTCTGATTTAAAAAAAAAATTATATAGCGCTGTTTTTTTACTTTTCCCTTGAACTTAGCAGTTAGCTCCAAAGCCCCATTTTGCAAGATGTGGATCATATTTTTAAGGGAAAATATTGCGCAAAATACATTTATTAAAATAAAATCACTAGGGGTGGGGTAGGGTTCGGGGAAGGAATAGGGGTAAGAGCGGGGGTAGGGGTAGGGGTAGGGGTAGGTTTAGCCGATATGGGTATCAAACTGAGCGTCTCCACCTACGCAACGAGATTTGGGCAATTAAAAATTTGGCATCAAATTCCTAGGCCCTATTTGTCGAAATAAAGCTAACATTGAAAGTTTTTTCTTTTCATTTTCTTTAAATACTTAATAGTGGTGGTCGTAGGGTAGGAGTTGGGTAGATGTAGGGTAGGAGTTGGGTAGATGTAGGGTAGGAGTTGGGTAGATGTAGGGTAGGAGTTGGGTAGATGTAGGGTAGGAGTTGGGTAGATGTTGGGTAGGAGTTGGGTAGATGTAGGGCAGGAGTTGGGTAGATGTAGGGTTGGAGTAGGAGTTGGAGTAGGAGTTAGAGTAGGAGTTGGAGTAGGAGTTGGAGTAGGAGTTGGAGTAGGAGTTGGAGTAGGAGTTGGAGTAGGAGTTGGAGTAGGAGTTGGAGTAGGAGTTGGAGTAGGAGTTGGAGTAGGAGTTGGAGTAGGAGTTGGAGTAGGAGTGGAGTAGGAGTTGGAGTAGGGGTAGGAGGTTGAGTATAATATTTTTCCAAATATTCGTTTTAAAAATTATTTTCAACACACACACTCCTTGCTTCATGCACATTAAACACACATACACAACTATTCATAACCAATTGCAGCTCTGCAATAGGCAAAACCTAGTATATATAGTATTGTTCTAACTTTTTTCGATTTTCAGACCACGCCTGGCCGGCCGAAAGCGACCTTGGCGCCCTATCCATTTAAAACACCCCGAGGTTCGTATTCGCGTGCAGTCAAGGGGATTTCGAAACCAAGCCAAAATCGACCTTCCGTCTATAGAAATTCAAAGACGATAAGGCTCGGAATCGGTCGAATATCGATGTAGCCAAAAAACGTATGGAAAAAATTCAGACAACTTAAGTTAGCCGCGGATCGAAACTCGCATTCTTAAAAAAATCTCTGGAAACTACTGAAAATTTTGTATCGAAGATATTGAACGATTACGGGTTCCATCTATTGGCGAGAACTAGAACTAACCTTAAATCAGTAAGCAAAAATTCAAATCCAATCGAGTCGGTTCTATTTTCAACCGCAATCTTCGTACCCGCCGTGTGGCGCTGCTCGAGTTTCATTCGAGTTTCCAGCGATCTTTTACCCTACGTGCTGCCAGTGAAAGAAAAATAATAGACTCGCCGAGTATATATTTAAAAACTACGTACAAAAGGTAAAATCGGATCTCTCGGCGGAAAATTATCTTCACCGTTTGCCGTCTCCCACGAAATTACAATATCCTTTACTTAGACGAATCGGAGAGGTTAACTAAATAGATAATCGCTTTTAAAAACCACGTAGGAAGTTTTGAAAATCGCGACATATACAACAACACATGGAAAAACTTCCACGATAATCGTTCAAACTTTTGACAGTTATGAAAGCTGATAAAAATCGTCATTTTATTCTTTCGCGCCTATTCCACTTTTCTATGGGATAATTTTGTTCGAGAAAATTCCTTCAGTTTGTAGACAAGTGTAATATTACAAGTACCTACCCGAGAATCTAATGTATGGAAGCATTCGAATTTAATTTTCGAGTAGGTACCCAAGTTTTAGGAGGAACCTATAGGAATAGTATGAAAAAATTACTTTGAAGGTTTAATAATATTTAAAATGAACGAATATCTTGAAATAAAATTACGAGTTTTTTTTTAATGCGTAGGCGATTTTACACGGCGCCATTATTAATACTTACCTGACTAATATTGTAATACCAATTTAAAATATACAAGGAACAAATAATTCGGTGAACGAAAAAAATCGATAAAAATTAATTTATTGATAGAAAACGACAATTTTTTGGATGATTTTTTAAAAAATTTATATAGCGCTGTTTTTTTACTTTCCCCTTGAACTTAGCAATTAGCTCAGAAGCCCCATTTTGCAAGATGTGGCTCATATTTTTAAGAGAAAATATTACGCAAAACACATTTATTAAAATAAAATCACTAGGGGTGGGGTAGGGGTCGGGGAAGGAATAGGGGTAAGAGCAGGGGTAGGGGTAGGGGTAGGGGTAGGTATAGCCGATATGGGTATCAAACTGAGCGTCTCCACCTACGCAACGAGATTTGGGAAATTAAAAATTTGGCAACAAATTTCTAGGCCCCATTTGTCGAGATAAAGCTAACATTGAAAGTTTTTTTCTTTTTCATTTTCTTTAAATACTTAATAGTGGTAGTCGTAGGGTAGGAGTTGGGTAGATGTAGGGTAGGAGTTGGGTAGATGTAGGGTAGGAGTTGGGTAGATGTAGGGTAGGAGTTGGAGTAGGAGTTGGAGTAGGGAGTAGGAGTTGGAGTAGGAGTTGGAGTAGGAGTTGGAGTAGGAGTTGGAGTAGTTGGAGTAGGGAGTTTGGAGTAGGAGTTGGAGTAGGAGTTGGAGTAGGAGTTGGAGTAGGAGTTGGAGTAGGAGTTGGAGTAGGAGTTGGAGTAGGAGTTGGAGTAGGAGTTGGAGTAGGAGTTGGAGGAGTTGGAGTAGGGGTAGGAGGTTGAGTATAAATATTTTTCCAAATATTCGTTTTAAAAATTATTTCCAACACACACACTTCTTGCTTCATCCACATTACAACACATATTCTAAATACACAAACCAATTGCAGCTCTGCAATAGGCAAAACCTAGTATATAGTATTGTTCTAACTTTTTCGATTTTCAGACCACGCCTGGCCGGCCGAAAGCGACCTTGGCGCCCTATCCATTTAAAACACCCCGAGGTTCGTATTCGCGTGCAGTCAAGGGGATTTCGAAACCAAGCCAAAATCGACCTTCCGTCTATAGAAATTCAAAGACGATAAGGCTCGGAATCGGTCAAATATCGATGTAGCCAAAAAACGTATGGAAAAAATTCAGACAACTGAAGTTAGCCGCGGACCGAAACTCGCATTCTTAAAAAAATCTCTGGAAACTACTGAAAATTTTGTATCGAAAATAGTGATCGATTATGGTTTCCAACTGTCGGCGAGAACTAAAACTAGCTTTAATTAAGTAAGGAAAAATTCAAATCCGATCGAGTTTTGCGTCGGTTCTATTTTCAACCACAATCTTCCTACCCGCCGTGTGGCGCTGCTCGAGTTTCATTCGAGTTTCCAGCGATCTTTTACCCTACGTGTTGCCAGTGAAAGAAAAATAATAGACTCGCCGAGTATATATTTAAAAACTACGTACAAAAGGTAAAATCGGATCTCTCGGCGGAAAATTATCTTCACCGTTTGCCGTCTCCCACGAAATTACAATATCCTTTACTTAGACGAATCGGAGAGGTTAACTAAATAGATAATCGCTTTTAAAAACCACGTAGGAAGTTTTGAAAATCGCGACATCTATTGCAACCCATGGGAAAACTTCCACAATAATCGTTCAAACTTTTGACAGTTGGGAAATATAAAAAAAAGCGCCATTTCGTTCCTTCCCGCCCGCTCTCATATTGCATAATTTTTCTTAGAGAATTTTCCATAGATTGTATGCAAATACAAAAGTACCTACGCGAGAATTTTATCTAATAAAGCATTCGAATTTAATTTCCGGGTAGGTAGGTACCCAAGTATTTAAAGGAAACTAACGGAATAGTATGAAAAAAATGCTTTGAAGGTTTAATAATATTTTAAATAAACGAATTTGTTGAAATAGAATTACGGTTTTTTTTAATGCCGAGGCGATTTTACACGGTGCCATTATTAATACTTATATGAGTAATATTGTAATACTAATTTGAAATATACAACGAACAAATAATTCAGTGAACGAAAAAAATCGATAAAAATTCATTTATTGATAGAAAACGACAATTTTTTGTATGATTTTTTAAAAATTTATATAGCGCTGTTTTTTTACTTTCCCCTTGAACTTAGCAGTTGGCTCCAAAGCCCCATTTTGCAAGATGTGGCTCATATTTTTAAGGGAAAATATTACGCAAAACACATATATTAAAATAAAATCACTAGGGGTGGGGTAGGGGTCGGGGAAGGAATAGGGGTAAGAGCAGGGGTAGGGGTAGGGGTAGGGGTAGGGGTAGGGGTAGGTTTATCCGATATGGGTATCAAACTGAGCGTCTCCACCTACGCAACGAGATTTGGGAAATTAAAAATTTGGCAACAAATTCCTAGGCCCCATTTGTCGAGATAAAGCTAACATTGAAAGTTTTTTTTTTTTCATTTTCTTTAAATAATTAATAGTGGTAGTCGTAGGGTAGGAGTTGGGTAGATGTAGGGTAGGAGTTGGGTAGATGTAGGGTAGGAGTTGGGTAGGAGTTGGGTAGATGTATGGTAGGAGTTGGAGTAGGAGTTGGAGTAGGAGTTGGAGTAGGAGTTGGAGTAGGAGTTGGAGTAGGAGTTGGAGTAGGAGTTGGAGTAGGAGTTGGAGTAGGGGTTGGAGTAGGAGTTGGAGTAGGAGTTGGAGTAGGAGTTGGAGTAGGAGTTGGAGTAGGAGTTGGAGTAGGAGTTGGAGTAGGAGTTGGAGTAGGAGTTGGACTAGGAGTTGAAGTAGGAGTTGGAGTAGGGGTAGGAGGGTGAGTAGAATTATTTTTCCAAATATTCGTTGTAAAAATTATTTTCAACACACACACTCCTTGCTTCATGCACATTTAAACACACATACACAACTATTCATAACCAATTGCAGCTCTGCAATGGGCAAAACCTAGTATATAGTATTGTTCTATGGGGGTAAATTTTAAGACTCGGGGCTGGCTAGCCGAAAACGACCGTGCGCCCTATCCATTTAAAACACCTCAAGGTTCGTTTTCGCAAGACACGAGGCACAAAATTTTCAGACTTGGCTGTCTCGCCAAAAACGACCGTGCGCCCTATCCATTTAAAACAACTCAAGGTTCGTTTTCGCGAGACACGAAATTCACTATTTTCCCCACGGTCCTGCCTCGCGAAAGTAGACCGAACCGCCCGAGGAGTTTAGAACACCGCGAGGGTCAATTTGCCCGGACAACTACTTAAAATGAATGTCGCATATGACGTTGTGATGTCGTATATGATGTTGAAAATGTGGTGTAAAAATCAGGGGAAAAATGTGATCTATAGTCCGGAAACTACTGAAAATTTTGTATCGACGATACGGAACGATTTCCATCTGTCGGCAAGAAATAGAACTAACGTTAATTCAGTAAGAAAAAAATCTAATCCGTTCGAGTTCGGCGTTGGTTCTATTCTCAACCGCAAGATTCGTTCGATTTGTTCGCGATATTTGGCGCCGTTTTCAATAATCATTAGAGTTTCGCACCCGCCATTTTAGTGAGGGAGGGTCGCTCAAAAAGTTCGCTAGAAAAATAAGCAATTAATTTTCTGTTTTATTATTAAAAATTTAATTTTCCGTTTTTTTATCAGAAAATCAGTCGGGAGGTCGGAACGAACGTTCACTTCGCCGAGTCACGTTTCCTAAAATAAAGATGTAATGAATTTTATCGATTTCTCCTTACGTTTATGGTTATAAAAATATAATTATTACGAAAAGAGCGCTGGCGTTCGTGAATTCGAAATGCGGATGCTCGACCGATGACATTTCAAAAAAAAAATTTAAAAACAGACGGTTTTTAATTTTGATATTAAAATTTACGTATTTTTTCCGTGTTTTTTTTTATTCAAAATTAGTACTAACTATTTGAGTGACCCTCATCATTTAAAGACAGTGTAGCAACTGAAAAGAACACATTTTCCCGATGAATTTATTCGAAAATAATTACTGGGTAGGTACTGAAAACTTTCCGACAAATACTAAGGTACCTACATATATCGATATTATGAATTGATTCTTTTCAACGTACGAGAAATAGGTTGCAGAAACTGAAATCGCTGTTTAATAAATATTTATTTTGAATAGCGCCATTTTTTTTAAATGGACAAAATACACAGAATCCGAAGAGCATGTAGATCTGTTTCGAGATTGACATAATATATTTATTTTTTGTTGCTTCTAAATGGGTAATAACTTGCGTATAAAATTATAAATTAATGGATTTCTCCCAGGAGCACAGAAAATCAAACAGCTGTATATTTTATAAATAATTCATTTTGATATTCTATTTCTTTTGTAATATATCTGATATTGGTATCAAAATACACGTATTGACGTAGCGGATCCGGGCATCTCGGTGAAAATTTGAGCATTCAATTCTTGGCGCTCTTTTGCGAGAAAAGGCTAATATTGAAAGCATTTTTTTGTTTCTTTCCTATAAATACTCAATATGGGTAGTGGTAGAGTAGGTATAGGGTAGAAGAAAGGTAGATATAGTGTAAGGATAGGGGTAGGGGTAGATGTAGGAGTAGGGGAAGGGGTAGAAGTAGCCGATATGGGTATCAAACTGAGCGTCGCCACCTACGCAACCTGATTTGGGCAATTAAAAATTTGGCAACAAACTCCTAGGCCCCATTTCTCGAATAAAGGTAACATTGAAAGTTTTTTTCTTCTTCTTTTCTTTACACACTTAATCGTGGTAGTCGTAGAGTAGGAGTTGGGTAGATGTAGGGTAGATGTAGGGTAGGAGTTGGGTAGTCGTAGGGTAGGAGTTGGGTAGATGTAGGGACAATTTTTTCTCTGATTTTTTAAAAAATTTATATAGCGCTGTTTTTTTACTTTCCCCTTATACTTAGCAGTTAGCTCCAAAGCCCTATTTTGCAAGATGTGGCTCATATTTTTAAGGGAAAATATTACGCAAAACACATTTATTAAAATAAAATCACTAGGGGTGGGGTGGGGGTCGGGGAAGGAATAGGGGTAAGAGCAGGGGTAGGGGTAGGGGTAGGGGTAGGTTTAGCCGATATGGGTATCAAACTGAGCGTCTCCACCTACGCAACGAGATTTGGGCAATTAAAAAATTGGCAACAAATTCCTAGGCCCCATTTGTCGAGATAAAGCTAACATTGAAAGTTTTTTTTCTTTTCATTTTCTTTAAATACTTAATAGTGGTAGTCGTAGGGTAGGAGTTGGGTAGATGTAGGGTAGGAGTTGGGAAGATGTAGGGTAGGAGTTGCGTAGATGTAGGGTAGGAGTTGGGTAGATGTAGGGTAGGAGTTGGAGTAGGAGTTGGAGTAGGAGTTGGAGTAGGAGTTGGAGTAGGAGTTGGAGTAGGAGTTGGAGTTGGAGTAGGAGTTGGAGTTGGAGTAGGAGTTGGAGTAGGAGTTGGAGTAGGAGTTGGAGTAGGAGTTGGAGTAGGAGCTGGAGTAGGAGCTGGAGTAGGAGCTGGAGTAGGAGTTGGAGTAGGAGTTGGAGTAGGAGTTGGAGTAGGAGTTGGAGTAGGAGTTGGAGTAGGAGTTGGAGTAGGAGTTGGAGTAGGAGTTGAAGTAGGAGTTGGAGTAGGAGTTGGAGTAGGAGTTGGAGTAGGAGTTGGAGTAGGAGTTGGAGTAGGAGTTGGAGTAGGAGTTGGAGTAGGAGTTGGAGTATGAGCTGGAGTAGGAGTTGGAGTAGGAGTTGGAGTAGGAGTTGGAGTAGGAGTTGGAGTAGGAGTTGGAGTAGGAGTTGGAGTAGGGGTTGGAGTAGGAGTTGGAGTAGGAGTTGGAGTAGGAGTTGGAGTAGGAGTTGGAGTAGGAGTTGGAGTAGGGGTAGGAGGGTGAGTATAAATATTTTTCCAAATATTCGTTTTAAAAATTATTTTCAACACACACACTCCTTGCTTCATTCACATTTAAACACACATACACAACTATTCATAACCAATTGCAGCTCTGCAATGGGCAAAACCTAGTATATATAGTATTGCTCTATGGGGGTAAATTTTCAGACTCGGCTGGTTAGCCGAAAACGACCGTGCGCCCTATCCACTCGAAACACCTCAAGGTTCGTTTTCGCGAGACACGAAATTCACTATTTTCCCCACGGTCCTGTCTCGCGAAAGTAGACCGAACCGCCCGCAGAGTTTAGAACACCGCGAGGGTCAATTTGCCCGGACAACTACTTAAAATGAATGTCGCATATGACGTTGTGATGTCGTATATGATGTTGAAAATGTGGGGTAAAAATCTGGGGAAAAATGTGATCTATAGTCCGGAAACTACAGAAAATTTTGTATCGACGATACGGAACGATTTCCATCTGTCGGCAAGAAATAGAACTAACGTTAATTCAGTAAGAAAAAAAATCAAATCCGTTCGAGTTCGGCGTTGGTTCTATTCTCAACCGCAAGATTCGTTCGATTTGTTCGCGATATTTGGCGCCGTTTTCAATAATCATTAGAGTTTCGCACCCGCCATTTTAGTGAGGGAGGGTCGCTCAAAAAGTTCGCTAGAAAAATAATCAATTAATTTTCTGTTTTATTATTAAAAATTTAATTTTCCGTTTTTTATCAGAAAATCAGTCGGGAGGTCGGAACGAACGTTCGCTTCGCCGAGTCACGTTTCCAAAATAAAGATGTAATGAATTTTATCGATTTCTCCTTACGTTTATGGTTATAAAAATATAATTATTACGAAAAGAGCGCTGGCGTTCGTGAATTCGAAATGCGGATGCTCGACCGATGACATTTCAAAAAAAATAATTTAAAAACAGACGGTTTTTAATTTTGATATTAAAATTTACGTATTTTTCCGTGTTTTTTTTTATTCAAAATTAGTACTAACTATTTGAGTGACCCTCATCATTTAAAGACAGTGTAGCAACTGAAAAGAACACATTTTCCCGATGAATTTTTTCGAAAATAATTACTGGGTAGGTACTGAAAACTTTCCGACAAATACTAAGGTACCTACATATATCGATATTATGAATTGATTCTTTTCAACGTACGAGAAATATGTTGCAGAAACTGAAATCGCCGTTTAATAAATATTTATTTTGAATAGCGCCATTTTTGTTAAATGGACAAAATACACAGAATCCGAAGAGCGTGCAGATCTGTTTCGAGATTGACATAATATATTTATTTTTTGTTGCTTCTAAATGGGTAATAACTTGCGTATAAAATTATAAATTAATGGATTTCTCCCAGGAGCACAGAAAATCAAACACCTGGATATTTTATAAATAATTCATTTTGATATTCTATTTCTATTGTAATATATCAGATATTGGTATCAAAATACGCGTATTGACGTAGCGGATCCGGGCATCTCGGTGAAAATTTGAGCATTCAATTCTTGGCGCTCTTTTGCGAGAAAGGGCTAATATTGAAAGCATTTTTTTGTTTCTTTTCTATAAATACTCAATACGGGTAGTGGTAGAGTAGGTATAGGGTAGAAGTAAGTTAGATATAGGGTAGGGATAGGGGTAGGGGTAGATGTAGGAGTAGGGGAAGGGGTAGAAGTAGCCGATATGGGTATCAAACTGAGCGTCGCCACGTACGCAACCTGATTTGGGCAATTAAAAATTTTGCAACAAACTCCTAGGCCCCATTTCTCGAATAAAGGTAACATTGAAAGTTTTTTCTTCTTCTTTTCTTTACACACTTAATCGTGGTAGTCGTAGAGTAGGAGTTGGGTAGATGTAGGGTAGATGTAGGGCAGGAGTTGGGTAGTCGTAGGGTAGGAGTTGGGTAGATGTAGGGACAATTTTTTCTCTGATTTTTTTTAAAATTTATATAGCGCTGTTTTTTTACTTTCCCCTTGAACTTAGCAGTTAGCTCCAAAGCCCCATTTTGCGAGATGTGGCTCATATTTTTAAGGGAAAATATTACGCAAAACACATTTATTAAAATAAAATCACTAGGGGTGGGGTAGGGGTCGGGGAAGGAATAGGGATAAGAGCAGGGGTAGGGGTAGGGGTAGGGGTAGGTTTAGCCGATATGGGTATCAAACTGAGCGTCTCCACCTACGCAACGAGATTTGGGCAATTAAAAAATTGGCAACAAATTCCTAGGCCCCATTTATCGAGATAAAGCTAACATTGAAAGTTTTTTTCTTTTCATTTTCTTTAAATACTTAATAGTGGTAGTCGTAGGGTAGGAGTTGGGTAGATGTAGGGTAGGAGTTGGGTAGATGTAGGGTAGGAGTCGGGTAGATGTAGGGTAGGAGTTGGGTAGATGTAGGGTAGGAGCTGGGTAGATGTAGGGTAGGAGTTGTGTAGATGTAGGGTAGGAGTTGGAGTAGGAGTTGGAGTAGGAGTTGGAGTAGGAGTTGGAGTAGGAGTTGGAGTAGGAGTTGGAGTATGAGCTGGAGTAGGAGTTGGAGTAGGAGTTGGAGTAGGAGTTGGAGTAGGAGTTGGAGTAGGAGTTGGAGAAGGAGTTGGAGTTGAGCAGAGCTGAGTAGGAGTTGGAGTAGGAGTTGAGTAGGAGTTGAGTAGGAGTTGAGCAGGAGTTGAGTAGGGAGTTGAGTAGGAGTTGAGTAGGAGTTGGAGTAGAGCTGGAGTAGAGTTGAGTAGAGTAGGAGTAGGAGTTGGCAGGAGTTGAGTAGAGCTGGAGTAGGAGTTGAGTAGGAGTTGAGTAGGAGTTGAGTAGGAGTTGAGTAGAGTTGAGTAGGAGTTGAGTAGGTTGGAGTAGAGTTGAGTAGGAGTTGGAGTAGGAGTTGGAGTAGGAGTTGGAGTAGGAGTTGGAGTAGGAGTTGGAGTAGGAGTTGGAGCAGGAGTTGGAGTAGGAGTTGGAGTAGGAGTTGGAGTAGGAGTTGGAGTAGGAGTTGGAGTAGGAGTTGGAGTAGGAGTTGGAGTAGGAGTTGGAGTAGGAGTTGGAGTAGGGGTAGGAGGCTGAGTATAAATATTTTTCCAAATATTCGTTTTAAAAATTATTTCCAACACACACACTTCTTGCTTCATCCACATTACAACACATATTCTAAATACACAAACCAATTGCAGCTCTGCAATGGGCAAAACCTAGTATATATAGTATTGTTCTAACTTTTCCCCATTTCAGACTTGGCTGGCTGGCCGAAAACGACCATGCGCCCTATCCATTTAAAACACCCGAAGGTTCGTTTTCGCGAACCACGAATTTCACTTTTTTCCCCACGGTTTTTTTTTCCTTGCTGTCTCGCGAAAGTAGACCGAACCGCCCTCAGAGTTTAGAACACCGCGAGGATCAATTTGCCCGGACAACTACTGAAAATGGGGTAAAAATGTGGGGTAAAAATCTGGGGAAAATGTGATGTAAGAAAAATCTCTAGAAACTACTGAAAAATTTGTATCGAAGATATTGAACGATTACGGGTTTCATCTATTGGCGTGAACTAGAACTAACCTTAAATCAGTAAGCAAAAATTCAAATCCAATCGAGTCGGTTCTATTTTCAACCGCAAACTTCATACCCGCCGGGTGGCGCTGCTCGATCTTCATTCGAGTTTCCAGCGATCTTTCTCACCCTACGTGCTGCCGTGAAAGAAAAATAATTGCCCACGAGAATATTTAAACAGTACGTACAAAAACAGAAACCTGATCTCTCGGCGGAAAATTTTCTTCCACTATTGCCGTCGGCCACGAAAATACTTAATCTTTCATTACTGTGAGTCGAAGAGGTTAAATAAATGGATAATCGCTTTTAAAAACCACGTAGGAAGTTTTGAAAATCGAGACATCTACAGCGACCCGTGGAAAAACTACCACAATAATCGTTCAAACTTTTGACAGTTATAAAACTTGAAAAAAATCTTCATTTTATTCTTTCGCGCCGATTCCGTTTTCTATGGGATCAGTTTGAAGGCAAGTGCACATTAAAGTACCACCAAAACCTGTAATGAACTGAAGCATTCGAATTTAATTCCGGGTAGGTACCCCATTTTTCAGAGCAGCAGCCTATCGGAATAGTATGAAAAAAATGCTTTGAAGGTTTAATAATATTTTAAAAAAACGAATTTGTCGAAATAGAATTACGGTTTTTTTTTATGCGTAGGCGATTTTACACGGCGCCATTATAAATACCTACCCGATTAATTTTGCAATATACATTTGAAATATACAAGGAGAAAATAATTCGGTGAACGAAAAAAATCATTAAAAATGCATTTATTGATAGAAAATGGTAATTTTTTCTCTGATTTTTGAAAAAATTTATATAGCGCTGTTTTTTTACTTTCCCTTTGAACTTAGCAGTTAGCTCCAAAGCCCCAATTTGCAAGATGTGGCACATATTTTTAAGGGAAAATATTACGCAAAACACATTTATTAAAATAAAATCACTAGGGGTGGGGTAGGGGTCGGGGAAGGAATAGGGGTAAGAGCAGGGGTAGGGGTAGGGGTAGGGGTAGGTTTAGCTGATATGGGTATCAAACTGAGCGTCTCCACCTACGCAACGAGATTTGGGCAATTAAAAATTTGGCAACAAATTCCTAGGCCCCATTTGTCGAGATAAAGCTAACATTGAAAGTTTTTTTCTTTTCATTTTCTTTAAATACTTAATAGTGGTAGTTGTAGGGTAGGAGTTGGGTAGATGTAGGGTAGGAGTTGGGTAGATGTAGGGTAGGAGTTGGGTAGATGTAGGGCAGGAGTTGGGTAGATGTAGGGTAGGAGTTGAGTAGATGTAGGGTAGGAGTTGGAGTAGGAGTTGGAGTAGGAGTTGGAGTAGGAGTTGGAGTTGGAGTTGGAGTAGGAGTTGGAGTAGGAGTTGGAGTAGGAGTTGGAGTAGGAGTTGGAGTAGGAGTTGGAGTAGGAGTTGGAGTAGGAGTTGGAGTAGGAGTTGGAGTAGGAGTTGGAGTAGGAGTTGGAGTAGGAGTTGGAGTAGGAGTTGGAGAATGAGTTGGAGTAGGAGTTGGAGTAGGAGTTGGAGTAGGAGTTGGAGTAGGGGTAGGAGGTTGAGTATAAATATTTTTCCAAATATTCGTTCTAAAAATTATTTCCAACACACACACTTTTTGCTTCATCCACATTACAACACACATACACAACTATTCATAACCAATTGCAGCTCTGCAATAGGCAAAACCTAGTATATAGTATTGTTCTAACTTTTCCCCATTTTCGGACTTTGCCGGCCAAGCCGAAAGCGACCTTGGCGCCCTATCCATTCGAAACGCCTCAAGGTTCATTTTAGTATTGTTCTAACTTTTCCCCATTTTCAGACTTCGCCGGCCAAGCCGAAAGCGACCTTAGCGCCCTATCCATTCGAAACACCTCAAGGTTCGTTTTCGGTCAAAAAAAAATGTGTCATTTTTTCGGACCGGCCCTGTCTCGCGAAAGTCGACCTAACCGCCCGTAGAGTTTAGAACACCGGAAGGGTCCCATTAGCCGGCCAAGTCTGAAAAGGACGTAAAACAAGTCTGAAAAGGACGTAAAACAAGTCTGAAAAGGACGTAAAATATCGGGAAAAAAAATTGTGATCTAAGAAAAATCTCTAGAAACTACTGATAAATTTGTATCGAAGATATTGAACGATTACGGGTTCCATCTATCGGCGAGAACTAGAAAAATTCAAATCCAATCGAGTCGGTTCTATTTTCAACCGCAATCTTCGTACCCGCCGGGTGGCGCTGCTCGATCTTCATTCGAGTTTCCAGCGATCTTTCTTACCCTACGTGTTGCCGGTGAAAGAAAAATAATTGGCCACGAGAATATTTAAAAAGTACGTACAAAAACAGAAACATGATCTCTGGACGGAAATTTTTCTTAAGCTTTTTCAGTCGCTCACTAAATTACGTAATCTTTCATTTCTGTGAATCGAAGAGGTTAAATAAATGGATAATCCGTACTAAAACAGGTGGCGGGAGTTTTAACAATCGCGACATTTACAGACACCCCTGACGAAAATTCCACAGTAATCGTTCAAACTTTTGACAGTTATAAAACTTGAAAAAAATCTTCATTTTATTCTTTCGCGCCGATTCCGTTTTCTATGGGATCAGTTTGAAGGCAAGTGCAATATTACAAAGTACCTACTCAAAAAGCTAATGAACTGAAGCATTCGAATTTAATTCCGGGTAGGAACCCTATTTTTCATAGCAGCCTATCGGAATAGTATGAAAAAAATGCTTTGAAGGTTTAATAATATTTTAAATAAACGAATTTGTCGAAATAGAATTACGATTTTTTTAATGCGTAGGCGATTTTACACGGCGCCATTATAAATACCTACCCGAACAAAATTGAAATATTCATTTGAAATATACAAGGAGAAAATAATTCGGTGAACGAAAAAAATCATTAAAAATGCATTTTTTAACAGAAAACGGCAATTTTTTCTCTGATTTTTAAAAATATTTATATAGCGCTGTTTTTTAACCTTCCCATTGAACTTAGCAGTAAGCTCCAAAGCCCCATTTTGCAAGATGTGGCTCATATTTTTAAGGGAAAATATTACGCAAAATACATTTATTAAAATAAAATCACTAGGGGTGGGAAGGAATAGGGGTAAGAGCAGGGGTAGGGGTAGGGGTAGGGGTAGGTTTAGCCGATATGGGTATCAAACTGAGCGTCTCCACCTACGCAACGAGATTTGGGTAATTAAAAATTTGGCTAGGGGTCGGGGAAGGAATAGGGGTAAGAGCAGGGGTAGGGGTAGGGGTAGGGGTAGGTTTAGCCGATATGGGTATCAAACTGAGCGTCTCCACCTACGCAACGAGATTTGGGCAATTAAAAATTAGGCAACAAATTCCTAGGCCCCATTTGTCGAGATAAAGCTAACATTGAAAGTTTTTTTCTTTTCATTTTCTTTAAATACTTAATAGTGGTAGTCGTAGGGTAGGAGTTAGGTAGATGTAGGGTAGAAGTTGGGTAGTTTTAGGGTAGGAGTTGGGTAGATGTAGGGTAGGAGTTGGAGTAGGAGTTGGAGTAGGAGTTGGAGTAGGAGTTGGAGTAGGATTTGGAGTAGGAGTTGGAGTTGGAGTAGGAGTTGGAGTAGGAGTTGAAGTAGGAGTTGGAGTAGGAGTTGGAGTAGGAGTTGGAGTAGGAGTTGGAGTAGGAGTTGGAGTAGGAGTTGGAGTAGGAGTTGTAGTAGGAGTTGGAGTAGGAGTTGGAGTAGGAGTTGTAGTAGGAGTTGGAGTAGGAGTTGGAGTAGGAGTTGGAGTAGGAGTTGGAGTAGGAGTTGGAGTAGGAGTTGGAGTAGGAGTTGGAGTAGGAGTTGAAGTAGGAGTTGGAGTAGGAGTTGGAGTAGGAGTTGAAGTAGGAGTTGGAGTAGGAGTTGGAGTAGGAGTTGGAGTAGGAGTTGGAGTAGGAGTTGGAGTAGGAGTTGGAGTAGGAGTTGGAGTAGGAGTTGGAGCAGGAGTTGGAGCAGGAGTTGGAGTAGGAGTTGGAGTAGGAGTTGGAGTAGGAGTTGGAGTAGGAGTTGGAGTAGGAGTTGGAGTAGGAGTTGGAGTAGGAGTTGGAGTAGGAGTTGGAGTAGGAGTTGGAGTAGGAGTTGGAGTAGGAGTTGGAGTAGGGGTAGGAGGTTGAGTATAAATATTTTTCCAAATATTCGTTTTTAAAATTATTTCCAACACACACACTTCTTGCTTCATCCACATTACAACACACATACACTAATTTGAAATATACAAGGAACAGATAATTCGGTGAACGAAAAAAATCGATAAAAATTCATTTATTGATAGAAAACGACAATTTTTTGTATGATTTTTTAAAAAATTTATATAGCGCTGTTTTTTAACTTTCCCCTTGAACTTAGCAGTTAGCTCCGAAGCCCCATTTTGCAAGATGTGGGTCATATTTTTAAGGGAAAATATTACGCAAAACACATTTATTAAAATAAAATCACTAGGGGTGGGGTAGGGGTCGGGGAAGGAATAGGGGTAAGAGCAGGGGTAGGGGTAGGGGTAGGGGTAGGTTTAGCCGATATGGGTATCAAATTGAGCGTCTCCACCTACGCAACGAGATTTGGGCAATTAAAAATTTGGCATCAAATTCCTAGGCCCCATTTGTCGAAATAAAGCTAACATTGAAAAAAATTTTCTTTTCATTTTCTTTAAATACTTAATAGTGGTAGTCGTAGGGTAGGAGTTGGGTAGATGTAGGGTAGGAGTTGGAGTAGGAGTTGGAGTAGGAGTTGGAGTAGGAGTTGGAGTAGGAGTTGAAGTAGGAGTTGAGTAGGAGTTGGAGTAGGAGTTGGAGTAGGAGTTGGAGTAGGAGTTGGAGTAGGAGTTGGAGTAGGAGTTGGAGTAGGAGTTGGAGTAGGAGTTGGAGTAGGAGTTGGAGTAGGAGTTGGAGCAGGAGTTGGAGCAGGAGTTGGAGCAGGAGTTGGAGCAGGAGTTGGAGCAGGAGTTGGAGCAGGAGTTGGAGTAGGAGTTGGAGTAGGAGTTGGAGTAGGAGTTGGAGTAGGAGTTGGAGTAGGAGTTGGAGTAGGAGTTGGAGTAGGAGTTGGAGTAGGAGTTGGAGTAGGGGTAGGAGGTTGAGTATAAATATTTTTCCAAATATTCGTTTTAAAAATTATTTCCAACACACACACTTCTTGCTTCATCCACATTACAACACACATACAAACTATTCATAACCAATTGCAGCTCTGCAATAGGCAAAACCTAGTATATATAGTATTGCTTTAACTTTTCCCCATTTTCAGACTTCCGCCGGCCAAGCCGAAAGCGACCTTGGCGCCCTATCCATTCGAAACGCCTTAAGGTTCATTTTAGCTTAATATAGTATTGCTCTAACTTTTCCCCATTTTCAGACAAGGGCCTGAACTCAAAAATCGACCTTGGCGCCCTATCCATTCGAAACGCCTTAAGGTTCATTTTGGCGAAAATCTTCGTGTCAAAAACTTGCACGCCAAAAAAGTCCGTAAACATATCCACTTTCAAAGAAATTAAGGCTCATATTGGCTTCATGCGTTTTCAACACCCCCTGTTTCGTCGGGAAAAATTTTAGGAAAAAATAAGAAATCGGGAAAAATGTGAAAAACAGGTCTCTTCACGGGAAAGCGTAATCCGTAAAAAATACTCCCCGAGAAGGATAAATAAATGGACAATATTTACTAAAACAGATTTAGGAAGGTTAATAATTGGTCAGTTCGGCCGCATTTCTTGAAAAAAACCCCAGGATAATCCATCAAACTTTTGACATTTCCAAAATCGTCATGAAACGCGATATCATTGATTAAAAAGAAGAAATTTGTTGCTACTGAGAAGAAAATATTTACCCCATCAAATTAATTCGAAAATAATAACTGGGTAGGTACTGAGCACTTTAAGCTAAATGATTAGGTACTACCGATACGATATCTTGAATTTATTCTTTTCAACGTACGAGAAATAGGTTGCAGAAACTGAAATCACTGTTTAATAAATATTTATTTTAAATAGCGCCATTTTTTTTAAACGGACAAAATACACAGAATCCGAAGAGCATGTAGATCTGTTTCGAGATTGACATAATATATTTATTTTTTTGTGGCTTCTAAATGGGTAATAACTTGCGTATAAAATAAGGAATTAATGGATTTTTCACAGGAGCACAGAAAATCAAAGAATCGGATATTTTATAAATAATTCATTTTGATATTCTTTTTCTTTCGTAATATATCTGATATTGGAATCAAAATACGCGTATTGACGTAGCGGATCCGGGCATCTCGGTGAAAATATGAACAGTTAAATCTTGGCTCTCTTTTGCGAGAAAAGGCTAATACTGAAAGCTTTTTTCTGTTTCTTTCCTATAAATACTCAATAAGAATAGCGGTACAGTAGGGATAGGGTAGATGAAAGGCAGATGTAGGGTAGGGATAGGAGTAGAGGTAGAAGTAGGAGTAGGGGTAGGGGTACGGGTCGCCGATATGGGTATCAAACTGAGCGTCTCCACCTACGCAAGCCGATTTGCGCGATTAAAAATTTGGCAGCAAATTCCTAGGCCCCATTTCTCGAATAATTCTAATATTGAAAAAAAAATTCTTCTTCTTTTCTTTACATACTTAATCGTGGTAGTCGTAGGGTAGGAGTTGGGTAGATGTAGGGTAGATGTAGGGTAGATGTAGAGTAGATGTAGGGTAGGAGTTGGGTAGATGTAGGGACAATTTTTTCTCTGATTTTTTTTTAAATTTATATAGCGCTGTTTTTTTACTTTCGCCTTGAACTTAGCAGTTATCTCCAAAGCCCCATTTTGCAAGATGTGGCTCATATTTTTAAGGGAAAATATTAAGCAAAACACATTTATTGAAATAAAATCACTAGGGGTGGGGTAGGGGTCGGGGAAGGAATAGGTGTATGAGCAGGGGTAGAGGTAGGGGTAGGGGTAGGGGTAGCCGATATGGGTATCAAACTGAGCGTCTCCTCCTACGCAACCCGATTTGCGCAATTAAAAATTTGGCAGCAAATTCCTAGGCCCCATTTCTCGAATAAAGGTAACATTGAAAGTTTTTTTCTTCTTCTTTTCTTTACATACTTAATCGTGGTAGTCGTAGAGTAGGAGTTGGGTAGATGTAAGGTAGGAGTTGGGTAGATGTAAGGTAGGAGTTGGGTAGATGTAGGGTAGGAGTTGGGTAGATGTAGGGTAGGAGTTGGGTAGATGTAGGGTAGGAGTTGGGTAGATGTAGGATAGGAGTTGGGTAGATGTAGGGTAGGAGTTGGGTAGATGTAGGGTAGGAGTTGGGTAGATGTAGGGCAGGAGTTGGGTAGATGTAGGGTAGGAGTTGAGTAGATGTAGGGTAGGAGTTGGAGTAGGAGTTGGAGTAGGAGTTGGAGTAGGAGTTGGAGTAGGAGTTGGAGTAGGAGTTGGAGTAGGAGTTGGAGTAGGAGTTGGAGTAGGAGTTGGAGTAGGAGTTGGAGTAGGAGTTGGAGTAGGAGTTGGAGTAGGAGTTGGAGTAGGAGTTGGAGTAGGAGTTGGAGTAGGAGTTGGAGTAGGAGTTGGAGTAGGAGTTGGAGTAGGAGTTGGAGTAGAGAGTAGGAGTTGGAGTAGGAGTTGGAGTAGGAGTTGGAGTAGGAGTTGGAGTAGGAGTAGTAGTTGGAGTAGGAGTACGAGTTGGAGTAGGAGTTGGAGTAGGAGTTGGAGTAGGAGTAGGAGTTGGAGTAGGAGTTGGAGTAGGAGTTTGAGTAGGAGTTGGAGTAGGAGTTGGAGTAGGAGTTGGAGTAGGAGTTGGAGTAGGAGTTGGAGTAGGAGTTGGAGTAGGAGTTGGAGTAGGAGTTGGAGTAGGAGTTGGAGTAGGGGTAGGAGGTTGAGTATAAATATTTTTCCAAATATTCGTTTTAAAAATTATTTCCAACACACACACTTCTTGCTTCATCCACATTACAACACATATTCTAAATACACAAACCAATTGCAGCACTGCAATAGGCAAAACCTAGTATATATTAATGCTCTATTCGTCACTTTTTTCAGACTTCGCCAGCCAGTCAAAAATCGACCCAAGCGCCTTATCCACGCGAAACACCTTAAGGTTCGTTTTCGCTCAAATTTTAAGGTGTCATTTTTTGTATGGGAAAATATGGCACCCGTAGTCTCGCGAAAGTCGACTGTACTCCCGTAGAGTTTAGAACACCGCAAGGGTCGCATTGGCTGGCCAAGTCTGAAAAGATTACACCATCGAGTCAGCCGCGCGTCACGTAAAAATATGGGGGAAAAAATTAAATATCTGGAAAAATTTGAAAAACATGTCTCTTCACGGGAAAGCGTAATCCATAAAAAATACTCTCGGGGAAGGATAAATAATTGGACAATATTTACTAAAACAGATTTCGGAAGGTTAATAATCGGTCAGTTCGACCGCATTTCTTGAAAAAAACCCCAGGATAATCCATCAAACTTTTGACATTTCCAAAATCGTCATGAAACGACATATTATTGATTAAAAGGAAAAAAAAAATTTTTTTACTAGCGACCCTAGCGGTCGGCACTAGAACTACAGTGAAATCCATAAGGAAAAATTAAAAAAACTAATCGAATTTGGCGGTAATTCAAATTTCATCGCAAAGAAATTCTCCCCGTAATATACCGACAGTTTCCTTTGAAAACGTTCCATATTAAGTGATCACGAAAAACAGACACCGACCAAAAAACGTAGACACAAAATATTAATTAATTTTTGTAATATAATTAAATGTTTTTTTTTCGAATAAGTTTTTTTCCCGAAAATCGAAAAGGTCCGTCTCGGCGAACGTTGGGGTAGAAAAAATATATTTTTCAAATAAAGATTTGTCGATTTTTTTCAGTTTTTCATTTATTAATTACGAATAGACTGTCGGCGTTTGCGAATTCACAAAGTACACCCTCCAACAATGTCATTACCAAAAAAAAAAAAATCAAAAAAGTCACGTTTTATTTTTATGTTGTTGTTAAATTTTATTAATTTATTTGAAATGAATACGTTAATTTGTTCGATAGTGTACATATTTAAAAAGAAAATGGCGGACAAGATGGCGGCACTTACGATGTTGCCAGTGAGAAGAAAACATTTACCCCATCGAATTTATTCGAAAATAGTTACTGGGTAGGTACTGAGCAGTTTTGGCAAAATAATTAAGTACTACCGATACGATATCATGACTTGATTCTTTTACATATGAAATACATTAGAGGAACTAAAATCGCTGGTTTTTTGATAAATATTTATTTTAAATAGGGCCATTTTTTTTAAACGGACCAAATAGACAGAATCCGAAGAGCTGTTTCGAGATTGACATAATATATTTATTTTTTTGTTGCTTCTAAATGGACAATAACTTGCATATAAAATTACAGATTCATGGATTTTTGCCAGGAGCACAGAATATCTAAGAGTGAGATATTTTTATAAATAATTCATTTTGATATTCTTTTTCTTTCGTAATATATCTGATATTGGTATCAAAATACGCGTATTGACGTAGCGGATCCGGGCATCTCGGTGAAAATATGAACAGTTAAATCTTGGCTCTCTTTTGCGAGAAAGGCTAATACTGAAAGCTTTTTTCTGTTTCTTTCCTATAAATACTCAATAAGAATAGCGGTACAGTAGGGATAGGGTAGATTTAAGGGGGATGTAGGGTAGGGATAGGGGTAGAAGTAGAAGTAGGAGTAAGGGTAGGGGTACGGGTCGCCGATATGGGTATCAAATTGAGCGTCTCCACCTACACAACGAGATTTGGGCAATTAGAAAATTGCCAACAAATTCCTAGGCCCCATTTGTCGAGATAAAGCTAACATTGAAAGTTTTTTTCTTTTCATTTTCTTTAAATATTTAATAGTGGTAGTCGTAGGGTAGGGGTTGGGTAGATGTAGGGTAGGAGTTGGGTAGATGTAGGGTAGGAGTTGGAGTAGAAGTTGGAGTAGGAGTTGGAGTAGGAGTTGGAGTAGGAGTTGGAGTAGGAGTTGGAGTAGGAGTTGGAGTAGGAGTTGGAGTAGGAGTAGGAGTTGGAGTAGGAGTTGGAGTAGGAGTTGGAGTAGGAGTTGGAGTAGGAGTTGGAGTAGGAGTTGGAGTAGGAGTTGGAGTAGGAGTTGGAGTAGGAGTTGGAGTAGGAGTTGGAGTAGGAGTTGGAGTAGAGGTTGGAGTAGGAGTTGGAGTAGGAGTTGGAGTAGGAGTTGGAGTAGGAGTTGGAGTAGGAGTTGGAGTAGGAGTTGGAGTAGGAGTTGGAGTAGGAGTTGGAGTAGGAGTTTGAGTTGGAGTAGAGTTGGAGTAGGTGTTGGAGTTGGAGTAGGAGTTGGAGTAGGAGTTGGAGTAGGAGTTGGAGTAGGGGTAGGAGGTTGAGTATAAATATTTTTCCAAATATTCGTTTTAAAAATTATTTCCAACACACACACTTCTTGCTTCATCCACATTACAACACACATTCTAAATACACAAACCAATTGCAGCACTGCAATAGGCAAAACCTAGTTATTTTTAATATCGATATTTGTATCTCACAATAACAGCTACCAAAATCCGATATACGAGTACCTACACAATTATTATGTTGAATTGGGGTAAGTTGTATGGCTATGGGAAGGAGTGGAAGGTGAGGAAGTACCTGGCTATTCAGATCTGGTCACCAAATACGGCTAGTCATTTCAAGCAACGTTTCAATTCTGAATTATGATCTTTCACCAGGGCGAGAGTATCTTCCACTGAACGATGAAAGGAGTTATAATATAATTATAAGTCGGGAATGGATGACATGGCAAAATCGTGTGAATCAAATTGGTACCTTCGTGAGTCGGGCCATGTCAAAATTCAGAATAAAAAGGGTGTGTACGAGCCTGCTGCGAAATGGCGTATGGTTAAGAATATATTTTTTAAATTATAGTGGTAATTTTTTGTCGAGTTTTTAAAAAAATTACGAAGTTTTAAATAAAATAAAATTTTATAATTATTAAATTTAGCAATCTGGCAACATTAATTCACCCATGCATTCTTGACGTGTTCGCGTTTGAAACGCGTGTTGATTTGCGATGTTGCTTTCACACTTTGACAAAAGATAAAACAGTGGTGACGTGTGGTGAAAATATGAATAATAATTTTTTTATAGAAAAAAAAAGTTACCGGACAGAAAAGTGGCCATAACATTTTTTACTCCAAATATGCTCAGGAATCGCTGGTTAAAGTTTGTCGGGTACGTGCCGATACACCCTGTATATACAGTCTGACATTTAAAGGTAGCCAAAAATTGAGGGCACTGTGGTCGTTCAAAAGGTTTTCAAATGGCAACACAAATATGGCTCATGGGCATAATGGTCCGAGTAAATATTTTGTAGTTTGTCTAACGCGAGCTTGTTATTCAGAACTCAAAATGTACAGGTAAGGTTACAATATATATATATATATATACATATAAAATAAAAATATATACAACAAACTTAAAACATAAATATTTCTCAAGAATCTTACTCAAAAATATTTCTCTATCTATATATGTTTACTTTATACAAAACGGTGTTCATAAATGTGAATAGAAAGATGGAATGAGGAAAATATTGAATAAATACGTAATTTGTAGTAATTTAAAAAATTATTAATTTAAAAAAAAAATACCAAGAGAAAGTGTAAATAAGAGACTAAAGTAAGTATCACACCAGGACATTAAGCTAGAATTTTAGCACATGCTCTGAGGATGAGAAGGAGGATATAATTTAATTAGGCATACATAGCAACCTAAAGCCAATATGGAAATATAGGATAGATAGGACTAAAGGAATGGATTGCGCGTTGGTTTTAATTTCTTGCTTCCTGCTTCTTCTTGTTTCCCGGCTCTTCTTGTTTATCGCTTCGTCTTGTTTCAGTTTCTAACTTCCCGCATTTATGTTTTGGTTTTTCTTCTCGTCGCTTTTCGCTTCTTCTTCTTGCTTCTCGTTTCCAGTTTTTCGATATTTAATGCTACCCGATTCCATTTTTCGATTCCCACTCAAAAAATAAATTCGCAAATTAAATTATATTTAAAAGTATAACAAAACATTTGACTTGAGTCGTTTTTCTTCTGGACGTTATTGTTTACAGTAAACTTTCAAATTCAAACATGAAACATAACCTCAAATCTGAATGCACATTGTTATAATTGTTTAAAAATCAGCGTAAATTCACAAAAATATTCTTTAAATAAATACGAAACTGATAAAATTTGTCAACAGACCATTATACCTTCCCAGTCATTTCAGTAATGCATTTGAAAATAAAACGTCCTCAAAGTTAGACAGGAGTTTCGTAGCTTGAAATTCAGTTAAACAGCGCCAGAATACACAGTAAATAACTTCCTTAGTTCCGCTGTTCATTGGTCTATTCATTGGAAATGATTTGTAACTATTAATAAATAACCAAAGTAAACAACAATGATCGGGTATGATAGTTTTTAAAAAACAACAAGGAAATGTCAAAGACCTTGGGGTTGCCATAGAAATGACATGCTTAGTTCTGAATTTATTATTTGTCAAGAATATTATGCCAGGCGTATACTTACTTATACGCGTTATATGCTCATAATATATTTGGATAATCAATGCTAGATGATTGCATATGTTCTTTTTTCATTGTAATTAACCCCGGTTTTTCCGACGTCACTTTGGTTTTCAATATCACCTTTGGGCCCCCTCCTCTCGGAGATTGTTAATTTGGAGATAAACAGGTACTTACCTATCTTATGTCGAAAATCACATGAGTCAATACTAAAAATGGGATAGATAAAATAATGTCTGTTATCATTTACACGAAGCTAGAAAAGTAATTTGAAAAATCACGTTTTAGCACAGAGCAGGTAATTCAGTAACGTCAGTGGGTGTTATGTATCATTACGTCGTCAGAAACCACTGAAAATAACTAATTAACGGGAAAAAAAGGATGGACACACCAGTGGCGTGCCGTCCAAAAAGGCTTAAAACTGTACCTACCTTAAGAATAACGAACCATGATTTGAAATTATAGAAAATTTTTGAAAGGCCACAAATTTCTGATCAAAATATATACACATATATATATATTTTTATTTTTTTTATTTAACATTAAATCCACACAGTAGGCCCTGAGGAAAATAATCTCCCTCAGGGCCTATGTCATCTTCGAGGATGCTGTATGGGGGAGTCTTTTTGAGGAGAGGAAAGAGTGAACATGAGTGTTGAAAAGACCTATGTTGTAGAAAGGAGGAGGCCGGCAAGTCGTTCCACAGCCGGTCTGTGAACTCAAGAACAAGTCGTAGAAACGATCCGTTCTCGTGTGATAAATGTCAACCGTGTATAAATGTTGGGTGCGCGTTTTGCGAGTTTCCCGACTATGCACCGGTGTCAAACCGATCAATGGAATCAATATATTATCTCCATTGACGTCAGAATTAATAGACTTGCTCTAACGTACCAATTGGACGGCTGGAGGCAAAGGTTACGTGATGCCCATTATGGCACCAGCCTAGTTCACAGTCGTCCACGTTTGTTTCGAGAGATTTTGACAACGGTAACCAAATTATAATACGTTTATAAATGGATCAAACTAAATACTCTAACAAAATATTCGGTTTTTGTAAACAAGTCGAGTCTTTTTACTTATGTTTTACTTTAGTTGGCGGCACGCCTAGCTCGCCCCCCCCTCTCCCCTAGTTTGGTTTCTTACCCTTGCGTGTTGGCTATTGGCCAAATGACCATTTTCAAATATTCAGGGTACAATTCATGTCCAAAACTACACACAGCCTACCTTTGGTCATCGGGCAATGGATGCCACGCCAAGTCTAATAGTATATAATATACCCAGAGAAGAAACTGATTTTGAAATAAGGTGATAAGAATGGGACAATATGGAGGGAACGATGGGTGTTAGACCAGACAAGCATTAGCCCACCGAGGAAAACATAAAATCTGATATTTTAAAGGCACAAACTTTTTGTTTTGTATTTTTCCTCTGTGCACACTAAAACCGTCTACGGACTTGGACAATGAAAATTTCACACAACGTTGTGAGAAAAAAAGATTAATAAATAAGGTAAATAAAAGAAACAACGATAAAAATAATAGAAAAAAAGGAAAATCAATACGCTGTACAAATTATTGTTAGCAGAAATAAAATTCAAAGCAGGATATCGGTAGAAAACTGGTTTTCTAGCACACAGAAGAGCGCATAGTTTTGTTGTGATGTCAGTTTTTCCAAGACGCTTTTAATTTTGACGATATATTATTTATGTAGATACGTGCTATGGTGAACGTTCTTCGGTTAAATTTGTTGTGCGTGGTTGGTGTTTGAATGTTTTATGTGAAATCTGTGAAATCAACAAGGAGGTTAAATAGAACACATTCCCTCCAAGGAAATCAATGACATAATGCAATATTCATATGAAAAATTTAATCAATTTACATTTATATAATGTTGTGGAATTATCAACATGACAATAATAATATTATCGATGTTTGAAATACGTAGTTGGTGGTGTGTAAATTACGCAATGTGTGATTCGTAAAGGATTGTTGAAATACATTTTCTCTAAAAGCAACAGCGATGTTGAGGATTTGTAAATCGTAAATAAATGTGGTAGTATTTTTTTGAAATATTACTCTATTTTGAGTAGGTGAATTAGTATTATTAATTAATTATTAAAAATTCTATGTTTTTCACACAACTTGTTTTGGCATCTTAAATGCATAATTGTTGACTACCCAGTCTACCCACCCCTCCCTGCCGGATCCAATTCCTACTGTCACGGGAAGAAGAAAGGGTAAAAAAAAGGTTGGATCTCAATGCTCGTGATGACAAGGAAGTGCACCGCCGCGATTCGGAGCAGCTGGCCAATTCTGGATTAGTGAAGTTTTCAGTGAGGTGAATTAAGTGCTACGAGGATATCCACGAACCAAGGTCGGCCTATTCAATTTCCGTGGCATCCTCCTGTGTTTCTTTCAGTCCTTCCTTCACCTCTTTTTTTCTCATCGGGTTCTCCAGATTAACTTCCTCGCCAGTCCAGAATTTGGGATTCTTTCAGCGCTATCGAAACACCACTCTTTTTCTATTATCAATTTCTTCAAACATTATAAAGTGGATTTCAGGTTCAAATATTGAACGAATAAATTGAATATAATATTTATGGCGTGGTGATCAAATGGTTGAGTAACAAGTATGATTCCTAGAACTGTATAGGTCATGTCATAGATGGAATAAATAAAAGCGTGAACGAATAATCATTTTGGAGTACACAACAAGTATAATTTATTTTATATGACTGTCAAATCTATCTGTCTAATCTAATCTGTACCTACTGCATAGATTTTAAAGGGAAATATGTACTGAGTAATATGATTCCGGAAATAAAGACAGCAATAAATGTTATTTTAAATACACATCGGACAAAGATCTATAATCTGTGTAGTCAAGAGAGTCGGTAATGTGGAAATTATTGATACAATATTACCGATAAGTACGTCTACGCGAATTTTTAAGCGAAAAAATTAATTCGCAATTTTCGGGTAAATAACGCGAATTTTTTGTATTTTTCAGAAGACGTTCTTTTTCCATGACTGTCATGTCAACGGAAAGGGACGCCACTTTATTCCGGCAAAATTCCGAAAGGGGGACATAACATCACTTTTGTTTGTAAAATACCACCCCTTTTGCTGAAAAATGACACCGTTTTTCTAAGAAAGTCAATAAAAAATAACGCGAATGTCACCAAAAATATCGTAAATTTCACTAAAAATAAAGAGAAATTTTTAGGACCCTACCGATAAGATAGTAGGAATTATCAAAAAAAAATTGTTACAATATTCGTTTTAACCCAAGAAAAAGGGCTTACTAAATAAATTTATATTCACAAACGCTGGTCCAGCCTTGGTCTAGGCCTACATATTTTATAGCTGCAAACACCAACCAGTTAAGTTTTCCGGGTTCATTAAGCATCCTACAACCCGTCAATGTATACAAAAGTAAACTTAACAGTATAACATACTATAACGCTAAGTTTATAGGTGATATGAGCCCGGCCATGCTAGGGATTATTTTATTTTTTTAATAAATTTATGAAGTTGTGAATTCTTGTTTGTCGTTTAGATTCCATAAATGATATGACAGCGATCTCTAAACAAAAAAAAACATTCATTTGAAAATTTTATTTCATTCCAAAATTTTTTTTTTTTAAATGTGTTTAAATAAAAAAAAGTTCTCAAGTAGGTACCTACTTGTGTTTTCAAATTTGATAATATTCTACGCAAACAAATCTTCTTTTGAAAATCTGTGGCTAACCATAGTGGTATATCTATGGGGTGACCTAAATAAAACATGGCGAGTTCAATGTTTTTCTTACTAATTTTAAAACGTCATAGCTACAGTTTTACATATTGGATTTCATTCAAACTACTCTCTAAACCTTCCCGGTACTAATAAGAAAAAAAAGTGGTATTTCCAGCGAAACCGAAGGAGTAATTTTCGAGAAAATCGAGGACAAACAGCAGACTGACAAACCTTCATTTTTATATATATATATAGATATCTCGTATAACAATATCCTGCGCCCATTCTCAATTGCTTTGCTTTGATAAATTCATAACTTTTATTCCAAACGCTTACTAAACATTTTTTTTAAATAACGTAGGTAGGTTGGCTGCATGATTTGTTACATTCAAATTATTATTTGTTCAAATCTTTTATTTTCCCACAAATTAGTATCAACTACTCGTATATTTAAATATCGAAGAAAGAAATCACTCAAAAACTGAACCACTTTATTAAATTTATACATATTATGTCGTTTGTTGTCAGTTTGTATGATTACGGTCCTGAGGAAGGTTAAGATTAACCATAACCGGTCGGTGCATTATGTATAAATTTAATAAAGTGGTTTTAAACAAAGAACTTTTTTCATTCCAGTATCTTTAAATGCTTAATAATAAGTGATTGCAAGTTTTTTCCCAATTTTTCAAGGGCATAAAATCGTGATTTAAATAAAAGCAAAAATGGCACACTCGCAAAGCGTGAACAATAACCTTTTTATTGTAAAAAGTCCCCTAATCATTGGACCGAAACGAATTGAAATCGATTAATTGAAATCGATAAACACCTACCTAATACTCCTAATAGATGGATCAATTAAGTAGGACAAAAATAAAAACACTTCTTATAAACAAGTGAAGTAATATTTCAGATAATAATAAAATAATAGGTAGGTATATATGTAACGTAATTTTGTAAGCGATTTTACAACCATTGCACTCTGGCATTTTATAGGAGAGAAAAAATGAGGGCGCTGCGATCAATTAAAAGATTTTAAATTAAAACACCAAGATGACTCATATGAAGATTAAATTAGTGATCCTTCCCGAAAAGAGATGATTCTACATCATATTCTAAGACAATTTTGTGTTTAAACTTTTTATATTATAACGCTTTGCAAGGAAGATAATTATTACATATGGGTTGGCGATTTTTTTGTATTTTTGAAATTTATGTATCGAAATATCTATGTATTAGATGTTAAATAAATAACTAAACTAAATAAAATGCAGTTGAAATTTTTGAGTTATGATTTTTTTTTCTGACTGTTATTATTTCTTTGCAAATAATTAACTAAACAAAAAGTTAAACTCGAATGTGAAGCATAATCTCAAATCTGAATGTACACGGTTATAATTATTTCAAATTGGACATAAATCTACATATATTATTAATAAATCATTTGTAAACATATTCTAAGTTGGACACGGAAGCCCTGGCTTGAAATTCTGTTAAAAAACGCCTGAAAACGTCTTTGATGTTGCCATAGTGATGAACAAAATATTCTGCAAAGCTGTAAACGTAAACACAGAATTAGGTAATACTAAATGGGGTAAGTTGAAAGTAGGTACTCGCGAATTTGCATAAAATATATGGTGACTAGTTCTTGATGTGATATATGAAAGGAAGTCACAGAAGATAAATTTTAATTATGTCAATATACTTGCAAACACGTATTTGTAAACAATTCTTCCAACCGGAAAATTTGGTCAATCCCGGATCGGTCAATTGCGAATTATTTACATTTTATAATTATGTGAACTTTGAAAAAAAATTACAACTCTTGATGAAAAAAAGTATATCCTGGTCGTAGGACAAATCGGTTTAGCTAAAGATTCGTGCTCTTCTGGTGATATCTCAGTATACTCAGGAATTTCGGCTAAACTTGTCAGGGTTCCCCTACCAGAGAGCAACTGAAATGCCGGCAAAATTTTCAAAAACTAAAAAAACAGTATCACAATTTTGTACAAGATTCTTGTTAGAAAGTACTTCTAACAAGAATCTTATACAAAATTATCAATATCCCGTGAAAAATAAAAGTAAAAAGTAACGCCCAACCTCGAGAAGATTGGGAACATTTAAATTATTATTCAAGTCATGGAAAAAATATAAAAATTAAGACAAAAGGGCTATTAAGGGGACCCAAATGCCCTTTGTAAAACGATATGTCGACAAGACTATCCCATGCTTGCCTTCCTCGACTAGGTATTCGTTGATTACTTCGTGTCTAACATTCGGGGCCCTCTGATATTTTAAACAAAGAACATACATTTTTTTGCTGGACAATGTTTCATTAATTTACAACTCGTATTTACATTTCTCTTCGCTTTCCAAACACCCTGTGAACTCTAATAATATTATTGGATTTACTATTAAAACGGGTTTAGAAGTGAGCATAAAAAACCTTATTAAATACACATTTGAGACACAACACTGCGGGCAGTGCCTACCAATATTTTTCTGCAGTCTCATCAAAGGATTACTAGGTATTAAGCTACTAGGTTGTTGGTTCCTTCTATTCCTAGAATTGTGTAAGTCACTGTTCTTGACATGTCCGAGGTTTACGCAGATGTATTTAAGACTTGACCTAAATATTAGATATTTATATGATAAAATATTTTCTAATTTTTCTTTGACTTCATAATTTTTCTCGCTCACTTTTATCATTTAATAGCTCCGTCCTGACTTCGCATGACCTAGAAAAGTGCGAGTAAATATCAAGCAATAATTGAACATAATGCAGGCCAGAAATATTATTACTGACACAATAGACCGCTCTGAAATGACACCATATTCATTTTTATTTGGCTTCAGTGCAGTTGTGTTTATTGAAATAGAATTTGACAGTTTCATACAATAATAATGCCAGTACAACATTAAGGAATATACCTCTATGCAGTATAAATTATCAATAGAAGTGCACAGAAGTTTGAATAAAGTTAATTGTTTGTAGATGTTGTGATGTCATTAGAAATGAGTAAAGTTAATTGCCTAACCATATTTTATGTCATCCGAAATCTGGCAATTAAATCCATCTCTTCCCACAAAAAATGGTCTGTTCTTGGTTTGAAGTCCTTCTTTTTCCTATTTTCCATATATTCCAATATCAATTGGTTATCAAAACCCGGGTTTTCGAACATTTTAGAATAATTTTCTCTTAAATGATGACAGCGGGCTTAACAGCTATACCAAAATCTAACTTTAAACTGTCGATATTGCTGGGTTAAATAAAAGTTACGATTTAGTAACTATTCGGTTAATTTTTATTTAAACGAAGTTGAAACAACCCGTTTCTGCAAGAAATGATTAAAAAGTTACTTTTATTTGACTTGAACTAAAATGTAACTTTAACTATTTTCGATGCAACTGGCCCTTAGGCTACTCTCTGACGGTCCGGTGAGGAACGAACTTTTCACTCGCTACTGGAGACACTGCGCAGAAAAGTCCCATAATGGACTGCGTTGCAAACTGTTACCTTAATTTAGCAAACTTGACTTTTCTGTGCAGGCAGTAACAAGTGAAATGTTCGTTCCTCACCGGACCGTCAGAGACCAGCCTTAGACTGCTAAAAAAATTGTTGGTTAGGAACTGCCTCGAACGCTTGTGGATAGGGTAGTTCATGTATTGGGTATTGTCCCTGGTTTTAAAATCTAATCGCTTGTGGATAATACGTACCAACTTCCAGTCGATTAAAAATGAAATACGGAAATATGGTTTCTATTTCTTTATTTGTGGAAATAAGAATCCTTTCGTTACTAACCAGTCCCCGATCATATTATATTCTAGCTGGAATCATGTAAGATCTACAATAAATAGATATTACCCTTTTTCGTTTGTAGGTACGTTAAAAAAACTACAAGGAAAATTTTAAGATAAGTCGTATGCTAAACCTGCGAATTTGACGTATTTTTAACATTGTACAGAAATTCTCAAAATGAGCGGTTAAGCGGAAGCAAAATGAATCCCACTTTCCGGCTTCAGTTAATTTCCGCGAATCAGATTGACCACACCTGATGTTTGATAACACAACAATAATTATTGATAAATGAACACGGTGCGCCGCGGGAACCCCGAAAGAGAAAAAATGAGGGAAATAACCTTTGTATCTCGCCTCGCTGATCGTTGCTCGCCGCATTCCGTATTTATAGCCGCGCCGGATGCCAACTTCATCATTCCGGCTCCGAGCTCCGTTAGAGAAACAGTCTCATAATGGTATCCAAAGCCGGGGGTGATAACAGTCAAACCATCGTTGGTAATAACAAGAAGATAGTCTGCTCTTCTAATTCTGATTCCATCAGTGTGATCGGGAATCTGTGCACTGTACACGTGGGACAGAATAATGGCCGCGTGCAACTCGTGGGCAATGGAGGATCCATCAAGATCAACAAGAACTTCGGTGACGTGACTTACGTGGGAAACGGAGGAGTCATTAATCTCAAGGAGCGCTATGAAGGCGACAAGGTGCGATACATCGGGTCAGGAGGCTCCGTGCTGCAGTCCCGAAAATCCTAAATCTGAAAGGACAAATTTGGATTAAGCATTGAACTCCAGGACCGAGCTCATCATGACGATCTTTTTGATCTGACATTTGAAGTATTGCCGTTTCCTGTGAACAGTGTTAATTGACTGCAGATTACAGATCACACATACCATGTGTACCGTTTCACCTCTCACGTTCTGAATCCTGTGAACATAATGTGATAATTTAATTACGGAACAGAAGACGGCCAGTTTGTGTGGAGCATGTGATAAAGCATTGTATGCGTGATTATATGATGGTCAATCACCATATATGCCATTATATTATTTTCTACGTATATCTGATAATTACGTGGACGTTTTGTTAAGTGATAATTTTATACTTGCCTCCTACTCAGTATTATTTTCTATAAGTTCAATGTATTCCCGAAAGTATTTGTGTTTTGAGGAATGCCCAAAATTACATGACATGAATTCCTTTCACCGGTATTACTTTTATATTTATTTAGACAATACCCAAAACCAAAATGTATGACAAATAATAAAGAATTTACAAGACTGAAATGAGTTACCTTTTAATTTTCAAAATGTGTTAAATTGATTCAAAACAATTCTGCTATTACAACCAAAAAGTTCACTATCAAGAAAAAAGATACTTAGTAGTGGCAATAGAATCTTCATAGAACCACTGGACTAGGCTGTCTATACCAACAAGGCCTATGAACTAATTGTAAATAGCGGCATTTTCTTTGATAGTGGCGGTTACAGCAGTATTGATTTCAAATTTAAACTCGTTGTCAAAAGTGGTTAAGAGAAACGGCTTCAGTGCCTGTTTCATACATAAATTAATTTTGGTTTTGACGCCAAAATGCCCATCCAAACTGATTTTTTTTTTAATTAAAAAAAAATATAAAAACGAAACACTTTAAAAAAAAACTTTTTTCTTGTTGATATTTTAAATTATGTACAGCAAATTTGTGTTCCAATGAAAATTGGGCGTTTTTAATTTAATTTTAAGTCCACCATAATGCTTATTTTAATATTTATAATTTTTTATATTTCATTATATTTTCAAAGACGACGGGGTAAAACTTTTTTTAAATCACCGTTATCCCCCAAATAATTGTTAAAGGTGCCTCTAAAATCGCAAAAAATCATTTCCTTTAATGGTCTATATTTCATAATCTAAAACAAAAATAAATAAATTACTTCTAATCCGTACTAGATATTTACTATACTTTTTGATGAAAAAAAAATCATTAGGTTTAGGTGAGTATTTTAGCCTCTAATCCAAAATTCAGGTTTGTATGTAACAGGCCGCGGAGCCGTTCCTCTTAAAGTCCAATAACACTTAGATACTACTTATTTATGATACATATATTAAAAATAGAAAAAAAATAAAGCAAGAATAATGTCAAATCAAACTACGTTTGAAGAGTGAAAATTGAAACTAGACTTACATTATTATGACGAGTTTATCAGCTAGTTTTATTATGTAGATACGTGGATTTAAAAGAATTAAGGCTAGATCTATAAATTAGTTCAAATAACGTTTGTCGGTTTAATTAAACTATTGCCTTTTTGTTATTTATACTGTTTGTCAATTAGTGCAAATATGAGATATGAAGACGTATGAACAGCCGAGTTCTGTCATGTCATCCCTGATTTCATGATTTCTCTACACTTCTTCACATCATCTCAGCGCACTTGAGTTGATTTTATAAATAATCCGTTTATCATTAACATTACTCACACTACACTCATTAGTTTGGAAGCATTCTCATTCCAGAAAAAAATTCTAAAATATTGTATGGACATACGTAATAGGTACTTCGACCTTGAGGTGATTTTCTCACGAAAACGGCGCTATAGAAGTAATACAATTATTAGTATTACTTTAACTGTATCAGTCTGAATATATCTACTATATCATCTACTATTATATAACGAAGGTGTTTATTTGTTTTGAATACAAACCTACAGTGTTTTCCGAGCTTAATGAAATTTTGTACATTTGAAATTCGAAACAAGAGGAAGGTCGCTGTCGCATCAGATTTATAAAAGCCATCCCCAACACCCTTTCCCACCACTTAAAACAGAATTTTGGTACTTTCTGATGAAATATTGACACATGATGTTCAAAATATGAGGAAAACTACTGGGTAGGGGTAAAGTGGCTTCCACACGAGCGGGTGGCCAGTGGTTTCGCCATAAATGGGCAAAATGAACCGTGTGGCGGCATATTCCTGGCCCAGAAGAGGCCTGGCCACAGGAAAGGAGAACGGAATTTAGACCTAGTCTTTCCGATCAAAACCAAGCATGTAGCGGCTGCCATTGGATGGGCCGACGGCAAAAAATATTAATCGAGTTTCTAGTTTTTAACTTGGCAATAATGGCAATGATCCTTGTCTCCGCTGAGCGAAGCGATCTTGGAATTTGAAATTTCACTTTTGAACTTAAGCTGTCAATTTTCAGCGTGAAGTTTTGTTTTTGTGTCGAACACGGACGTGTTCGCCTAAAGTGCGTGCGCTCCCGCCGACGTTCATATGGTTACTGACAAATGTCCAAAAATATAGGAACTAGGAGCGAGCCATGGGACATACGCTCGCGACTATGTTCATATAACCACTGGTGAAATCTGCCGTGTGGCGGCAAAACACAATTTCGGTCGGGCCACCCAGCAGTTAGGCCACCCGCTCGTGAGGAAGCCAATTTACTTGTCACAACCTAACAACTTTCCTCCAAACCATTCATAACAAAATGGCCAACACCGGGTACTTCAGCTAGTTTGTAATAAAATGTACTGTGACTCGTATATGTCTAAATGAATGTATATTTTTTTATGTAAAAGTTCCATAGTAGGTACTAATTTTGTATTTTTGCAAATTTCCCCTAAAAGGGAATATTCCCAATAAATGCTTGCGCCGCTAAACATTATTTTTTCAATGATTTTTATTATCTAAAGTGATTAAAAAGAAACTGGTTAACATTCACAACATTTCTGATTGGGAATCTAGTGTGAAAAATTAATCAATTATGTTGCCCCTTGAAACGTTTTAGTTAATTTACATTACGTTTTTAACATTTCTTTATAAAATCTACGTTAATAAAACAATGTCTTAAAATAATTTTGTAATCTTTCATGAAGCGGCTAGTGTTTACCTATCATCCATACTTTAATCTTCCCGTCGTGTTTATTGTGAGAAGTGAGAATCGGTGCAGCGCAACTACTCCCGCGCTATGATTGTGCGTCTGCGTTCTGCGGTTGCAGACCCACAGGCGTAAAGCTCGCTACACATGTATGCAGTATTATACTCGTATACTAAAAGCCAAACATAAATAACAAAATCAGAAGATAACAATTATTATACATTTCGTGTTCAACTTTGTTATCTTTTATTTTGTAATCGCACAGGTACGACAAATTGGTGTATCCAGATGGTTGTGCAAATAATATTATTGTTCCGTTTTTACTATCGACGTTGGACGATTGTGTGGTCGTAAACACTTCACAAATTACATTGCATTTAAAATTTAAATAGTACCACCTTGGTTGAATGAAATGACATGACGTGATGTGCCTGAAAATACGCAAGTCAAGATTTTAGCTACAAAGTTGCATTTATAGAGTGAGTCATCGTTCGCCTAATTTCATCCAATGAGGAGATCATGAACCGGTAGCAATATGTATGCTGTTGATATGTCAGTGATCCCCAAAGTAGGTGATATCATCCAATCTTAGCCCTGTCATTGGAGATTAGATCCAAGGGGCAGTGGTGGCCTCGGGGGGCATTATGTAGGCAGCGAAGCCAATAAAGCATTGAAAAATTTAGTTGGCTGAAATACTTTTTGGACTATACAATAATAACCAAAGAACATTCTGATGCATGTAGCAACATTGGGCGCTATTCCCGTTCTTTTTAAGGAAGATTCCTCAACTTTTTTAGGATTAAAGCCTTCTTATTTAACTGCGGTTCCGGTTCTCTCGGATGACAGCTGTCAGCTGAATTCAGCGAGCGACATTCATAAAAATGTCAATATTTGCGAAGTTTTAACAAGAGAAAAACTCAATGTTAAGTATGTTACCAATTACGTTATTATTTACTTTAAACGTAATTAGCTAGTAAACATTATATAGATGTTGACATTTTTGAAAAACGTCAAGCGCGGCTAAGAGATTAGGTACGACCGGCCGAGTCCAATGAATTCGATTCCGAAAGCGGTGGACTCACTCCGAGTTCGCAAATCCGGATTCCCTTGTTTTGAACTCACACTCAAGAACGGCAAAAGTTTTGGATTGGAGTCAGAAACGAAAGGCGTCCCCCTATTCATTAGTGTAATATGAACGATTTTTGATTCCGGAACGGCGGACCTACGCGGACTGAAAATCGAGTGCATGCCGCTAGACTCGGAATTGGAAGGTTTTTAAAATAAGTGGAATGACCACCTCTTCGGTCGGCACAAATTCAAATTTCACTTTTAGAACTAGACAAAAAAGGTGATTACTATCTAATGAGGCAGGTACCTTTTTATAAAACGTGATTCTTCATTAAAAGGCTTATTTATGATTGTATTAAAATGAAACTGTTTTTAAGTTTTAGTTCAAAATCTTATGTCACTTGAAGATATTTCATCAATTTGTGTTTTAAATAATCTCTCGACAATCTATTTAGGATATTTTTACTATGTCTCACCGGAATTCCACAGTTAATCAAGAAGTCTTTAACCCTAAGCAAAATCGTAAGGAATCTTCCTTAAAAAGAACGGGAATAGCGTCCATGGTTTATTTTATAAGGAATAGATTTTAAATATAGCATAAAAGGGGAAAATGAAAGAATTTGGTGCTTTTATCAAGTTGTATATTCTTTCATAAACAATAACAACCATCAGCTGATTATGATGCGTATTGCTCGAAGCCTCGAAGAGAACAGAGGATGTAGGAAACAGGTAGGCAAGCCAGCTACCCTTACTTGCCCGGTCCAATGCGTCCACCCCTCAAGATACTTTCAGTCATTGCTGCCAATCGAGAATCGCACCCAGGGTCTTCCAAAATACTTTGCAACATTCGTAAACTATTTTACAGGGGACTGGAAAAAAGATTACCTTCTAATGTATAACAGCTTCGAGAAGGGAGCAGTGAGTCAAAAAGTTTGGGAAACTGTGCTCCATGCAAATTAACTTTCACTGTTTCACACTGCTCACGATGCCGTCATCTGCATGTGTACTGACATCATAAATAATTTCATAAAATTTTATTGCGCTGAATTCAAATACATATTATTATTCACATAAAACTATGATATTTTGTCAATAAATTAACAAGTTTGTGAAGTGACGACTTTGATTGAGAACGATGAATTTATAACCTTTAAAATTTTATTTCACTACATTGTGCAAGGTGGTAATTTAATCACCAAGCTAACAAGGTTGCCCCTCCAGCAGTGTTGCACAATATATGCTTCAGATTATTTCCATTAATCTTGATGTCAGGCTCTTGCCTTTCCAGTCAGTAAGCGTTGTCCAAAATGGGAGGAAAAAATATAAAACAGCTTTTGATTGGTGGCAGATAAACCAGTTCAGTCATTTATTTTTTTATCTTATAAAGTTAATTTCACAAATCTCACATTCTCACACACATTACGTATCCTAGATGGTCCTAAATCTGAAACAAAGAAAAAAGATTATTAGATAAAAAGCAGTCTTATTTTGTAATGTGCAATTAATTAATTGACAATTGGACATTTCTTACGAAATAAAGTATCAATCTCTTGGGCGTAGAAACAGGGTAAACGCCACTAAACAGAACCAGTAGTCGCATAGTGGCATTTCCTATCTCATAAAAGTCTATTCTCCTTTTGTATTGCGGTTAAATACATGTTTTTAAGCAGGGTTAGAAAGAGAAAAATGATTTCTTTTTGCTTTCAGAAGTTAACTTTCATGGTTCATAAAATTATCACACCGTTGGAAAGGTAACGGTATTGTTAATTTAAAATAACATTTTCAACATGTATTTGTGTAAATGCAAAGTGTTATAGTGATAATTCATAAAAGCACATATTCTAATGTAATATTCAGTAAAAAAAAATAGATGATTTGTGTAAACATTTTTGTGTCGTGAATTACCTTTTTATGCGGCCATTGTACGTCAAACACAAATGAACATAGTTATGCAGAAAGCGCAAGAGCAAAAATAGATTATTATCATGTTTTCCTACAGATATACAGATAAATATGGGATCTTTATATGCTAAAAACATCCAAGCTCCAAATGCAATAACAATATACAAAAAAAACTGATAATCACTCCACAAATGCTCTAATACATATGCATTTGAATTGTCAAATTTTCACAACCCCTTTTTCTCGGCTTTATCTTTTTGGGTGGGATGCTTTCTGCATAACCACATCCAATTGAGGTTAGGTTTAAAAAATTTTTTAAAAAAATTGTCCCATGTTTTGATTATATAAAACCATAATTAATGTATTTATACCAGTTCGTACTTTAATTGCATAATATAATACTAACAATACTGCTTTCAAGGAGTGTTACAACTAACATGAAAAAAATACCCAAATTGTAAGTGTGGTTGAAGTTTGCAGATTTTTACAGGAAAAAAAATTACCAGTAAGCGACTTTATTTTTTTTAATATCGAAATTTAAATACTTTTAATAGCATTTATCCGCTTGTAATATTAAAATCTGAAAGTCTTTTATCTGTTTTCAAAAACAGTATTATATTTTGGGATACATTTAAAGTCAGCCAATTTATTTGAAATAGAATGACAGGTGAAAATATATTGCAATAAAATCATCAATCTGACAGGTCATTCATCATAACTGACCTGACGACAAATTTCAAAAACCTGAGGGGATACCTATAAACACCTCACTTCACCTCAGCAAAAATAGCAAACACAAAACGAAAACCAGCAAGTAATTTCACCTAAATATAGAATATTGGGCACTTCATCTTCCTTCGATGTACGAGGACAGGTCAATTTCTTCTGGTAACTCAGTAATATTAACATCGAAGCGCTCCTGGACATCATTGAGGATCTTTGCGTCTCCTTCATCAGACACCATTGTGATGGCCAAACCCTATCGAAAAATAAAACTCTTTTAAATAATATTATATGGACTTGTGTTGCGTGGTTGTTAAATCAGCAAAATGTCTAATATTATGTGGACATTAAGATCAATAAATTAAACAAGTATTGCAACATTTCAGGTTAGATAGTCAATCAGCATCATGGTTCTGCTGTCCCTATCAAGTATC
The DNA here is from genome assembly GCA_022606495.2 of Halesus radiatus. Taxonomy (NCBI): domain Eukaryota; kingdom Metazoa; phylum Arthropoda; class Insecta; order Trichoptera; family Limnephilidae; genus Halesus; species Halesus radiatus. The sequence goes on from JAHDVE020007696.1 coordinate 151,421, forward strand.
ATCATTAAAGAAAATAGTTAATAATTTAATTCATTTTATTAATTAATAATTTCTTATAAAAATGTCTAGAATGAATTACCTTGGTTCCGAATCGTCCTGCTCGAGCCACACGATGAAGATAGGTGTCGGAATCCTCAGGCATATCGTAGTTGAACACGATGTTTACCCTCTCAATATCCATTCCTCGGCCAAACAGATTTGTGGCCACCAAGATACGCTGGAAGTAAAGTTATAATTAAATCAAAATTCAGATCCAAATCAAACTAATACTATTTGACAGTTGAATGTTGTGTTCAGGTTAGATAGTCAATCACCATTATGATTCTGATGTCCCTATCGAAGTATCATCATTACAGAAAGTCCATTACATAAGTCCATGGGGTGATAAATACCTTTTGGAAGTCTTTGAACTGTTGATATCTGGAGAGGCGTTCTTCCTGGGTCATGCTGCGATGGATTCCAATGGCAGGGAAGTTCTGGTCGGTGAGAAGTTGTGCGAGCGCCATGCAGCGCTGGACTGACTTCACGAAGATCACCACCTACAAAATAAATTCCTAAATAATTGTTTTTTTCTATATATATTACATCATTGAATTACATTACATTTGGTAAAACTTTAAATTCAGGTTAGATAGTCAATCACCATTATGATTCTGATGTCCCTATCAAGTATCATCATTAAAAAGATCTATTAAGTTGCAAATGTATTTTTTTAGTTGAACATACCTGGTTAAACTCCAACACATCCAAGAGCTCAAAGAGCTTTTTGTTTTTCTCATTTTCCTTCAGTTTGACATAATGCTGCTGTAAGCCATGGAGGGTGAGCTTGGCTTCATCATCCACATACACTTCCATGGGCTGGTGGAGGGAATAAATACTGTCATGAGATAACTCCACTAATTTCCAACTGCTAGAAATTTATTAAAACATCAGCAAAGAAAATCAAAACCACATTATCCGTTAGTACAAGAGTACTTCATATATGGTTTCTAATGAAACTACTTCTACTTGGATATGAATTTCTGCTGAATGTGTTAATAAAAAACACATGAATCTGGCAGTGCAATGCAATGCATATTCCAACCAAACTTTAACCTCAACTTTCACAATTTTTGAAACATTTAAATATCAAACCACAATCATTAACTATTAGATAACTTTCAATAACAAAATATGAAGTTGAAATTGAGAATAATTCATTTTAACTCATTTGCCCGAAAATCAGTCACACCACACAGCATGAATATGAGATGGATGAATGGAAACATCAGTCATACAATTAGAAAGACTCATTTGAAGGAATGATTGCCTTGCCCACAAAATCACGTTTACAATGTAAATTGTAGAATATTGATGTTGAGTGAGGGTGAGGAAGACTAGTTGTTTGATCAATAACAGAATAGGAACACATTTCCCAAATGTTCCTCGAGGAAGGGACAACTGCCAACATCAACATTCTACTAACAATAAAAGCATGTTAATAATTTAAAACAATCATTGCGATGATAGATGGAAGTTACAAATAAAAATGTTTCTAGAAAATGTTTTGTCAGGTTAGACAGTCAATCAGCATCATGGTTCTGATGTCCCTATCAAGTATCATCATAAGAGAAAATGTCTTCACTCGTTCATTTAAAATTAAACACAATGCAAAAGTTTTTTCTATTAAATACGTTTTTTATAAACAAATTAATGAATCTGGGTAACTACTATATGATCAAACATCACAATGATTGGTTGATAAAAAAAAAGAGAGCTAGTATGAAAAAATGTGTTTTTGAGTTGTGAGGCAACCACATTGTTCCATGAAAAAAGGAAGCATCCTTGGCGAAAAATCAAAAAACCCAGCGATAATATCTTACGTCACAACACATCATGTTTGTGAGCAAAGTGGTGTGGATGTTTGGTGGCTGGCGAGCTCTGGACTCTGATCAGGTGCGCACGCTGCTCTCCTTCTCTCCTACTCAATTTGGTTCACTGCAGCCGATTAAACAAGCTAATCCGTCTTCTTTCTTGAATCTTGATGTCTTGACGCCCCCCTAGCCTACTCGGCGGGCTGCAGTGTCTATAGCCCCCCCGCTACCCATCTTGATGTACCCCGTACTGGCCCCGGAAACGATAGATTGTGAGAGACGACGCGCAGTGTTTTTGAATTCGCAGGATTTCAAAATATTAGGAGATTTGGTGACATTTACATCTTGCATGAACTTTTTGCAAACGGGGCGGATATCCTTGCTGAGCGTGGCGGAGAACATCATGACTTGCTTTCCGTGCGGAGTGTTGCGGAATATCTCTTGGACATCACGCCTCATGTCTGAAATAACACGCAATTATTAGTCCTGAACAATTAACACGATATTTACCCTGATTTTGATTAATTTCAAATCAGAATGATAGAATCAATCATTAAGGTCAGATGTCCCTATCGAGTTTCATCACTCGGCTTGCATAAGTTTATATGCACATATTTCATTCATAGAAGTTAAGAAATAGAAAAGGGTTAGTACCTAGTAATTCGAGCATCTTGTCGCATTCATCTAATACGAAGTGCTTGAGGTGTTTGAGGTTGAGTTTCTTGTTCTTGACGAGTGCGAGGATACGTCCGGGTGTACCCACCACGATGTGTGGGCAGGAGGCTTTGAGCACCTCCTCATCCTTCTGAATGGGCAGTCCCCCGAAGAACACGCCCACCTTGATTCCAGCCATATACTTGGAAAAACGCTCATACTCCTTACTAATCTGGAAAGCCAGTTCGCGGGTGTGGCACATAACCAGTACATAAACATGGTTCTCCGATGGCTCCAGCTGCTGGAGGGTTGCCAGTACGAAGACGGCTGTCTTTCCCATACCAGACTTGGCTTGGCACAGAATATCCATACCCAGCACGGCCTGTGGAATGCATTCATGCTGAACTGTAAGAAAAAACTTTATATAAAAAGCAATACTTGTGGTATTTTAACCTTCAAAATAACAAATTCATATGTATTTCATCAGATCAGATAGCTAATCATCATTATATTTATGATGTCCCTATCAAGTATCATCATTTAACCACCCAATGCTTCCAACGAACAAAAATAAATTTTGATACTCCTTCACTTCAAGTCCACCAACATACGTGGCAATGTTGATCAACAAATACTCAATTTAAATTGATTTAAAAATAAACATATATATAAATATAATACAGTATATTAATTACATATAAAATAGGCAACTAGGTTCTTAGTTTGGGCTTACAGAGAAAAACGAAAAACTACCCTAAAAGTCCATACAAAAACTTCACACTTTACTAAGCTTTATATGAATTTATACGCATTATTCTGCAATTTCGCGTATGCCAATATTTTTTTCTAATTTTTAGTAATCTGAAACAAAGTTTTATTTTTAAAAACCTATGCGTATTAACAGTAAGGCGGAATTGTTGAATTTTACCAAAAACATAAAAAGAATCATGAATTTGTGGCCTGCCCGACCGCACTTACATAAAATAATGCACTAGTCAAAAACGTTGTGAAACACGGGCGAGTAATCTGTCTCATAGTAGGCGATTGGTGGAATCGGTACAAGTGGACAAAACACATCATAAGCAAAATGAACAAACATTTATACCTAATAATTATTTTCGACATACTCTTTAGACACTTGTGTAAGTATAGCTGTTCAAAGAGCAATGATAAATCCCTTTGTTGAATGAGTGTGTAAATAAGAATGATTGAAATGTCTTTTTTTATTATTTCCAATTGGGTAGATAATTTTAGCCAAAACGGGGTACGAACCTAATTTAAAAAATATAAATGACGTGTCTAGGGACTGTTGGTAGGAATCTATCAGCCGTAACAAATCATTATGCATGAGAAAAACAAGAGTGAGCAGTCATTTTTTTTTAAACTTAACTATGTTGTATGTACTGTACTAACCTTCCGATGGATGTTCGAAACCGCAATCAACAATAGCTCTGAGGATTTCAGGTTTCAAAAGGAAATCTCTAAAACCCGAACTGTGGATGGAAACATAGGATCCTTTGACTTCCTTTTTAGGGACGGCGTCGGTTGAACCTTCAACCACAACCTGCTCGGTTTGTTCCTCATCTTCGTAGTCTAAAAGATCGTCATTATCCGCCATTGTTATGCTGGAAGAAAACCGGTGTCAATATAAGATTTTGATAAATATATTAATAACTACATCACTATATAAGTAAACTAAAGGACAAGGAAGTATTCACTTAAACACTCGTAACAATTACACATAGGATGACAAAATACTTATATAGATTACCTTTTTTTAACGATTAAAAAGCGACTGAAGGAAAATGGACAACGCTCTCACCTTCCGGAAATAGGTTTTTATGTAGGATATAGATATTAGATATTTATGGATATTATTTATGGTTTCTCTAAATGTCTATGGAAAATGGAATCTGAAATATCTATGGATATTGATTAAGATGATAGTGATGGACAAAATCGAAATCCTAGGTGCATTTTTTTTTATTGCTTTGAAATATATGATAACCGGTGGTTATGCTCTTACTTAGTTGGGTTCATAATATATCTTGGAATAACGCAAAAAGGTAGGAACTAAAACTTACTTTATGTATTACGATAAGTCGTTTATTCTTCCAGACGGAACATTTGCGAGGTTAGTCTTAAATTAGAGTTAATCTTAACTAGGTACAAAAAGATCATTAAAATTAGAGGGTCAAGTAGTAAATTCTACGTGAAAGTCTGTATTCTTAAAATTAATTTTACTGGGCGATGGGAGAATTACAACAAGAGTTCAAAGGCACTTCTCTTTTCTGATGACTATACAGGGTCCAGCGTCTTCACGTCTCTGTGTCAGGTCTCCAAAGGGCGGAGATCAGTGACTTTCTGGCCGGAAGTCTGCAGCACTGCGGTCAGAGGGCCTGGGCAGCCTCTCCGAGGGGTGAGGGTGGGTACCTTCCTGGGCGGAAGCGTACAATCAACTGTCCCGTGGCCTGGGCAGCCTCTTCAAAGGGCAGAGATGGGACAACCATCCAAGCCGGAGTAGTCTGACTTGACTCTCAACCCTGGCTGTTTGCCGAAGGGATGAATTCGGACTTCCTCTTGCGGTGGAGGTGTAAAGTCAATTCTCCTGTAGCGTGCGTTCCGCCTTCTCCGAAGGGCGGAGATAGGGCAACCTCCTGAGCCGGGGTTCTGAACTCAACTCTCCCGTGGCCTGGGCGCCCTCTCCGAAGGGCGGAGATGGGACAACTATCTGAGCGGGAGTTCTGAACTCAACTATCACGATGACTAGCTCCTCCTGTTGCAGGTTATCATCTGTCGTAGGGATAAAGTTCTTCCTATTCCCATCTGGTGGAAATGCTGCAACGGATCCCTGGCGCTAGTGTCAGCCATTAGCTAAATCGACTGCTAGGTGCCGCTGGTAGGCCCGTTCCGCAACTTAACGTAATTACCGTAATTTGATGCGCCACAGAATAGCCGGGACGAGTCAGCGCTACCGGAGATCAGAAAACACTCTGGTCCAGGCCGTCGCCCAGTGGCATGGCGCACCCCTACATCGTAGATGGAGAATTTCCCTCAGGCCATTGTAGCATAAGTGTTAAATATGTTATTTTAATTTGATTTATTTTTTATTTATGTTTTTATATTATATTTCTATAGTGTGTAATTTTTTATTGTTAAAATGTATTCTTTTTATATGGCAGTCAGAGTATTGCACTCACCGCTTTGTTCTGCTGAAATAAAATATTATTATTATTATTATTATAATTTAGGTACAAGAAACATATTCAACATAGGCTTACTTATGAAATAGCTAAATCTAAGTGCACAATAATATTATTATATATTATCTAGTTAATTAATTCTAACGATAATATTAATATTGAAAGAATTGCCTAGCGTTTAATATATTCACCGATGCAATGAGAATTTGTCCCACAGTTTGGGCGAAGTCGTTTGGCCCATACAACGGTCGTTTTATGACCCGTATTGTCTGGTGGGCCGCTCAAGTCCTTTTAGTTTATTATTGTCCTCGAGTGGAAGTGTGCTTTGTGAAATTATGCCGACTTTCTAAAACAATAGTTAACTCTCTAAGCTTTATGATTGTTTCCGGTCCGTCAATAATGAAAACTGCTAGCCTATTGTGCAATTTATTTAAGGCCTATCTAGTCGGGGGAAATTATTAGGAATTAAGACGTAAATGTTTTCAGAGAAGGCAGGTCTGTGAATTCGTCCATGTGTATTGTACCAATGGGTATATCAATTAATATGAAGAAAAAAAATTACACTAAAATGAAATCTACAAACCGTTTTTTCTTTTGCAAAAGTGAGAGTTGTTACTATGTTATATCACTCTCATTTCGACAGTGAGACTGCGATATGATTTTGGTAATCAAGAGATTGATATATCCTTTGATTTGACCCATAAGTAATGACCAAATTCACAGACATACTTAACTTTTAAACATGTGCATTTCAATTCTTAATAAGTCCAGACTAGACAGGCCATAAAAAATTATACGAAGGCTAGCCGCGTAGATTTTATTCAAGCCGAAAACCATCATAAAGCTTAGAGTCATCGTAAAAGAACCCTTAGCTAGCATTTCGAAAGCAGATAGAAAGTCGGCATTATTTTACAAAAGGACAGCAATAAATCCTAAAAGGAAATAAGCGTGTAATAAATGAGCGGCCCGCCAGACAATACGGGTCATAAAAAGATCTCTAAAGATTGCCACAGGCAACAGTGCCTCTTTGAAGAGAAGGCAGTCGGTTTTAGGCTTCCGCCCAGGAAGGTACCTATTCTCGCCCTTCGGAAAGGCTGCCCAGTCCCTCTGACGACAGTGAGTTTTACGCTTCCGTCCCAGAAGGAAGTACGATCTCCGCCCTTTGGAGATCTACTGCATGTGACCGCCCAGGTTCTGCACCGCGAGTTGGCTTGACGCTTCCGTCCCAGAAGGAAGTCTGGTCTTCGCCCTTCGGTGATCTACCGTAGAAGTCACCCAGGCTCTGCACCTCGAATCGACACCCCGCTTCCGCCGGAGACCGCCAAGGCCTTTGATTATCGCCGCCTTTGTACCTACTCCCGATACGGAGGTACTTGGATACCTAGTGCGAACGTGAGAACTTTGCATACCCAGCCGCTCTCTGGACCCTGTATAGCCATCCGTAAAGGGAAGTGCCTCTGAACTCTCATACCACATAATTCTCCCACCCTGTCACCCTGTGAATACTCTCGTAATGACTTTTACGTAGGATAACTAAACTTTCCCGTATAATTAAGCCAAGTGAATCTTTAGTTTTAAGAATCAAATTTCTCGTATAATTAAGCCAAGTGAATATCTAGTTTTAAGAATACAAACTTTTACGTAGATTTAAGCGAAGTTAATAGATAATTTTAAGTACAAAGACTTTGCAAGTAGATTTAAGTACTTGACTATCTAGTTTTATTGAATTTTTGTGTGTAATTGAGATTAACTTTAGTTTGAAACTAACCCCACGATTATCAAAATAAATGACTTGTTGTAAATACCTAAATTGCTTTTCAGTTCCTAACCTTTTTGCGATTATATATTTCTATAAAAAAATATATTAATAGGTTTTATTTTTTGACTTGTTAATAATGGCAATACTCCTTGTCTCCGGTTATCGAAGCGGTCTTGAAATTTGAAATTTCGCTTTGAAAATCGCGCTTTTATCGTGACTTGAGTCTACTATTAGTGTTATGGCTTTCCTTGTGCTTTTAAATTATGAATATAATATAAATGCTTTTATTATTTTTATAAACAATAATTATTAATCTAAAACACTCATCCAAATTGAAAAAACCTTCCGAGCAAAGATAAATGTCGCCGGCAGGACTCGAACCCGCACCCTTCTAATATTTAATTTTTTTAAGAACTTTAGTTTATCAATTAATAAATGCTTTTAAATTATGTAGTCTAATACCTATTCCATTGTTATGCAGTAAACTAATGCCTGTATTATTACTAAAAGTATGGTCGGCTTCTAAGAGGTGATTATCAAATTTCGAGAACTCATTATGAAGACATCATAAATGCTTTTTTACACGGATATTAACATTACGCGACCTTTTGCCTATAAATACCCTGTAGGCCGAACCATTAATTAAAAATTTACCTATACTGTCGTCCATGTAAAATGCTGGTTTAATATCTAATGGAAGGTTTTAATATTTTGTTGAGAGAAATAAGTGATATACAAGATTCTACGCCTTTGGTACGATTGATTATTTTTAGTTACATTATTATTACTTTTTATTTATTGATACAGAGACGGTTTGCATAGCTCCCGTGAGCACTCGGGCCATAGGCCCACTGTGTTATTTCCCATTTTACCTTATTCCTTTGACAGTAACCCGGTCCCTTTGATAAAGTTCACCAGGGTTGTCATTGGATATTCGGCTATGTCTCTTCAGTCTCTTGGTTTCACAATATGTCTTCCCAGATAGCTGACTGAGCCTTCTTCCCATTAAGGCGGGATATTGGCGCCATAGGTGAATTAGAGTCTCTTCATCCTCTTCACATTTCCTGCATCTATTGGAGTTTTCCACTCCCAACAGCTGCATGTGTCTCCCGAGGGGGCAGTGTCCCGTTAGCAGTCCCACCAGTTCCCTCTGTGGGTTTCTGTCCATATTGAGTAGTTGCCTGATTCATCTGGGGTTAGGCCCTTTTATGAGTACTTTGGATTGTCTCATTCTGGGTGCCGTCTCCCATTCCTTTCAGTGCTGGGATTTAACCCATCTTTCAATATGTCGTTTGGTGTGGCAAGCTGCCACTCCTACGGTAGGCTCAAATCCCTCAAGCGGTGCTTCCACCCATTTTTCTTGCTACTCCGTCAGCCCGCTCGTTGCCTTCGATACCGTTATGCCCTTGTACCCAGATTATTGGTATTTTATTGATGTTAGCCAGTTCTTGAAGAATAGTCCTACATTCCATCACCTGTATGGAGTCGCATCAATTACTTTCCAGTCTCATTAGGGCTGCCTAGCTATCAAAGCATATGCTTATGTTCGTGTTTCTTTACCCGATACATACATTCTCCTGTGCGCAGATTAGAATGGCTTTCATCTCAGCTTGAAACACAGTATAGTTTTATTCCTAGAGGTATATTGAGTTCCCTCTTGGATCCCTGCAAACAGACCCCGGCCCTAGTTCCTTCCTCCATCTTGGACCCGTATGTAAACCAGATTAGTTCCTGTTTGGTGATTGGACCGTGTCCTATTCCTCCCTTGTGTGGTACATCACTCTAAACTGCTGTCTGAAGAAGTATTCGCCATGTTTGCCGTCCTGCCTCATTCCAGCTGCCGGAGTAATTGCTCTCAGTTTTGCTCCGATCTCCGTATGACTGTTTTTGGCAACTCACCTCTCCATTGACCTTTCTATTGCAACCTGCAGGCTGCCACCGTCGACGCTCCTTCTATTTCAAGGTTTAGTGGAGTAGGTTCAGCAACACTCGCATGGGTAGTATTGGGGTAGTTTACATGGTTCCTGTGATTCCTCTGCATGCAAGTCCCTGTATGTTGAGTGTGACCATCAGTGTTATTCTCCTTCATCACACCGGGGCTGCATGCATGATTCTTGGTTTTACAAGGGCTGTGTATAGCCATTGCATCATTCTGGGTTTGAGGCCCCACATGACGGCCTCCATGATCGAGGGGTAAGGCTCTCGACTACGAATCCGAAGGTCGCGGGTTCAAATCCCAGCGTGTGCAAGTAAATTTTATTTAATTAATGTGTGCTGTTTCACAATTAATTAATTTTAAAATAATATATAGTATATTTGCACACGTTCCAGAGTGGAAGATACTCTCAATATCGCCCTGGTGAAAGACCATCATTCAGAATTGAAACGTTGCTTCAAATGGCTTTTAGCTGTGTTTGGTGACCAGATCTGAATAGCCAGGTAATTCCCCACCTTCCTCATCCCCTCCCCAATACCTTCAGCCTCACAACATTCCCCAATTGTGAATGCCATAGTCTCACTGGCTCCAGACGGTTGGGAGCAGTTGGGACTCTTGTGCGGTATTCATATAAAAAAAAAATTCTGCCACAGATTCGCCTAGTTGCCCACATTAGAGCACAGGCCTTTCTACCTACAGTTTCAACCTCAGGCATCTAGGAATACTCTGAGGTACTTAACCATGTCAGAGGTTTAACCTTCTTTACATAGAAAGTTGGATTGTTCCACCCCTCTAGTTTCCTTTTGCGTGTAAAGATTACTAGCTCTGTCTTCTCTGGATTGACTGACAGTCCTGTTTCTTTACACCATTCACTAATGACTGAATAAGCCCCCTAGCTGTGTCTGCATCCCGACATCTTATGATGGTTGCACTGTCATCAGCATATCCTTGTGTCAGCTTGAACTTCCGTATGAGATCGTCGACCACTGGACTTCACAGCAAGGGTGACAGGATCCCTCCCTGTGGACATCCTCGCATCACCAGTACTCTAATGGTCACCCCACCCCTTGTTCCAGTAAGTATCCGGCCTGAGAGCATGTTCTTCAGCCACCTTCTGGTGGTTTTGTCGAGTCCATGCTTTTCTGTCGCTTTATCAATGGATAAGTGGTGCAGTTGAATTCTCCCTCTGTATCCAGAAAAAGTCCTACCGCCAGTTCCCCGGTCACCTGCGCCTGTTCCAATTTGTAAACCAACCTATGAAGTGCAGCGTCGAACGACTTACCTGGTTGGCAGGCAAATTGTAATTCATGGAGGGGTTTCCATCAGCTTCTTCGTTGTCTTTAGAAGAAAGGAGATACTTATTGGACGGAATGCGCCTGGTTGGTCATAGTCGTTTCTCCCAGGTTTAGGTATGAATACTACCCAGTGGCGTATATTGCTCTATGACTAAAGGTAGACTGCATATAGGTTTTCAATGTGGGGTGTAAATTGTGCATTGAATATTTGAAAATGGATATTTTATCATCATCTTCCACTGATTGTTGTGGTCAGCTGAATAAATGAGCATACAGGTTCTTTTTAAAAAAGGATGAAATTTTTTTTTTTTTTATCAGATATTTGTCATGTTTTTTATGGTACGCTTTACTCGGGGTACACACAGTTTTTCAGTCTTTATGGACTGCATGCCACTGATACTACCCTTGTTTTCCTCCATGATATGGGGGTGCATTAGAGGGCACAGCATGCCCTCACGATCTTAGTTACAGGAAGTAGGATTGTATCTAAGCCCCTCTGTAGAAGTGCTCGAAAGATTCCATCCTCTCCTGCGCTTTTAAATGGGTCGAACCCTTTGATTGCCTATTTAACTTTGGAGGGAGTAACTATCTTAGCAGCCATGTCCCAGTCCTTACCTTTCCGTGTAATTCGGGATGGCGGTTTTTGCAGCCAGGGAAGTGTTTCCCCAGCAGTTCCTCCATCTCCTAGTTATATTGTTAGTATACGTACTAATATTAGAGTAACTCGGCCGTAGCAATCCTGCTAACGAAAGACCACTCCTTGAAGGACACAATATTATAAATTCAAAACATCACCGCTTTCAGAAAATGTTATATAATATGCATTATAAATACATCAAAATTTTTAAAAAATAGTCAAATGCCATTTTTATTTTTAAAAAAAATCAGCATTTCAAATGGCACAAATGAGTTTTATCTCCAAACCGACAGTAGGTATATAATATTATGCAATACGTCTAACTATGAGGTGATAAATAATACAATTTATTATTAATACTGCGAAGACTTGTCGGTCATGCGAATATTACAAATAAATAGAATATGTAATATATTGAGAAAGATTGAGTGAAATTAGGTAATAGGTTTTTCCAATTATTATTATTTTTGTTACTTGGTTTTTGATACTTTTGCTTTTGAAAGCGGGGATTTATTAGTTCCCAATCTTTTATCGGAATCTGTTGTTTTCGACGATTTGTTATTTTTATAAGCTAAAGACATTTTAGCTATATTGAGTTTGTGAATATCTTCATGGATTACAATTCTTTTAGGATAATCTTTACCAATGATGCAATTTACAGATTTTTGATAAGACATGGGAGCTTTCCAAGGCTCGTAGATATATTCCGTATTGAATCTTTTTAATTCAGGTACATATTTTTTTATGTAGTCACCCGACTTGTCGCTTTTTTTTCCAAAGGCCACGGGACTGTAAACTCTGAAGAATTGGTGGAAAAATGCAGAAGCAGAAAGCCACATCCAGTTCCCAGCATTGAGAGCCCAATCCGCATCCAACAAGTGCTCCTCAAAAACTTGCTGGCCCTTTTCCCAAGATATCCACAAGTCCCCTCGTGTCAGGAAGCAGGCCACGGCATGGCGAGCGAGATGGTGAATCCAACCTTCCTGAATAAGCTGCCTCATGATGGCGTCGATGAAAGGATAACCGGTTCTGCCTTCCGACCAAGCCTGGAAATGTTCTTGATTATCATCCCAAGGAACCTGACAGCAAACAGGATTGCCGACCATTTTATCAAAATTTTCTGTATGAAACCCGACAGTGTAGTAAAATTCTCGCCATAACAGCTGACCGATCAACGAAACTGGGGGTTTAGAATGAGCACTATTTCCTATTACCGTCTTTAGTTTACAATAAAACAATCTAGAAGATAAGCAGCCAAACTTCAAATATGGGCTGAGTACAGTTGTACTGGGTTCTAGGCTATTTGGTGAAGTATTTGGCTTTTCAAACTTGCAAATCCATTGTTTTTTGGTCAAGTGTTTTTCTAAACGAAGTAAGGCTTCTGTTTCCCCACCAGGGAAAAGACAGGGCCCCAATTGAGATTCTTTCACCCCCAACTCTTCGTATAATGGGTTATCGTAGCAGAAGCTGTTGATGATCTCTTCTGAATCTTGAGATGGCTTGCTACTATCAGGGAGAGCAGAAGGTGTTGGCACAATAGTAGGTTCACTTAGTTTCTCAATAACTGAAAGAAACTTCTGGTAAGTTAAAGGAGCGGAGCCTCCATTTTTCTTTATAACAGATCTGACATCGTAAATAGTGTTTGAAATTCTCTGTACAACTTTGACATTAGCTTTGATGGCCAAGTCCTCTACTGCATCATCTCTTTTCAACGCATAAGGTTCGGTGTCAAATTCAAATGTTAATAATTTAACATTCCACTGGGTAAATAATAGGGGAAATGTTTTCAGTGGACACCCTCTAACAACGTACAATCTAGAATTCAATGTTCTCAAATTGTTATCTAATTGTTCTAAAGATTGTTTCAGAAATCTCCATCTGTTGCACCCAACTTTCATCCATTTTATAATCTCTGGATCCAGAATAAAAATTGGCCTGAGAACACAATTATTCTTTGCAACCTGTAATAAACAAATGATTAAATAAAACATTAAATTTAATACAACTTTGCAGTACACAAATATTCACACGATAAATGGATAGATTGAAAAAAAAAATAATTAAAAATTCTCGCATCGGTGCGCAAATGCATCCACAGCCCGCAACACTGTAAACAAAGTGTAAAAAAAACGTTAATATTTATTAAAAGCTTCTTACGCTTTTTAAGGTAATTTTATAGATATTTTCGAGTCCTAAAATTCATTTTATGAATACTTTCCAGTCCTAAAATTAATACCAATAATTCAATAAATACCACCTCTTCTTGTGCCACCAATCATCTAATAAATGTAACATCAATAGAAAGGGAGAAACAAATAACCATGTAAAACTATCATCTCTATAAATAAATTTTTCTAAAACTGTGTTCATCTGAAGCGACCTGCCAGGTAAGTATGTTTTTCTGTATCTGTCTGTACATAATTAGTTAAGAAATATTTGTACAGCGCCCTTGGGGTGATTTTTCACAAAAACGGCGCTATACAAGTCATCCAACTATTATTACTATTATTATTATTATAGATTTAATAACCTCTGATATAGCATCATTTAGGGCAGGGTTGTCGTGAATTCGTAATCCCTTTCGGAACCAGTGGATAACAGTTATTTCTTTAGCTGACATTATTTCGGAATATACAAATAATAACAAAATAACAAAGAAGTATAGCGAAGAAGAATTCAAAAATGTTGTTTTGACTTTGACAAACGTGAGGTGAAATGAGATGCAAATTGGAAAAGTCAAAACACTGAAAACAGATATAGCCGCGCGCGCAGACAAAAGTATAAATGCATAGAAAAATTAGAAAATAGAAACATAATAACTGCTCTGCACGATGGCCCATCATGATAGCTCACGACGATGGGTTATCGTGTGAATGGTATAGTGACGTTAGATGGCGCCGCAGTGCGATGGGCTCGGTGTAATGTTGGGATTTATAACCAATAACCAACTATATACCGGTTATATGCGAAATATCCGCAGTTACGCTAGCGGCCGCTCGGATATTTGGTTATTTTGGTTATGGATATTTGACAAAAGGGGACAGCGCTATACGGGCTCCACGCTGCATGCATACCCGTCTTTTTCTTTAGTGAGACAAAACGAGACAAAGCTATATAGTTCGTATAGTGCTATTCCTTTCTGTGAGGTGAGAACTACCCGATACCTAGAATACCCAGTAATACCCAATACCCATTGACAAAACCATAACCAAATAACCAATAACCAACTGATAACTGAAAACTTAGATAACTAGACAACTGTAGCCAGCCAGTAGGTCAGTACGCCAATAGTAACTAGCATTCACAGCGAACAGTTAATCCTCCAACGCTAGTAACTATATTTCTATACTATTTCTTTCGATAGATTTTTTAAGTTTGTGGAAATTTTTTTAAAGGACAAAATAATATTTATCATTGTTTATTGTGTTGTTTAGAATAGTAAGTTAAATGGGTGTTGTTTATTTGTGAAAATCATGACTTTTTAAATATGGCAGGCAGTATTTGGACCCATTTCGAAAAACATAATGCCTGAACAAAAAGCGCTGTGTAAATTATGTAAAACTTTTTTTTAATTATAAAAGTTCTACATGAAACTTAATATTTTATCTAATTAATTAAAATTGTAGCGTATACATAATTCTACAAGGATTGCTGCTATGTAGCAAGTTATAAAATTATAACAAAAAAAAATCATCCAAACATTATTTATTTATTTTTTAGACCCCCAAAGTGTTATTCTTACATTTTGCTCCCTTCAGCTTTTCTGCTCGGTACTCGCCTCGGTTCCCATTGTTTCCAATACCCACTGTACTAACCGCAACTACGCCTAGCTGCTACGGCTCGGTTATTCGGATATTTCAGTTATTTGGTTATTTTGGTCATGGTTATTCGGCAAAAGGGGACAGCGCTATACGGGTTCCATGCTGCATGTATATCTGTATTTTTCTTTAGTAAGGCTAAACGAGACAGAGCTATATAGTTCGTATTGCGTTATCCCCTTTGTGAGGTGAAAACTACCCAGTACCCAGTTATACCCACTGCAAAACCATAGCCAAATAACTGAAATAACCAACTGATAACTAGCCACCTACTCATTATCCCAGTATGTAGCGGCAATGTAAACACGCGCAAGTATTTGAGGGAGTAATCAGTAAATACGGTACATTTTTTATACGAATCAGCCATTTTATTTTGATCCTACAAAGGAATTTACAATGTTTTCCTAAAATTAATGACTTATTTACAAGTTGCACTTGGGAAATAACAATCACAAATATAAATATTGTGGTATCTTATTAAAAGCTAATTTACTTGTCCGTTATTATTATTTTCAAGGAATTGTGGTATTTTTAAATGCGAGATTCAAATAAATAGTTAGCATTGAAACGAGTGATAAAAATAATTTATAATATTCCTAATTCTTATTGTTTGAGACGTCATGACATACAATCTGAATCTTTTATCTTACTTACCCCACTATCTAATAAAAAAATTCAAATGTTTCCATTGTACAATAGATGTATTTGATATTTTTGTTAATTTAAATCATTTAAAAAATGGTCTGCTACTGCTTAAACTCATTAAACGACAACTTATCTATTTCTACAAGGATTGCTATGTAGCAATATATAAAATTGGTACATAAAAATACAAATCAAGCAAACAATTTTATTTTATTTTGTACGCCCGCTAAGTGTTATTCCTGCTTGTTACGCCCCCGATCGGTGCTTATCTCGGGTCCCCCCTCCCTAATACTATACAGGGTGTATCGGTAAGTACCCGACAAACTTTAACCAGCGATTCCTGAGCATATTTGGAGTAAAAAATGTTATGTCCACTTTTCTGTCCGGTAACATTTTTTTTAATAAAAAAATTATTATTCATATTTTCACCACACGTCACCACTGTTTTATCCTTTGTCAAAGTGTGAAAGCAACGTCGCAACTCAACACGCGTTTCAAAGGCGAACACGTCAAGAATGCATGGGTGAATTAATGCTGCCAGATTGCTAAGGTATTTACATAATAATTATTAAATTTTATTTTATTGAAAACTTCGTATTTTTTTTTAAAACTCGACAAAAAATTACCACTATAATTTTAAAAAAATATTCTTAACCATACGCCATTTCGCAGCAGGCTCGTACACACCCCTTTTTATTCTGCATTTTGACATGGCCCCCACTCACGAAGGTACCTATTTGATTCACACGATTTTGCCATGTCATCCATTCCCGACTTATAATTATATTATAACTCCTTTCATCGTTCAGTGGAAGATACTCTCGCCCTGGTGAAAGATCATAATTCAGAATTGAAACGTTGCTTGAAATGACTAGCCGTATTTGGTGACCAGATCTGAATAGCCAGGTACTTCCTCACCTTCCACTCCTTCCCTTAGCCATACAACTTACCCCAATTCAACATAGTAATTGTGTAGGTACTCGTATATCGGATTTTGGTAGCTGTTATTGTGAGATACAAATATCGATATTAAAAATAATAATAAAATGTATGTTCCTCTTTTAAATTAATGCGTTTACTCATAAACTCCACTCCGTTGAATGTGCGAATAAATTTCAATTGAAAGCAGGTGCTCAGAATAAGTATAACAATTTCGCAAATTGGTTTTACCGACGTGACTACGATAACGCATTACGGATGGAATGGTCACAATATTCTAGTTATTATTATTATTACTGTACCTAATATACTATTAAAAACTGTGCTTGTTACACACAGTTAATATAATTTTTTTGGTAAATAAATACATAAAACTTGAAAAAATATAAATAGACAATACATGTTTTTCATTGTTTGCTTCATATATAATGAACCACCCTTCGCTCTTATTTTGAAAGAGATACTAAAATACAAGAATTTTATGTATTAATTGAAACTTTTTCCTAGTTTTATGAGAAGTTTCCTTGCGTACTCTCTGCCGCAATCTAAAATTATGTAATCATTTGAGACCACCAGTTTATTCACCGGTTGTCTCACTTAATGATTGCTACATGTTCAAATATTGTTCGTGCATAACGGGCTTTTTCGTGTTCCAGTGCAGAACGAGAACCTACGAGAGCTAGCGAAATACTAATAAGTCCCGCCCATTCTGCGGATGGGAAGAGACCCGCGTCTGCCCATGGTTTTTTGCTTGTGGTCAAGCTATAACAAGATATCGACCCCTTGGAATAACAAGGTTCCATTTGACACAACAACATCATGCGATAATGTGTTCTATAGAAGGTAACTTTAACACTCATTATCGGAAAACATTGCCGTGTCAGATGGAACCTTGTTATTCCAAGGGGTCGATATATTGCCGTAGCGGCACGTCCACTAAGTACGACGAAAGTAAAACTGAACGTCGCCATCGTGTAGATACGCCCAAGTCATCGTGTAGAGCAACCGTTATATTTTTCATAGATGATGTTTTTCTTTGCCTTTTCTGTCAACTTGTAGTGTCACATTGGAGGTTTTCGATTACTTCGTTCTTTGTTCATATAAAATATTGTATATTATTATTTGCATCTTACATCGATCAATTCATACGTTATATCGGAGCCTCGAAGTTATTTGGTTATATATTTATATTATTTTTAAGTTGTAAATATTAAAAATGGGTGACATGAAGCCACCGTATTTTACATGTAAGTAAACAAATATTTAGGAAATTTAATGTTTACAATCAAAGTCTTCTCTCAGTGTGATAATTTAAAGTTAATATTGATCTATTTTTCTTATAAATAAGCATGTTCACACTTACAACGCATTTTTAAATGTTGCATAAAAAATCAACCTTATCATTATACTTTAATCATCCTGCAATCTCCGGAAAGCGCGAAAGGTGTTAGATTCCCTGAGTTAATTTTCTCCTCATTATCATACAATACAATTCTGTAAGCTGAAGAAAATGTTTAACCGGTTTGAAAACTCTTAAAGGGTCATTCAATCCACAAAATCTGTAAAAATGTTAATTCTCAAATACGTTAATTTCATAATATATTACACACTACACACTTTAGGGGCACATTAAATTTTTTTTTTCTAATTGCTTCTGGATTGCAGGACCTATAAAACGTTTACGATACATTTTTTGTTGACTGATGGTGCTGGTTTGGTAGAGAAGTAAAATTTTATTATTTAATGATGGATTCTTTCATAATTTCTTGTATAAAAATCCACACAACAACTGCGATACATAATCCTTTTTTTAAAATTATTTTTTTAAATATTTTATATAATCATTTAACAATAAAAGGACTTAAATTTTTTGTTTTAATAACAATGTACAAGAATATGTTCTTGCTCGCTCTGCTGACCTTCATAAATCAAATAAAAGATCACCATAAGCACACTTCTATGGTATAATATTACACAAGTTATTCTTCTTGTTACGCTATAATAAATCTTCATTGTTGTAAATTGTAGTGTAACGAACTGTTTTTAAAACCACTTTTTTTTTGTTTTCATAATATCTATGGTGGTGACGCCCCCGATTGCTTAGAGATGCGTTAGTAGATTTATATAATTTAACCTTTTTTTTTTCAGTTTCTTCTGACCATGTTTTCATCAAACCAGTAAGAGGTATCAGAGTTATGGGGGACATGGCGAAGTGGGAGATATCTGAAGCATACTTGGTAAAAAGGAAATCGCTATCTATGAAAAACAAATGGGAACAACTACTCTTCAATTTCATATAATATCTTTTATAGCTTCTGGTTGGAACCCTTTCAACGATATATGGATCTTTTTAATTATTAAGCAATTCAAAAATATTAATCGAAATAAAATGGCGTTTTATTTTTTTGCCAGTTAAATATATATTTCAAAGTATCATAGCTCATAATAAAGATGACATCATGAGCTGAAAATAGTTGCGTTGAACGAGAAATTCTCCATGGAAAAACCCATAAAAACCTAGGTTTTTTATGTTGCCAGAGCTCGTTGTTCGAGAGTTTTTCTGCAACACACCGATGTCTGCTTTATTGTTTAGATATAATATTTCTTTGTATTCAGTAATCATTGACGTATTTTATATTTGATTACAGGAATTGACAGGTTTCATAATGTCAATGAATGATGCTGTCAAAGGTAAAAATCTATCTTCCGCCTGCCATGTGTCGGATGTAACAAAAAGCTTGTTAGGGCTTCTAAATAAATTGGATGAATTAGTAACGGAATGCCCCCCAATCGACCAACCACAAAGATTCGGCAATGCGGCGTTTAGAACTTGGTTTAATCTTCTTAAAGAGGTACAAATTTTCTTTTATTTTCGCACTAACTCAAACAAAAATTAATCATTGTCATTTACAATACAGTAAGATTCCTTATACATACAGTAAAGATCGATTAAATGAAAGATCTGGATGAATGAAGTATGAAACACTACCCTGATCAATAATAAGAGCATATTATTAGTGTGTCAAACGTTTTTGCCTTTCCCAGAATGTTTTGACATGGCCATTTTCGTCTTCACATTTGTTGTATTCCACTTGTGTAGATTGTTGTTATTGTTTTAATTTGTAAGGGAGTCAGATCGTATAATAAATATTGTTTCGCTGTTCGTAAACGATTCCAACTCGCGATGCCTTTGTAAATGTATTGTTCGAGTAGCGGGGTGTGCCCTGCTACCTCTAGAAAAATTAAATAAAACGTCAGAGCGAGAGTGGGGGGAGAGAGAGGTTCTTGCCGGACATGCTCAGAGCGCGGTGGTTCTGCGGGTCCCGTAAATTGCCTTAAGTAGCCTGCGAAAGCCAGTTCGTGTCAGTTAACCAGTGACTGCCCACTTGACAAGACGCCCCGCTTCCTCTACTGCCCGCTTGCTCTGACTTCCACCACTTACCCTGGACCCCCATCGGACTACTTCCTTTTACTGGACCCAGACCAAGCAACGTCACACTCTGACACGGCCCCGAGCAGAATTACATGTGCATTTGCAAATTACAAAAGTCGTAAAAGAGGTCTTGTCGTTGTGCTTTCTCCCCTCCGAGCCCTCTCCGCAGATCAGGATCAGCTACCCCCTACAGTTCGCTTGTGTGCCATTACGTCTGGTACGATTAGAGTTGACACTGTGCAATTAACTTTCTTTGGTATTTGTGTAATAATTTCTTTTAATTTCAAGATAACATATTTTTCACACCTCCAAACTTCAGAAAAGTACTGTTGTTGCAGTGTGTATGTAATACTAAAAACCATATTAATAAATTGTAAGTTTTACAAAATACATCATAATCAGTACAAAAGTGATGTAACCCAAAAAATCATAAATAAAGTAAGCAATTTGTGATTCATCAAAAAAATTATTTCGTTTCAATTCAAAGTAATTTTCAACATTGAACCACCTGGACATTTTAAAATTTTAAACATGTTTACCTTTGTTCGACTTTTTTGTGGGTTATACCACTTCTGTGCTGATACCTTAATTCATGTACGGATTTGTGTGACTTGCTCCACAATACAGAAGGTTATGATGACGTCCCGGTGCCTGAGTTTCTTGCACAAAAACTTTTAATTGTGTCGTTTTTACAGAGATCGTTGGACTTATTACAAGAAGCACTCCCAACGTATCACAATTCAATTCCAGAAATAAGAGTTTATCTAGAGGAGAGCTTTGGGAACTCAACTAGAATAGATTACGGTACCGGCCATGAGACATGCTTCATCATGTTCTTATATTGTCTTTATAAAATCGGAGCCCTGAAAGCTGCAGATAAAATTGCCACAGTAAACTTGGTTTTTAACAGGTGAGCTTTGATATTTCATTTCAATGACAACACTATTAACCTTTCCTTGCCGGTGCTGCCAATTGAGTTCACATGTCTCTAATATCTAAAATATGTAAATAGTTTATATTGTAGGTATTCCTCCACAATACATTATGTATTGAATAAAATAATTACAATACATATATAATTATTTATCGAACACAACAGAAAAAAATGTTTTGTCAAAAAATCTGAAAAAAATAAGTCAATATCATAATGCCGAATCACATAGCCGAATGGTGCGTAGTAAGTAAGCGAGAGGGGTGCGACGCTTCTTTTTCTATGATGCGCGGTCAGTAGTAACCAGGAGTAATGATTGTGTCGAGCGTTTTATGAGGTGCTGATATTTTTCCTTCGTTTTCAGCACTTGTACACAATATTTACTACTATACATAAATTTGTACTATTAATAAAATGAATTACACGAGAAATGAATGTAAATTATTCATTTTAATACAACTTAAAAATCACAAAACTCTAAATGTTCCCTGTACACTAGACATAGGCAGATTCATTCGTAGTAGTGAATCTAGTCTTGTGAATTTATTCACCCTTTAATTCATTAAAAAAACAGCAATAGTAAAATATAATAAATAAATAAAATCGAGGGATTTTTTTTGCATTGCAAATTGCGCTAGTGTTGAAAATAACACATTTAAAAATAAAATATACATGAAAATGACAATCTTACTCAACTAAATAATAAATTATCTGAAAAATGTATATACACCTCAATTTAGTAAATAATGATTTCGTTTTTACGTAAAGATAATATTACGAGCCAAAAAAAAACTGACTAAAAGTAAGCGACACTCAATCACAGAAAATGAACGACGAATGTTTTACTTTATTTTCATTACACCATACCATCAACCAAGTATAACATCGATGTACCCTACTGATTGCTTCGGAAATTCTCACCGAACTACTGATACTGACGACTTGACCATGCTGGGACTAACTATAAACGGAATCGCTGAGAGCATTGAGAAATTAATTGGGAACTTCTGACTAGTGTCTCTCAGTGACTTGACCTTGCGCCCTGCGGACCTAGTATGGACAGACTCGATATCGACGGACCAGAGACGTAGTGACTACAACATCACATCTGAATATGGAATACTTTTCTTGATTCCTTGAATTAAGAAATACGGACTGCAAAAGTGAATAGGCACAGCTCGGAATTACTGCCTGGCTGACTAGAGGTGGTTTGCTGCTGCGTACTAGTGCGGACTGCGAACTAATGATGACATACAGGTTTTTATGGACTACAGTGCAGGATTCTATACGTTACCGTATTAGGATGGAGTTTTGCACACTGCGTAAAATCTCCGGCGACTTTGCGATGGCGCCTATAGTAACCACGCAGTAATTATGGTACCGTGCGTTAAAAAATCGTAGGGTTGCTACGCCTAAGCTAAGGAATGAAGAATTTATTCCAAATCAAATTGAGAATCAGATCGAGTGTCACGAGATTGAATTTATTCATCTAATTCATTCATTCAATTTCGTCTGTATCTACTGTACACTGAGTGTAGAGCACCGAAGCTCGCGGAATTTTCTAGCACAGTAAGGGAAAGGTTAATATCCAGTTGTTTCACTCATAGTATAACTAAAGCTGTGGTTTAGCCTAATTGGTTGGTTGGAAGAAATTGCCACCAGAAAATAATCCAATATTATTTAAAAATCATAGCTCCAGCTATAATTATTGAGTAGGTGGGTAGTCAAAAAGGCAATCAAATATATATTTTTTTGTTAT
This sequence comes from Halesus radiatus, assembly GCA_022606495.2. Classification (NCBI taxonomy): domain Eukaryota; kingdom Metazoa; phylum Arthropoda; class Insecta; order Trichoptera; family Limnephilidae; genus Halesus; species Halesus radiatus. The sequence goes on from JAHDVE020007696.1 coordinate 174,283, forward strand.
ATTTCAGGTATTTGGAAGTTGTACGTAATTTACAACAAACATACCGCATGGAGCCAGCTGGGAGTCACGGTGTGTGGAGTTTGGATGATTTCCAATTTATTCCTTTCATTTGGGGCAGCTCTCAATTAATAGGTAAGTCAAAGTCCCGCAGTCTAAACACACTTTTCTCTTCTTCCTTCTTAACCTTATCTACGTGCAGGTAGTGGGGTAGTGCCCCACCTACCATCTAAATCTTCATACAAAAAATTGAAATTTTGAAAAAAAAAAATCATTTTCGACTTCTTATTTTCTATTTTAAATCTTTTTATTTTCTGTCATTTTTTCCTTTTTCATATTTCATTTAGGTTATGTTAATATTATTTTCTACAATTGTCTTTTTGTAATTTTAACATTTTCATTTCCAGCACATCCCATCATTGAACCGCACAAGTTTTTGGATGAACCGATCCTCGACAAATTCGGAAAAGATTTTATGTTCCTGTCATGTATCGAATACATTAAAAAGGTTAAAACTGGACCCTTTGCAGAGCACTCCAACCAACTTTGGGGGATAAGTGCAGTTAGTAGTTGGACTAAAATTAATCAAGGATTAATAAAAATGTACAAAAAAGAAGTAAGTTACCAAGCAGCAATTTAAAAAAAATTAAATTGTGCGGCGTTACTGTTTTCGTCAACTAACTACATTTTTAGCTTCATTCGTTAACGGGGAGGGGGACGTCGGAGAGTTATTATTTATTAATTCAAAATAATGATAGTATTATTACGCAATACGATAAACATAATGTTTTTAAATAGAAAAAATAGCAAAAAGCAAAAATTAGCAAACTCTAAAGATTGCAAAGATTGATTATTTGTTAAGGGGGAGAGGGATGTCGGAGAGTTATTATTTATTAATTCAAAATAATGATAGTATTATTACGCAATACGATAAACATAATGTTTTTAAATAGAAAAATATTTGTTAAATATTTTAAAAATTTACGTAGGCTTAGCATTTTTCAAAATCAGAAATATTACTTTTTTTCTCACCGTTCCATTGTATGTTTTACAAAATATTTAAAATACGAATATGATTTTTAAAGTGGAGAAAAGTATGTTTAATAATTTGTCGTTGCGTTTTTGTAAATAAACGTAACTAAAAATTTGTAATCTGCATTACAAAAAAAAAAAAAACAATGTTTTTTTTTGGATTTTGATAAATGCTAAGCCTATGTAAATTTATAAAATATTTAACAAATATTTTTCTATTTAAAAACATTATGTTTATCGTATTGCGTAATAATACTATCATTATTTTGAATTAATAAATAATAACTCTCCGACATCCCTCTCCCCCTTAACAAATAATCAATCTTTGCAATCTTTAGAGTTCAGGTGTCAAGTGGGAATGCTGTCCTTGTTTCCCCTATCTTCGGATTGTAATCTTTAGAGTACAGGTGTCAAGTGGGAATGCTGTCCTTGTTCTACCGGTATTTCAATGGGAGATTCCTTCGGCACCGGTGCATAGTCGGGAAACACGCCAAACGTGCTCCCAACATTTGTACATGGTTAACCTCTTCCTCTCCTCAAAAATATATTAAAATATCCAAAAATAAATATCGCTCCACATAGCATCCTCAAAGATGACATAGGCCTCGAGGGAAATTATTTTCCTCGGGCCTCCTGTGTGTAGTTAATGTAAAAAAAATAAAAAATGTGCTCGCATATACACGTACCCGAGGAATGAACTTCTTCCAGCATATTTATATATTTAGTTTGATGCGGAGTCCATACCCCGCTTGCGCACTCCAGCTTACTTTTTGTATTTGCAATACATATAAGCAGAAACTATAACAATCATAGAATGTTATTTTAGTTGTTATCATTTTCTTTTCAGGTCCTCGGCAAGTTTCCCGTGGCACAGCACATGTTGTTCGGATCTCTTCTCCCCATTCAACCATTATTTCCGTAAAACTTTTTTTCTTCGTTAAAACTGTCAAAATGTATTTAATTTCAGCTTGTTTTAATGCACACTGCCTATTTGAAATAAACTAATATTATGAAAATGATTACATTTTATTTACATTTTTTCAATCACATCGCTTTGATGTTTTTTTCATAAAGATTAAACCCGCACCGTTTAAGCCGAGTATTATCGCCACAATGTTTGCCAATCTAAAGGAGCCTACTATGCCTCGATACAAAGGACTCGACATAAAAACCATGGTTCTTTCAACTCCCACATTTTTCCAAAAAATTAATATCTCCACATTCTAATGAGAATTGGGACGTTGCTCCGTTTCCTCTCCCCTTTTCAAAACTCACGTACTCCCCAGACTGTACTTTGTAGTCTCTATAAATATCCTTTTTTTTATTAATTGTTTTTGTGCTTAATTCGTAGAACTCCATTTAATTTTTTTTTAAATTTTATGTAAATCAAATTTAATAATGTTATTATTAAGTTCTGCAAGTATTTTTAGTTGTTATTATTGTGACAGCTGTTTTGGCGTTTAAGGCCATTATCAAACTGTGGTTAATCCACATTGCGACGACTTATTTATATGATTTAATTTACCCCCACTCTTTTAAAATTTGGATGGATGGGTAATGATTTATTATCGGTAAATCCGATTTAGTTGGAAAGCAATTAAAATTTTCGAATTCTGTGAGGTTTTCACATTTATAATGTGTTTTTACTCGTAACACCAAGCGTCCCGTCACCAACAAAGACAAAGAAGATTGGAAGAAAGGATCAGTACCTCCGGCCCCCGTCCTCACCCACCGCCCAACTTTACATAACTCCTATCATTTGTATTAGCGTCTTGCAATATATCGTAAGGAATAAATACAGTTAGCTTCTTTTTTTTTTTTTTCTCAATTAGACATGTATGAAAACTTAGACCAAGCCGTATTTAATTTTGATAATCTAACTGCATCTCTTTATATGGTCTATAAATAATGTGTAATGATAGTGTCCAAAAAAAAAAAAAAAGTCGTAGATTTAATATAGGAATAATGTAAGAATAGGAAGTAAGATTTGTACAAGCGCCCTTAAGGTGATTTTTCACAAAAACGGCGCTATAAAAATCATCCGATTATTATTATTATTTAACTGACAATGTTTTCCTTCTTTTCAATCCTTTTTTTTGTTAAGTCTATTAGAATTACCTTCCAGCTATTCAATATTTCATCTCTTTTAAGTCTGCACTCAACTCCAATCTCTATATTACGTATTTTAAAATATACTCAGTTGAATGAATATTATTCAATCTATGGTGAATTTACGCATTGGGAAAAAACCATCTACAATTATTTTATACATTGGGAAAAAACCATCTACGGTGATTTTATACATTGGGAAAAAACCATCTACAATGATTTTATACATTGGGAAAAAACCATCTACGGTGATTTTATACATTGGGAAAAAACCATCTATGGTGATTTTACACATTGGGAAAAAAACCATCTACAATGATTTTATACATTGGGAAAAAAAACCATCTACAGTGACTTTATACATTGGGAAAAAACCATCTACGGTGATTTTATACATTGGGAAAAAACCATCTACGGTGATTTTACACATTGGGAAAAAAACCATCTACAATGATTTTATAGATTGGGAAAAAAAACCATCTACAGTGACTTTATACATTGGGAAAAAACCATCTACGGTGATTTTATACATTGGGAAAAAACCATCAGCATTTCATTTTTTTATTAATGTTATCAAAATACTTAAAATTTGTATAATTTAATAATCACCTGCACATTTAGAGTCTTGTTTCTTTACTAAAGCACAGTTTTAAAAATGAATAGGTACACATATTGACAAAAAATATTAACATTTTGTATGCGGGAAACGGAGATTACGGTCCTTAGCATTTCATGTGTGTACAGTGGGAGACTGATCTCTGTTTTGATTTACGCGGGAACAGCAGGATATGCGTTTAAAAACCTTTTATCTGCAAATTTTTAATAAACATAATTAATTAATTTCATTTGATCGCGTGTGATCAAATTCGCTTGCGAATCGGTCACCTGATATTTTTAATTATTGTCTAGCAAAGAAGTGAGCCCCGGCAATGAGGTTGTGGAGCTAGATTGATAGTTCTTGGTTTACTTCACATATAAAATTTTCGTAGTTATTATAGGGTGTAAAACAAATAATTTAGGCAATTATTTTTAATATTTATTTAGCAAAAGCTAAGAACAAAACTTTAAATAATTAAATGTCCAAGTCTTCATCTGGATCCTCTTCATCCCAGTCATCGGCTGCATCATGATGGTAAACTACTTTACTTTCTCGGGTTAATTCTGTGTACGGGAGTATCATCCCATCCTTCACCGCCTTGGCTGTTCCTTCTACCGATATCTTAAAGGAGGTCACTTCTTCAGGTAAGCTTGTCTTTGTTTCTACTACATTTAATTTATCCTTCTGAATTTTATTATTCACCCATCTATTTTCTTGGGTGTTGTAATATACTTCTTCTACAAACTTTTTAATTTTTCCACCTGGTAATTTACTTTTCACTGACAAATAATATGTCTCCGAGGGTGACAAACTAAGTGCCACGGAAGTTTGGGCAATGTGATTCAATTGTTTTGTCATCTTGTGTCCGAACAACAAACAATCGGTATGTAAGATTAATATAAGGTTTTTAACATATTTATTTTTACTCAACTCGTCGATGACTCTGAGACATTCGTTCCAACCCATTAATGCAGACATTTGGTTTACTGAATCGACAATAACCGTGGTGTTTTCTTTAGAAAATGATGAGGAGAAATTTTTCCATTTGCTAGGGTTTTCATGGTAAATGAAACTTATGTTTCCATCTAGATATTTCCATTGTTCAGGTGTCTTTTCCAGGCATAGCATGTTGTACGAACTGCTTGTAAGCTTGGTTAATACATATTTAAGTACACTATGAACTTTTACCTTCACCGAGTCTTCTATCAGTATTACTCCTGAAGAATATTCAGCCATGTTTATGTGCGATGTTGTAATATATTTTGAACACAGATTTTAAACGTTTCACTTAGTCTAGGACAAAAAACGGTAACAAATACTTAATTTTAATAATAATAGTTTTTAACCTATCTATCGCTGAACCGTCCTTCATTGACCAATTATAATATTTGATTATTTGACAGAACGACAGAAGTTGTTGACAGTTATCACCATAAAGCAAAAACAAAATTTATTTGTGTTTTCATCTATGGATTCAATAAGATATCGACACCACAGTGGTATACATGGTCTATGGTGATATATTTATGTCGGCACCGCTGTTATCTGTCATTATTCACGTGTTCCCAGAGTCTGCGAATGTATATTTATTATTGTATATCTCAATATTAGCAAATAACAATTATTTTTTAATGTTTAAAAACGATTCACCTTAGTCACCACGTTACGACATTTATAAACAGTTCTACGCCAAAGCAAATTCAAATGCAATTTGGTGTTTGTTCTGTATTATTAATAGTACAGCGGTGTTGTGAGACCGGTCTCTGAAATTGCATTTAGGATTGTTATTAATAGACTTCGAGAGCTTTCACGTCTATTTCTGTTGCGCAATATCGTAATTATGTTAAGTCCGGAGGTTTGGCAGTTCCCGCCGCCGAAGTCGGCGAGCCGTGTTAGAACTAACGCATCTGAAGAAAATCTCATTAGAGAAGTATCTGATCATAACTTCTATCACAATGTTAGTTAAAACGAAGTACTTACTGTTGACAAGCTTTGTTTGAATTATACAACATTAAATCAAAACAAATTGTGATACCTTCCTTGTTATTTTCAGATTTTTGTTTTGTGTGCCGATACTAATCAGGATATTCCTGAACAGCTAGGAAATATATTTGAGGACTCATCTTACTACAAATTAAACGATTGCAAATTAAGCGAACTACTCACAATTGAATTTATCGAAGGCTATATACAAAAAGGTAATGCATAAAGATATAGGAAGAAATTATGAATTTGCACTACATTTAGTTATGTATCAAGATAATAAAAAATAATATAATTTTATTCTATTTATAGGAAACATTCTTTTATTCTCAATAATAGTTTACCCAGTTATTTTTCAAATACTTTCTAAATTAGTTGTTTATTAATAGATTTTTGTTTTGTTTACAGGTTCATTCTATTGTCTAAGTATTGGTAAGGATGCGAGTATTGAAAATGTTGTAACTGTCACTACACAGGACGGATTTACTTTGGTATTAGATTCACAATCTTATCACAGCCTAGGAATCCAAGGCAAACAGTTCAGACGGGTGAGTGGAGACTCAGCACATTGTAAGTTATTGGGAGATACAAACTCTTTGAACCTACTGCGAGATATTTATTTGTTCCAAATTGAATGTAACTTCCAGGAAAATGCCGAGTGTTAAACAACCGAGACGATTGGAAGACTTGGCGCTGGCAGGAGTGGCGGACTGGGTCGCCAAGATAGGAGAAGACCTCATGCCATCCATCTCTGAGATTTCTCGTGTGGATAATTTACGAGCCGCCGAGCTTCTGGCATCTAGTGTGGAGTGTTTAAGAGAACTTCTCGACATTAATATACCGTGGATGTTGTATGACAAGTTTGGGGGGGAAATTTTTCGTTCAATTTCCAACTTGCTTGAAAAAACTAAAGCATCTATGGGATTCCGTGGATCCATGAGCAAGTTTATGAGCAAAATGAATGTTGCGGTTAGTTTAACGGAAGTGTTGTTGACAAGGAATTTAACAGGTTAAATCTGGATGAAGTTCCCAAAATGTTGAAACATATATTTTATATAAAGTTTTCTAACCTCAGAGGTCTCAAATTATTGAATTTGGGATCTCTCTCAGGAGGATGGAAGACGGCCGACATGGAGCCCACCATCATCTCTGGGTTGAAGACTCTCACTAACTTGATGGACCTTACAATCAATTATGATTGCACAAATAATATCCTCCAGACTCTCTGCGATCATTGTCACAAATTGCGATCTTTGGATGTGACGAGTTCTAAGAGTATTTCAAATCAAAGTATTAGGTATCTGATCAGATTTCCTGAACTGCGTCGAGTGCAATTGTATAGAACTGGCGTAACCATTGAAGGATATACTAAATTGCTTTTGAATTGTCCCAAGATGGAAGACTTGGGTCGCTGTGATGAACTGGGCCGCTGCCTCGAGTATATCGATGTGACAAACTCTGCAGCTGGACCATTTGCCTTGAGAAAGTATGTCAGTAGATATGCCACTTCTGAGCATTTACATCTTCTTGTGCACCTCTGTCCAAAGTTGTATTCAGTTTCCGTTTTCCACAACGCATTGCTTAGTGATTTGACTATTTTGATAGGCTTACCGGAATTAACAGAATTAAAACTTTTGTCTTGTGACTTTTTTGCTGATCAGATAAAGCAAGTTTTGGAAGTGAAAGGTTGTAACATTACTAGTTTGCATTTGGAGCATGTGGATCAATTGGATATGAATGCTTTGATGTACATAAGCAGGTTCTGTCCTTGCTTGGAGAGCCTCACTCTGTATAATTGTGTTCTTGTTCAACACACTTCCTTATTTACTCGGAAGATAGATTGGGCTCCATTTTACAGCCTCGAGAGGCTCATGTGTGTTTGTGAAGGAACAGAGGAGCAGCTGGAATTCTTATTAGGAAGTTGTGTCAATATTAAATCCATACATTTGGGCACTGCCGTTAGGACCACTGATAGATTGTTTGATAGAGTATTGGAAAAGAATGCATTTCTTTTTCTTGAGGAATTGCGTATTTTGCAGTCCGATGAATTGACAATGTCTACAGTGAGCCGTTTGCTGAGCTCCTGTGGACAGTTGCGGGTGCTCGCAGAACTAGAATGCTGGACCTGTCTCACTGAGACTGATATGGAATACATACGAAGCTACATCAAAATAAATAATCTCGATTTAGACATCAGTTCATTTAGGCAAACTGCCGCATAAATGACTGATTTAAAACTAACCAATGTATAAATTAATAATTTTTATCGCTTTTCATTAGTTATTAATTATGTCATGTAAATTAACATAAATTTACAGATTATTTTAATGTATACGAGTGATTATTTTTGTACGAACTTGTTTTCTATTTTATAAAAGTGTTCATTAAATATATAACCATTGTCCATAAAATTAAGGTTTACAATAACGCAATTGTTAAAAAAGATTTGAAACTATTTCAGACATTAATATAAACCTTAAGGACGGTTTGTTTAAGTCTCAAAAGAAGTCATACAATCACACCCATGCGAGGTTGGAAGCGTTCGACACCTTTGCACTTCTAGTTCGTTGGGAGCCAGATGACGAGCGAGTGTGCCCATCGTCAATTGCCAAGTATTTCGTAGAAAGAGGGTTGCAAGTAGAGTGTTGTACTCCGAAGTTAGCTACCAAACGCCAGCATGTGAGACATATACCCAAACCTGATGAACGACATATCGATGAACTCGTAGAATGGATGGGAATGATTGCCGTCGGGGGTGATTTAAATCCAGGAAACGACTTCATCAGTATGTACGAGTATGACGCAAACAACTTCACGGCTGAAGGCTTCATCACTGCATTCCATATCTCTGGATTATTTACTCCTCAGTTTGTTTTACAATTGAGAAAATTGTTAAGGTTGGTTCATTTAAATTTCTATCATTATTAACACTGCGTTATTATTTTCCTATTAATCATTTAACTGCGTTCCTAATGGACAAAGGATAACGGATGTGTGCAGCACTTTTTGTGACATTCATAAATTTTCTACGAAAATGAATGCAAATAGCGTAGCGTTGAGGACACAGATTATGCATGTAGCAACTGAAAAGTTAAGAGCTGTAAAATAAATTTCCATATTTATAATGTGTAAATATGCCAGGGGTGACTCGGATAATCCAAATAATTGTTTTATTTGCTATCTTAGCTTGTTGGAGGTAGGAAAAATCGCATCTAAGATGGACTCAAATAAATAGAGTATAGATGTGAAGCTTTTGAAAATATCTTATTTAATTTAAAGCTGTTTCAAAAAACTTATTCAATGCCCAGGCGGAACTGACAGTTTCGTTGCTGGAAAGACTAAAGGACATAAATTCATTTTAGGCACTTTACACCAAAGCTAAATGTCCTCTAAAAATAAGCATGTTATTTATGATTTTATTACTTTGCTATGCAATCAATAATATAAAACCCACTTAAGAAGTTTGGTTTTTTCGGTCCCTCGAAGACTGAATTTGAAAAATGAGCCACCATGTAAGGTTTTCCGTACAAGTTTTTTTTCCGATCCCTTGGAAAACTTCTTAAGAGAGTTTCACTGTAATTTGTCTTGTATTAATGATTGAAAAGTCTACCTCAATCTAACTTTATTGTTTTAGAGAGAACATTCTAGCCAAGAACATGTGTCAATGGGTTGGACTGACAGTACAGTGCTTTACTGATGCACCCAGCCTGAGGGGACTTCAGCAGAAGAATCGCCCGCCTGAAGACAGCTTATTAACGCTTGTTATGAATGAAAAGGAAATTGTTTTCAATAGTTTTAAATCATATTAAATAATGCATTTTTTTTAAATCTACCAATCGCATTTCTTTATTTACATTAATTGAGTGTGTGTTTACATAATACGTAGTATAATAATCTATTTTATTGTGAAATAATTTTACTATTTCTTTTTCCTACGAGCTTCATTCGGATTTTTTCTCATCCAGTTTTTCACATCTCCACTTCGAATTCCAAGCACAGCCGATTTAGAGTTGACATCTCGCATTATGAAGGGCGAATAGCCTGTAAACAAGGGCAAACAAACATAAATATACTTAAACAAGAGCAAAAAACATAAATATACTTAAACAAGAGCAAAAAAACATAAATATAAATATACTTAAACAAGAGCAAAAAAACACAAACATAAATATACTTCAACAAGAGCAAAAAACAAACATAATTGAGGTGGTCAGCGCAGAAGTGGCGTAACCCACAAAAACGTCAAGCTGAGATAATTGCATTTTATAAAATAATAATAATAATTGGATTACTTCTATATCGCCGTTTTTGTGAGAAAATCACCTCAAGGGCGCTTTACAATTAATTAAATAACATATACAACCAATACCTTATAGTTAAACTTTATTACTAATGGCTTATAGGTAGTCACTTACCAACTAAAAGTTATAGCTAGTGACAATTTAAACTTAAGTAGGCATAACTAGAATAAAAACCTAACACATAAACCTAGTACCTATTTAAAACTAATACATATCTATGACCAAGTGCATATTGTGTATACAATACTGCAAAATGACGTATAACTATGGCTTAAAACTAGAGTCTTACAACTAACATACCTATTTATAATAATATAAATACATGTACGATTATTGCTCGTGCTGTCAGTGGTAAAGCACACAAGAGTGTAATAATTTTTATTGAAATTAAAGAAGGTAGTCTGGGCGGTAGAAGGTAAATAGGAATATAAGTAATTCTCTTGGACTGAGTACTCGAAAACACCATTAGACCAATGGGGTCGTTATTCTGGAAACGATAATTTAAAAAGATGAGTCTTTTCTGAATTCAGTAGAGCTGTCGATTTTTCTCAAATATGAAGGGAGTTTGTTCCAGGCTGTTGGGCCTGCCACCGCAAAAGCTCGGTCTCCGAAATTGGGATTGCGTTTAGGTACTGAGAGTCTTCCTATGGCCGTTGAAGACGCTGATCGAAGAGATGATTGCCTAGTGTTGACATCGTTTGGAGTGCATAGTTCCGCCAAGTAGGGTGGTGCCATGTCGTGTATCGCCTTAAAGACCATCCAGCATAGTTTAAACTGGATCCTCTCAGGACACTTAAGCCAATGAAGGTTCCGCAGATGTTGAGATATGTGGGAGTATTTGGAAACGCCGGTTATCAGCCTTGCTGCAGCATTGAAAACTGACTGAAGTCCGTCAGTATATATTTTGGGGAGACTTGCGTATATGCCGTTGCAGTAATCAAGTCGAGAAACAACGTAAGAATTTACCAGCATCTTTGCGCCATTAGCTGGAATATTTCTCCGTATTGATTTGATTTGGCGCAGGTGAAAGAAACCTGCGCTTACTGGTGTAGGTTCAAGTAAAAGTTGCAATAAAAAATGTGGAATTCACAGTAAAATACATTTTTTTGGTTGATCTATCCACTTTCTATTTCACCAAACATCATGAAGCCCCTTCCGATTGTTAATGTCATTTGAGAGTTTTGTGAGTTACGTCACTTCTGGACTGACAGCCTCAAATGTGTATAATAAAACCACATTCGAAAGCTAATATTGTCAACAATATTAATACAAGGTAAAGAGCTGTGTACACACAACTAACTTTTGATAAGAATTATAAATTTATTTTATAATGCCAGATTATTATAAGTTCTTCAGATTGGTGGTTAAAATCAACTTATTCATAATCCATCTTCACAACAGGGTAATTGTTTTGATGATGAAAAAAATTATTATAATTTTTATTAAATGAAATTAAGCTTGCTGTATATTTATGACCCGACATGCAATACTAGGAATGTCCATGTTATGGCATACAGTATTTGTTAAATACAATATTTTTTAAATCAACTCAAGGGCACTTCAATTAACTTAGTTTTAAAAGGTGTAAATCACACAAAGGCATTTTGAAATAAGCGATAATTGATATTTACAGATGTCGCAGGCTGTTAATTTGAGATATTGCAGGCCATGAAAATGGGTGAACTATTTTTTGCTCCAAGATGGCTTTGCATTGATGTTATTTTTTTTTACATTTACTCCACACTTTGGGGATGCTGTGTGGAGGGTTTTTTGGGGGATAGGGTGAAGTGGACCTGGGTCTTGAAGAGAGACCTATGTCGTAGGAGGGAAGAAACACAGAGGCCGGCAGATCATTCTGCAGGTGAGCTGTTAAAGACAAGAACTAGTCGTAAAAGCGACCCGACCTTATGTGACAAATGTCAACCGTGTACAAATGTTGGACACGTATTTGGCGTGTTTTCAGACCGTGCACCGGTGCCGAAGGGATAGTTACGCTAGTTGCTCAATGCATCTTCCATTGAAATACCGGTAGAATAAGGACAGCATCTCGATTGGCGGTCTGAAATTAGTAGGGATTGATGTCGTCACCAGGCAATCGGACGATCCTAAAGGCACTGTGTCACCAATCCCATAACATTGTCTAACAAACGGGAATGGTGAGTCTGGACATCAGGAACTCTTGTGGGCTCCTGAACCAGTCGCTCCAGTCTGTGGAAAAGGGCAAAAGATTCCGCCCGTCAGCCAGCCGAGTCTGTTGAACGTGAGAACTTCAACCACGGTTCATTATGAACACATTGAAATCCTCCAGAACAACAAACTTGGCCGAAGGGTAACGGGATAAGAGATCAATAGTTTCAGTCAAATGTTTAAATAACTTGTATGTGTCTGATTTGCCAAGGTTCGGTAAGCAGTATAGACATGTAAAATCTTACCATACTGGCAAGATTGACGCACACCCATATTACATCGAATCTGGAGTTTTCTAGATTCAACAGTCGCACACAGTTGCGTACGAGGGTGCAGCGCGGGCAGATTAGATATATGTAAAAAGTGATAGAACAACATTAATACTTAGGAAGCCTGTTTGAAATAATTACCAGCGATGTAGTCAGGATTGAGTGGATTGTTTTTAGTGCGAGCCAGCCGGGTAGGTCTCTGGTTGGCACGTGGCTGGTCCTCAGTGAGGATGGGATTGTTGGCGTGGGCTCCTCCCTTGGGTGCGGGCAGACTGAACCTCTTCCCCCGCGCTGTTAGTGGCCTCCGCGAGTTAATGTGTATCTGATACTTCCCGTTCTCGTCCACCGTGACGGCCACCTTCTTCAGGGTGGAATGGCCACAGTTGGGGCAGAACTTCTTACTCATCACGCTCGTGGTTTTAAAGCATGTCGTGCAGCGGAGGATGAAGGTGCGTACCCGATATATCAATCTTCCGTCGTACGTCGACACCTTGAGGCCTATCTGCTTGAGGACATTTTGCATGGCAAAGTCGGCTGTGATGCACGCCACTGGCGAGACCTCGTCCTCCAGAAGATCCGGGTCAAGATCTTTTTTTATCTGTGTTATATTTGATACTGTTATCCATCCCGAATCATCATCCTCTTCTTCTTCACTATCATCTTCATCTTCTGCAAAGAGAAAAGAAACATTGAAATACATTCTAATGTTTCTATTCTAAGGAGAAAGGGAGTTTATGCTAAAATCGGAACAAATCTAGGGGATTTTGGTATCAGCAAAAATTTACCATAGATTAAACAATATACACCTTTTTTACCACAAGCGTAAAGATTCCAATAGTTGTTTTACTTGTTCCATGTTGACTGTTGTTCAAATAAAAATTTAGCTTTTTATCTTGCTTTGAATTGTTAATAAACAATGTTAAAAGGACCAATTATGTACTCTGCGGGCTAAAAAAGCAGTGTGATTTTTTTAACAGTTTTTTTATAACTTGAAACCTTTCAGGTGGGCAAATCTAATGTATTGTCATATGCACCCCCCCCCCCTACATGACTACAAATTTTTTGCTGGTAAATGAAAAATATTTAAGAGGCAATTAGGTTTTGCACTGACAGTTATAAGCCTCGCCACTCGCTTGGGAATAAATTACTTATTTAATAAATTGTTAGAAATTTTCTTTGATTTGCTATATTTAGACTTCTTTTGGCTTAACAAATCATAATTCTTAATTTTTTTTATATATGCTTTAAACGTCCCCATTGCATATTTAATTTTTTTTTAAAAGCAGCAAAGTCATATGCAGGTTACCTAATTTTTGTTTTATGATCTTTCGATTTCTATAATTTATTCAGAATATATTTCACAGAAAGTCAATTAAAATGTATGAAAAAAAACCCAATTCCGCCAACGCTTGCCGCTAGTGTAGCATGTTGCCATTAAATGTGGGGAGCTGCGCGTATTAAACATTTTAATATTTATGTCTGAGCTTTACAAAATAAAATAAATAACGCATAATGGTCATTTTGTTTTTGCGAAAATTCAAACACGCAGCCGGTGTTAAGTGGGAATTTCAACCTTTTCGCCACCTGCATAAGGAGTGCGAGATTTCGTTCAAATTTTACGAAGTGGATCTGGTCGGACAGATAAAGTTTGATATTCACAGACTGTTATTTATGAAGCACAAGTTGTGATTAGTGAAAATGTCTATACTATAAATCTTTGATGGCCCAGGCGACCAAATGCCCAGTAATATTTTTAGTATTGTCAATACCAATGAGCGTGTGGGAATACTAATATTGATGATTTTCAGAATATGTCGATTATTGTAAAAGTTAAAAAAACTGCGATGTTTCATACCTTCATCAGATTCCTCGTTGTGTGGTGCACTTTCAATAATGTCATCCATTTTATCGACTGGGGCTAGAATACTGTCTAACTCTGCAACATCAACCTTTAGGCCGCCGAGTGTTGATTCCAGGTCAGCCACTTCAGAGTCCAGTGCTTTGAGCTTTTCTGATGGATCGAGAGTATCATCTTCACTGTCTTCATCATCGTTTGGGGGCTGGAAGAATCCCGCGGCAGGTTTCTGTCCTTCGGGATTGGGATTGCGATTGGTAACGATTCGCTGAACCTTCGGCTCCTCATTCAAATGCGCTGTGCCAACTTTCTCTTTTTCCAACTGATAGGCAAGAGCTATGACTTTTATATCGGTGGCCGAAAGACTCAGGTAGTCGCCTGTTTTCTTGGAAAATTCAGTGACGAATTTAATGTTCTCGACGAAAACATCTTTGATAATAAGATCGTAAGTCAAGACGGACAAGTGCCGCAGCTGACGTCTGTTTGTTACTTCGTCTATTACCTCTTGGATTGTGTAAACGTTTTCGCCAATGTCCTAAAACGAAAAAGAAATAACGATATTTTTTTGTAACGGCAGCGGCTGTATGTCTATAAACATAGATCATTTAAGTTTCATTAAAATCACATACCTTTATTGGAGCGTTGTTTATAAATGCATTTGTGTCAACAACTAAATGCTCTACGTGTTTCGTCATGTTGGAAACGTTAATCCTCCAATGGAATTATATCGATGGTTAATGCTGTTACTTTTTCATTAATCAAATAAAAACAAGAGATTTTACTATAGGTTTTTGTAACCTCCAAAGCGTCGCGCGGACGTCGATTGACAATATGACAGAAACACAAACACCGCGTGGTAAGTGGTAAGTGGCAACCATAGATAGTAGATGATCATATTTTTCATACCGATCCCATACGGGAGCCCATAGATATCATAGATACGATCACCGGGAGCCAGTTCGGAAGCCATAGAGAAAATCTTTGCTTTATTATTTTCTTACCTACAATTTCATGCAGATTTGCATACATTTGATATGACGGTGCGTCGGGCAGTAGGTATAATTCTAGGAATAACGCAAAAAGGGAGGAATAGAAAAGCGATCTTAGGTAGTTACAAGTAATTTATTTTTATATACGTGGGGTTAGTCTTAAAACTAGAGTAAATCTTAATTAGACATAATAAATTCAATAAAACGAGATACGCAATTACTTAATTCTACTGTTACTTAATTCTACTGTTAAAGTCTTTGTAGTTGAAATTAGAGGTTCACTGGCTGACATTGTGGGAGGAACTATGATTAGAGTCAGGCACTTCCCTTTTTGGTGATTGATGGATGTCCAGGGTCCAGTGGCTGCGTTGTATGTAGAGTCCTCGCGTTCGCACTACGTATTCGTGTACCTCCGGATCGGGAGCAGGTGCAACGCGGCGATAATCAGAGGCCTGGGCGATGTTGATCTCCTAAGGGCGAAGATCAGTTACTTCCTTCTGGGATGGAAGCGTAGACTTCGTAGAGCGTAGAGGACCTGGGCGGCCTCTCCAAGGAGCGAGAATAGGAACCTTCCTGGGCGGAAGGTTTCACTTGGCTGTGTGTCCTGGGCGGACTACTGCAACCGACTCTCCGTCCTGGGCGGACTCTGGCAATCGACTCGTGCTTCCTCGGCGGAAGACTACACGCGACTCGCCGTCCTGGGCGGACTCTGGCAATCGACTGTCTCCTAGAGCCCACTGTCCTCCTGTCTACCTGTCTACCTGTATTGTTCAGCGGTCGTTCCATCAGCGGCTCAATTCCTTTGAGGGGATTATTGCCGTCCCATAAAATCACAAAGGAATTGCGGAATTTCCCAAAATAGCAGTTAAGATTATATTATTTTAGTTACGATTTTTCCTAACAATAGGTTCGGCTAGCCTTTGTACTAAATTTATTTTATGGCCGGTCTAATCTGGGAATTCCTATTATTTAAAATGCACCTTTTAAAGCTAAATATTTCGGTGAATTCGGTCAATTATTTTAGGTGATTACAAAAGGCTATATCACATTGATATGACGGTGGGTAGAGCAGTGGGGATAATTCTAGGAATAACGCAAAAAGGGAGGAACAGAAAATCAATCTTAGGTAGTAACAAGTAATTTATTTTGACAGTCGTGGGGTTAGTCTTAAAACTAGAGTTAATCTTAATTAGACATAATAATTTCAATAAAACTAGATAGGCAATTACTTAAATCTACTTGTAAAGTCTTTGTACTTAAAATTAACTAATTACTTCGCTAAATCTACATAAAAGGTTGTGTTCTTAAAATTAGAGGTTCACTGGCTTATTTGTAGGAAAAAGTTGTTGTTTAAAGTTAGAGATTCACTTGGCTGATAGGGTGGAGGAATTATCATTAGAGTCAGAGGCACTTCCCTTTTTGGTGATGGCTGTCCAGGGTCCAGTGGCTGCTTTGTGTGCAGAGTCCTCGCGTTCGCACTAGGTATTCATGTACCTCTGGATCGGGAGTAGGTACAACGCGGCGATAATCAGAGGCCTGGGCGGTCTCCGGGGGTTTGATCTCCGAAGGGCGAAGATCAGTTACTTCCTTCTGGGATGGAAGCGTAAAATTCACTCGTCGTCAGAGGACCTGGGCGGCCTCTCCAAGGAGCGAGAATAGGAACCTTCCTGGGCGGAAGGTTCAAACCTGACTGTCTGTCCTGGGCGGACTACTGCAACCGACTCTCCGTCCTGGGCGGACTCTTGCAACCGACTCGTGCTTCCTCGGTGGAAGACTGCACGCGACTGTCTCCTAGAGCCCTCTGTCCTTTGTCTAGCTGTAGGTATTCTTTTATCACCCGCATTGTTCAGCGGGCCGTTCCGTCGGGCGGCTCAATTCCTTTGAGGTGTTTATTGCCGTCCCATAAAATCTCAAAGGAATTGCCGACTTTCCAAAATAGCAATTAAGATTATTTTATTACGATGTAGTAGTTACAATTTTTCTAACAATAGTTTTGGCTAGCCTTTGTGCTAAATTATTTTATGGCCGGTCTAGTCTGGGAATTTTTATTACCTGACATGCACATTTTAGAAAAGTATTTCAGTGAATTTGGTCATTTATTTTAGTATTACAAAAGGATATATCAACAGAGTTGCCATTAAAGAAGAAATAATGTTTTGGGACCGTTTATGCTCTCTGACGGTCCGGTGAGGAATGAACATTTCACTCGCTACTGGAGACACTGCGCAGAAAAGTCCCACAATGGACTGCGTTGCAAACCGTTACCTTATTTTAGCAAACTTGACTTTTCTGTGCAGTGTCTGCAGTAACGAGTGAAATGTTCATTCCTAACCGGACCGTCAGAGAGCAGCCTTACTTTAGCAAACTTAACTTTTCTGTGCAGTGTCTGCAGTTACGAGTGGAATGTTATGGTAATCCCCATGTCTGGGACATTTTATTCATTAACGGCTAAACACAAATCATTATATTTGGATCGAGAGTGGTATATCTAAGTTTGGATCAATACATCCATCATAAATCACAACATAATATTATGTAACACACTTGAACACTTGAAGTATGTACACAATGTCTCATTATCTTTGTGTTGTCTTTTTAATTAATATGTATTATTTAAGCATACAAACAAATATGGACAAAGAACTTTAGATCACATTTAGGTGACGGCCTCCATGGTTGAGGGGTAAGGCTCTCGACTACGAATCTTAAGGTCGCGGGTTCAAATCCCGGCATGCGCAAATAAATTCTATTTAATTAATTTGTGCTGTTTCACAATTAATTCATTTAAAATTAATATATAGTATATTTGCGCTCGTTCCACAGAGGAAGATACTCTCAGTATTGCCCTGGTGAAAGACCACCATTCAGAATTGAAACGTTGCTTGAAATGGCATTTAGCCGTGTTTGGTAACCAGATCTGAATAGCTAGGTATTTCCCCACCATCCTCTTCCTCTTCTTCTTCTCCTCCCCAATACCTTTAGCCTCATTGGGGATGCCATAGTCTCACTGGCTCCAGACGGTTGGGAGCAGTTGGGACTATTGTTCGGTATTCATATTCAGATTCCTAGCTGTTTAAATATGTTACCCGCTGAAATAAATTTTTAAAAATGTATTAAAACTAAATGTTTAATAAATATGTTGAAAACTTGGCTAGCTGAAAGGAATTATTTGTAAATATTAGGTAATTAAGAAATATTATTTTATGTGCGATTCAGTGTTGTCATTTATGTTTGTATTTTTTTGGTAAAAATAATTTGAGTTAGTAATATAAACGAAATATTTATGTTTTAAGTTTGTTATAAATGTTTTTATTTTATATGTATTGTAACTTAACTTAAAATGTCTTAAATTAAAAAAAAAGTTAAATTGTGCAATGTAGAAAAAAAAATTACAGTTATGCGAGAACTTCTTCTACCTCGGAAAAAACATTTTCAAATTTTTATTTTTTATTTGCATGTCAAAAAAAAAGTCCAAATAAACTTTACTAATTTTTTGTTAATCCACATTAAGAAAAACATGAAGGTTAGTGTTTATAAAAAACTTAAACTACATCCCATATTTTGTTCGGAATTTTTTTTCTGGCATGTTAAAGAAAAACGTTCAAAAGATTTTTTGAGGATATTCAATGTAAAAAATATTTTGTAAAACATACGTAGGATGGTCAGAAAAAGATTATATTTCTAATCTGATTTTGATAAATGCTAAGCCTCTGTGAATTTTTAAAATCAAAAAATAATTTTTTTTCTCGGAAAAAACATCATGTATATCGTATTGCGTAATAATATTATCATTATTTCGAATTAACAAATTATTCCACTCCACCTTAAAGAAAAAATATGCACTTGGACCATTGTGCTTTTGTAAATTTACATTAATCTTCCTGTGAGCCATCTTGGTGTTGCCATTTAAAACCTTTTAAACGATCTTTTTTTTTCTACTTTTAAATATCCGACTGGTATATAACATATTTATACCCACCAAAATTAGTTAATTTTGATTTACAAAAGATCCAGAGTATGCTTCAATATTTATATGCAGTTTTAAAAAAGATTTAATCCATAGTTGACACAGATCCGAAATACATATCGAAATATTACAAGGAGGCAGACAAACCCAATTTTGCCATCACAGAAAATATTCTAGATCCATTACAAAACTGGAACAGTGGCATATCATCTATCATGTCATATCAGAACTTACGAAAAAAAAAGTTTATAACTGACGCCAAAACAGCAAGTCTGTTATTTTTTTTATATTGAAGGAAGTAAAGAGTGCTGGACTGCTGGAATATGCTATTATTGTTATTAATTTACCCCTCCCCTAGATAGAAACCCGACCATCAAAATGGGAGATTCCTCCGTGCGATTATTTGAAAATACTAGATATTTAGGCATTACCTTGGATAGGTCCTTTTAATTCCTAGCCCATATCAAAAGAGTTTATAACAAGGCCCAGGCTCTGTTCTAGAAACTAAGAAGAATCGTGATGGCAGAGTGGGGACTCCGTTCTATGGCGCTGAGCCTGCTTTACAGGGGTGTGTACGTGGCGCAAGTCTCATATGCTGCACCACCAGGTGGGAGCACCACCTGGATAATGTTGATCCGCTCAGCCCTTAACAACGGTCAACATATTCCTTGCTAGTGCTCTCAGGTTCATATAGGACTGGGTCTTCTGATTCACTGCTGGATCGATCCAGCATTCTGCTGATTGATTTGGCAATTAGGGAGGATTTACCAAAGAAAGCACTTTTGAAAGGTATTCAATTGTCACCAGGCAGTGCGACACCCCTCCCTGATGATGATGGGATAGGTCGACAACGGGACAATGGACCTTCTTCTTCCCATCAGTTAAAAGGAGAATGGACGTGTGGGAAATTTCAATCTATCACCATATGACGCATCTATTATCCGGTCATGGGGAATCCAGGGGGCGACTTTATAGAGTACCGTTCCTGTGGTGATACTAACCAGATAGCTGAGCAACCTCTGTGGCACTGCAAGTTGATGAAGGATGCTAGAGAGGAAATGCTAGATAGAAATGCTGAGCATTACAACACGAATAGCTTGAAATGCTGATCTTGTATCTAACCGAGGAACTTTCGAATGTTTGGAAAAGTTTGTCCAGACTTGGGTTGAAAGATGGCCTGCACTTGGAGTCGCCAATTAGTTTTTTTTATTGTGTTATTACTATTTTAACTTTTTTGATTGATATCCGTTTACTGAAAAAGCAATTGTTATAATTAATCTCTTTGCTTTCTTTATTTTATTATGTATTTTGTTTTCTTAATAACGCCATTAGGTTTCTGCAAGGTGGTGGACCTGAACTTTTAATTATTTTGTATCGTCAACCTCCTCTCTAAGACCCTGTCCCTGCGCCCCAGGCCAGTTGTCTAACGACCCACCAGTGCCTTCCCCAACGTCATGAGTACATCTGAGGAATGGTTGCGTGGATCAGGTACCCTTCATCCCCCCTCCGGTGATTCGAAGCTCACTTTTTTCTATTGGGTCTTTGGGAGTCTCTCTCCTCTCCCCCAACACATATTTCTTTAAGGAAACTCTCAGGTAGCCGGCTAAAGGTCAGAGTTATGTGGGTCTGCTTGCTGCCATGCCGATCTCAATGCTTATTCTTGACGGGACCGCCCTGCGATAGTCCGATAAACTGCCCAGGATTGGTTTTATTTTCTTTATTACTGTTTATCGATTTTATTTTTTTCACGTGCATGTACTTTTCCTCTATGCCCCTTTAGTCGCAGAACATTGTGAAGTCAACATTAAATATATGTCTCGCACAATATGTGTTTATATTTTTTCCATGTGTTAAACAAACCATGTGTGCAAGGATACTCGAGGATCTAGAGTCGTTTTATAATTAAATCTAGCTTCATTTACACAAAAAAAATGAGTCCTGACGTATACGGCGGTAGGAGGTAAAATAATCTGTTTCCTTAAAACGCTATGGGAAAGGGTAGGTAACCTCGACTGTCTCCTTGGAAGCTGGCAAAGTCCCTGTATCATAGGTACCTTTATCTATGACCGGCACCTTCTGTAGCGCGATGGTCTACAGATTTGAAATCATCATCATGTTTATGTTGCAGGTTCAATTCCTATCACATCACAGCGCAAAACATCTAATTATATGGATTATTCATTACATGCTAGGAAGTGATTTTTTCAGATTTCAGTTTTTTTTTTAACTACACTCCTGGAGGGACACGGCCGACTCACAGGGATGATTCACAGGTCCCACAGTGAAACAAAAATGGTTGTTGTTGATTTTTAAGTTTTTAGGGTCTTAATATATTGGGTTTGCAGCTGTCGTAGGGGAAATCAATATTTAGGTACTTACCTATGTAAAATGAAAATATTAACTATTTGTTTTATTACATTAGACAGTGCAAAATAAGTTCGGGCGGTATTAGAATACTGGCTATTTAATTTTTTTTATGTAATACCTCGCAGGTTTGTTCCAACCGTCCAGAGCCAGTGGGACTATGGCATCCCCAATCGGGATATGTTGGGTGGCTAAAGTCCTGTGTAAAGTAAGAAAAAGTACTGTGACTTTGTACTTTTATTATAATAATATGCTTTACTTGCATACTGTTTTTATAATTAAGTTTTATACTTAAAAATGATTACTAAAGTCACATACATGTAAAAACTAATAAATAAAAAAATAAATAAAAAAAGTGGTGAGGAAGGGAAGGAGATGAGTAAGAAGGTTGGGTAGTACCTGGCTATTCAGATCTGATCACTAAACACAGCTAAAGTCTCTTCAAGCAACGTTTCAATTCTGAATGGTGGTCCTTCCCCAGGGTGATACTGAGAGTATCTACAACTCTGGAAGCTGCTGCAAGTGTACTATCGAAATATTATTATTTTATTTTAACTTAATGTGAAATTTCACATAATAATTAAATTTAAAAAATTTGGCTCATGTCAGGATTTGAACCAGTGAGTCGCAGGCAGTGAACTCTGGATTCATAGACAAGCATCTTAACATTCTTCCGCTCGATAAAGGATGTCAGAATAAATTCAATGCTTATTTAAATCAATGCTTATTTAAAAATGTTCAGTGGTAATATTTATTTATTGGAATCTTTTACCACAGCTACAAATGTCACAATACCCAGACTGTATGGGTCCACACGTGAATATAAAAAAAAAGATTAATAGATAACTGTGCTGCTTTGGGATTGATTCCTAAATCTCCTCACTCAAAGTCAAATGAGCATACCACTATACTACATTCAATGGAGGCCGTAATGGGGTCCATCATCGACTTGTGAACCTATCAGCAGTGGCGGTTCGAAGCCTGTCTCATTGAGAGTTCAATCCGAGATAAAAAATATTCCTTCCATATAAAAAAATATTTCATATGTTGCTCTTTTCCATATTATAAAGATTTTCTTGATCTAAAGGAATTTAATCATACCACTGCACCAGAAATTAATGACAAGAAACAATTCGACGATTCATTAAAACGTTAGTGGCTAATGAATAATATATTATAATGTCGTAGGTTGCAAAAAAATAGTTTTAAATACGAAGATCACAATTTATATAAGAAACTTTACTGTTCGCTTTTTATTTAAAAAAACTTAACACGATAATTGCAGAAAAATTTGTTGGTCCTTGCAAAATACTATTCCATATAAATTTGTTGTTCACAAATGCATTGTCACAGTTGCATGCTCGGCGTGGTTTCCCACTGAAGCGCAACGAGAAATACAATGTATCAACTATTTCTTAGGACGCTGAATTCATAATGCCTATTTGGAATTCATTTCGGACTTGCTCTCAGCCAGTATTACCTGTAAGGACGGGTGGATTTTTTAGCACCGAATTTGAATGGCACACCGTTTAAATGGTGGTAAAATTATGATACATGTTTGTTTTATTATCTTATCTTTTTTATAGGAGTTCACTGCACAAACGCACGATAGAGAAAACCGCCACTCGTTAAAAATCAGAACTAGTAGCAAAAATATTTTACTTTTGTTCGAGTCGTTCAAAGCACCAGCAATAAATTTAGGTAGGTACTTTGATTTATTTTTCCAAAAGGTCACATTCTCTATCATAGCATTTTAATTTTGGTTAGAGAAAATTTTTTAAAGTGGGTTTTGTTAGATTTTTAACTTTCAGATTATTTGATCTAACAGTTATTTATTAACTTCACGTAACAACTTTACACATTTCACAAAACATAACAGCATCTAACTCATTGGAAAAATATTGTTTAAGCAATGTTTTCTAATGAACATTCTTCTAGTGGACATAATTTATCAATACGGATATTATGAAGTATGGAATAATACATTTCGACAAAAAATAATTTTTGTAAATTAAAATAATAAATACACCCATATTTTATACAAAGGCAAACATAATATAAGCAAATATGTACTGAAATAATATTTAACTAGAATTTTTGTCTTTAGCGGGTTCATCCTTTGAATTGGTACCATTCGCTCCTTGCTTCTCTTGCTTGAGTTCTTCCCGTATTTGCTGGTTGGAATGGAGAAGCTTTAAAAACTCTTCTCGGATTTTATCATTCTTCTTTTCTATTAGGTCCAACGCAATGTTCAAATCATCTAACTTTGCGTCTAGCATCTGATACTCTAAAAAATGCAAAATAAATCAAATTAGTTCCATGTAAGTCATTTTCCTATATTAAGGTAAGAAATAAAAGCGCACCTCCGGGAGTAATCTCTTCGTCTCCTACATCCTCGTTTTGATTGTTTTGCTCGTCTTCTTCACAGTTCGGGAGTATTGCACTGCCACCCATCTCATCATCTACATTTGCCATAATAGATAGTCAGAAAAATGTCAAACAAACATGACACATGACATCTGTCAGCTGACTCCCAAGTGGAGTAGTGATGGCAGAATCGATACATTTTATCCCGAAACATTGAAAATTGACCCCAGGATCCAGGATTTTGACGGCGTTAATGTTTTATGTTACCTTATTTTTATTATTTTAAGAATTGACTATGTCTACCGATATATGTAAAGAAATCTTTTAGGATCCGATATATGTAAATCGATTAGGCAACCCAAATGTTTGGAAAAAACTTTAAATTATTATTATTTTTTGTAATAAGTATCCAGGATTTTTTTTTATAAAATGTAACAATAGAAAATCTAATTATTTACGTAGGTAACTTTAATATTTTTTTGGCAAAATTACTTTAATTCCACATTTAAAATGTATGTCCATATTGTGACTTAGATTCCGCGGGCCATTTTTAAAAATTGATCTACTGTACACGTGAAGTAAAATTTTGAAATAAATAATACTTTTCAAATTCAATCACTTGGCTAATCCAATCACTATCAAGGAACACGTATTTCATTTTTTTATAATGGCATACAGAGCTCAAATGTATTTCATGGGTCGGAGTGTGAATCCAGTTAAGTCAAAAAACAGTGGAAATATGTTTTAATCAATCGGCTTCGTAAAAAAACCTACGTTGTGTTGAAGAAGGTAAGAAAAGTCTAAGTTTTCTGGGTAATCTTTTATAATCGTATAGCATTATTAATACGCATTTTATTTATTTTTTTAAATTATGGGACTTAATTACAATAAGAAACAACTATTTCAATTGGGGGAGACACAAAATAGTGCGCTTTAAACTACTGTTTCGAAAAATGTATAAACGTAAAAATTGAAAGAATCACAACATGCCATGTATAAAGTTATTTGAAGTGACATTTGCCGATAGGCACTGTTAATCTAAAAAAGAAAATAGACTATTTCAGTTGGGTGAGAAACCAAAAAAATGTTTTTATTTCTTAAAATGATGTTAAATAACTTTGTGGAGTCATATTTATTAAATTATTAACAATAACTTTATTTAAAACCACTGTATTTAATATGTAAATATTTACATGTTTTAGGAGCAAAGCTCCCCTCTTCAGGATAAAGAATATACTGTAAATTGTTTATTCTGAAGAGGGGAGCTTTGCTCCTAAAACAATAGGTAGATATTTAAAAATTAGATGCAGTGGTTTTAAAGAAAGTAATTATTATTCATCACATTTTTTTCTTTCAAACTCAAACCATAAACCCATGAAATAGCTTATTGGTTCTTAGTTGAACCTAAGAATCTATGAGATAAGTTCTTGGTCCTTGGGTTCAACCGAGGGTTTGGGTTATTTAAAAAAAAGTAAAAATGGTTATATGACGTCATAGGGTTAGCAGTACCTATCGGTAACTTCACATCAAGTAACTTTGGCGTCATGTGGTTCTTATAATTTTTACGTGGATATGAATTTTTGTGAAATCTTTATTTAAGTGCATTATTTGGTGTTTCCCCAAACTGAATTTTTTGCTTCTTTTGGTGTTTTTTTGTGTTTTGTTTGTTTGTTTGTTTGTTTGTTTGTTTGTTTTTTTTTTTTTTTTTTAAATGCGTATTGAGAATTCCATATGATTTTAAAACTTTATCATTTTCTGTGCACAGAAAAGTACATTCTCATAAAAAAAACATTTTTTGGTTTACCGGTTACAATGACATTACTGGCTATTATTAACATCGTCTCTGTATGACAAAGTGGTTTTGTGGTTTTGCCCTCACACGACGGCCGTTGATGGGCCATTAGCTGGCCAGTGGTCGGAAAACTTTTTCGCCAAAGAGCCAAATATGTACATTACAACGATTAAAAAAAAATTGAGAGCCAAATCTGTTTATTAATTTAGTAAACCTTTATAATAATTTTAGACCTACGGGTACACGGAAATAAAACTTGATTTTGTACTTAATGATGATTTTTTTATTGATAAAAAATAGTTTAAAAGTAAGGTATCCGTAAATTTAAATCAAGACAATGACTGACAAACACTTAATGCGAACAATGTTCTTGCATCTCCTTGGAATGTTTGAGTATGCCTAGTTTGTGTATTGTTGTTTTTAATTTTAGGCACGATTCCAGGTTCTCATCAATAAGATGACTTCTCAGTTTACTCTTGATAAAATTCATCCTTGAAAAAGATTGTTCGCATGAATATGTAGAACCAAAAAGGAAAAGAAGAGCAAACGAGAGTTTTTTCAGCTGATCATAAGAGTCAGACTATTCCAGGGGTTGAACATGATCATGTCTTCCTTCTCCAGGTATTTCAAAGCAGACCACTTGTGATGTGAACTAAGTTCACATTTGTTCCCTCTCCAGTATTTTCAAATCAATGTAAAAACGTTCAAATTTAGAGTTCCGTAATTCCTTTTTTTTTAAATCCAGCAATTGTATTTCAAAGTTACCAATGTCAATGCCAAAAGGAGAAAATATCTAATCGCTCTGCTGTTTTTAAATTCCCGAAACCTGCCGAGAAATGCTTCCCTCATATTTAAAATGGTTGTTTTGAAATAGTGTTTGTCAATGGAGGAATTATTTTCTTGGCGATGCTTCAGCAGGCTCAGAAAGTGAAACAAATTGATGACTAAAATACCTATTGGATGTGCAGCTGAATGGAGAATAAGACAACTTTATTCTTCAGGAAGGTACCTTTGAAAGGCTCCCGCGATACACAGACACGATAAGCTCCGACCACTGTAGACAAGACTGTTGCGCTTGCTCGTGGATTTTTGTGCCAGAGCCGCACTTAAGGGGCCAAAGAGCCGCATGCGGCTCGGGAGCCGCACTTTGCGGACCTGAGCTGGCCGAGGCGATTGTCGGCGAGCCACTACACGATGGCGACGTTCAGTTCTACAGAGTGGTATGTCTATGAGTTCTACTTTCAACGTGCTTCCGGGTGGACGTGCCGCTGTGGCAATATATTTGGTTAAAAAAACGAGATGATTAATTTTTATTAGTATATTAGGCAATGACATTAAAAACAAATGATATGTAAATGCAATTTTATGATATTATATGCTACCTAATATCATAAAATTGATTTCGGATATTCAGGAAATGTAATATTTTTTTATAATTTGTTATTATTGTTGTGTTTTTCCTCTCTTCCAATAACTCTACCCCAATAAAAAATAGGGTATAAATGCAGACATATTTGTTTTAAAATACTTATTTACTTATTTTAAGTACAATGTTCGGCGAGCCACAATTTAGAAAAATACCTATTTAGCGTTTATTTTTGTATTTGGGATTTCATATGCATTCATCAAAGGAATGATTCGATGATTTTTATAGTTTCATCACATGTCCAAACTACTGCAATTACGTTGAAAAATGTTCGAAGCTACGTAAATATTACTAACTAGGACGTCACCTCCAGAGCACGTTTAAGCGGACACTGAACAGTTGGCCACGTGTCGTGTGGTTGTCACTATCATCATCCTTTGATGTTCGTACGAAAAACCGATAACGAGGCCATCCTGCGCCATCACAAGCGGTATCACGGGTCATCATACGCCATCATCCGCCATCATACGCCACTATGCCCACTACACGCTGGGCCATCCGTAGTGGGCATAGTGGCGTGTGATGACGGATGATGGCCTATCATGCGCCATCATCGGCCATCATGTAGAGGGCTTTTAAAAGATATGTTTGTTGAACGCGATGAATGTGCGTCCGTACGTCGTTTTCGTAATTCAAAGTTGCGTCGAATATTGATACGGGTGTGAATAAGATGACAGTACATTTACTCACTTGCATTATAATAGAACCTACTAACTGTTAGAAGGTTGTCTTTCTTATACTCATGTGTTGCTACGTTCTGCTATCCCACTTTCTCTAATGACATTTAACATTTTCGGGAAACAGTGGAAAAATATTTATTTCCATCGTTTCATTGTGTGCTTGTCAAGTATTCGTAATGTCATTGATGGTTTCCCGATTACAATTATTATATTATATATGTATAATATTAAGTAATTTGCGAGTATTTAGGAATGCAATGTTACTGGTGTTTGCCGTGTAATGGAAACACTTTTTTTTATCACACAGGAAGGCATTTTGGCACTTTTGGTTAGAGATAGCAGACGATCTCACGCTACGCGTGATAATTTCATACTGGTTGATACTAAATCAAAGTACGACAATTACCGCATCTTTTGCTTGCCACTTTGAAAGCTCTACAGCGTGTCTATTGTTTGTAATGTCATTGACCTATTATCAAATAGTTAGTTTATAATAGCATTGAAAGTACCGCAAACCTAAATCTTTGGTAGGCTTGACTTGAGGAAAGGACGACCGGATGGTCGAACCTTTCGACGCCATGGATTTTTAGTATTGGGCCGCCCTCTCGTGTGGAAGGCCTATTAATTTTATTAAAACAAAACAAAAAACATCAACAAATATAATCTTTAAGAGAGGGGAAAATTTTTATTTTACCGTGATTTTTTTACCTTTAATGTCTTTTTGGAAAACAAGCTTACATAAAGAAACAAAATTTCTTAGTTTTCATCTTGGTAAGTTTCAGTGATTTTTAACTGGAAAAAAATTAGCGAATATTTTTAAAATGGAATCATTTCTTGTGGATCGGGCCCACGATTCGAGATTTCAAACATTCATATAAATATGTGGGTACTTGCCTATCAACATTTTTAATGAATAGTACCTACCTAACTTACTCAATTCATTCATAGTTTGACATAGAAAGCGATAGAGAGCGCTAGTGTACAGGAATGATTACTGATAAAGAAGATCCAAAATGCCAAAATTATAATTGACAGCAGTGACAGAGTTCGTCGAGTGTTTTTTGTTATAAAATATCACCTAATTGATGGTTTTTGGGCGTTTCTAATATCAGACGATGTGTACAACCCGTGTAATTAGTTTTTCCTCCAAATGACAAAAGGATAGCTAACGAGAGACAGTCTGGTATTGCGATTTCCGGATCACGTAAGTAAATTGTCGTATCTATTGATCATGGAATGATAAGTGAGAAACAACAGTCCATTCTTCATAATTAATTTACGGTGTTGTGTTTACTGCAATTGGTAAATAAATATATGTTGTTTACCAATGCATGAATGCAATCTTCATTCTGACAATCGCCATGATTGCTTGTATTTGCATGTGTAGGTTACTATTTTATATCTAAAGATACTTTTCTTCAAACGTCAAATACACACAACACTATTAGTCGTTCAGTTGTGTTATCTTCCTAATTGTTTTTTTCTTGATAAAATGCGCTCCTGTTTGTAGATATTGCCTTATGTTTTACATGTAGACACCACATTTGTATTAATTTATGTAGTGTTAATGTGTTTCCAAGAATGTTGAATCATAGGGAAAAAATGTATTGTGAATTTATTCAATTACAATAAATTCATAAACCACAGTGTAATAATAACTACTAGAAATTAACTCTTCTACTACAATAGTATTTTATGAAATATTAACTGGACTCTTATTAGCTTTAAGTCTTCCAATGTCTGGTAGTATTGCGAAATTTAGACCGTGGTGCATAGGATTGTTCAATTTCACGGATAATGACCGATAATACAACATGTGTACATTATTTTGCTGTATGCATTAACCTAACATATTACGGTTATTTTATTAGATTGGGTTGCGTGTTATATATTATGTTTATTTGTCAGAATCACCAAAAGAACTATGACAACGAAGCATGGTGTTTATAATTTAAATGGTTGTCCATTTGTCTGCAATATATCTGATGAAAGCTCCGCTAAATACTGTACAAATCAACCAATAAGCTATTATATTTCACTATTATTATGTTGGTAGATACTGATAATTATAGTACAAAGTAAAATATGTATCCAATTGTATTTCCATGCTGGACAATTATTATATGATGACACTTAAGAATATAATTAATTTATGATAAGAACTCTTAAAATATTACACATTTTATAAGCTTATGTATCTCGATAAACTGAAGATAAACGAATTGTTGATAAGAGGCATCTTAATTTAACGTCATTAATGTTCAGATAATAACAAAAGAAATAATGGTGGTGCTTATGTGAAATAAATATTAAACATTTCTAACCCATTCACTGCTGCAGCTCTGTGCACAATATTAATATGTTCCAATTTTTTTTAAAGATAGCACTATTCCTCTTGGTAAGCAAAGGCTTGGTTATTTGAGCCTCTGTCACATTTTACACTGTCACAAATCAACGATGAGCGCCATTTTGATTTGTTTGACAGTTCCTACTTCAAATAATCACCCCCATTAACTACCGATTCTCGGTCCGTATCAGTTGTCGATCAAATTTTGCCAAATCTAGATCAACCGTCAAGCATAACAGAATGACCATTATGCTTACACTTAGGCTTAAGTTTCCTTGCTAAAAAGTGTAGAATAATGCTTTTGATCGAACACAGTTGATATAAAAATAATGTGCCCACACCTGTTTTTTTTTAAATTATGAAACTTTTTCATACAAATTGGGTTTTAGATGTCAAGGGAGTCAAGCCGCAAATTTGGTGAAAATGAGTTAAGTACGTACACAGGCATTTTAAAACCATCTAAAATGGATTAGAGCCATAAAAAGCCCTATTTATGAGCATTTTGCAAATTGCCAATAGACCTGGCACACATATATTAGAGCAGTCATAAAGTTTTGCATGCCGATTTCTCAGCTTTATGATTTTGTGGACTGGCTCGCTTGACATCTACAGCGACATATAATTATTTTGCATAAATTCAAAATATCTTTATTTTTCAAATAAAAGTACAAAAGGTATAGGATATAGGTACATCCTATTTCTCACAGTTAACCCACGAAATACATTTATATGTTTAATGTATTCACGCCCCATTTGGGCTTTTACATTTTAATACAATACATGCACGATACCTACAACGTTTAATTAAAAAAAATATAACAATATAAATATACAGTACACAATAGTAATAAAACAAAAAAAGATAAATATAGTCAAGAATGGGATACAATTTTTATAATATTATTTTAGTAGTTTGATAGACTTTTAATACCTGTGGTGTCGATATAGTACTCATTACCTAATATATAAAATATAGAGAAGTTTAATCTAAATGCGTTTGATTAAGGTGTAGCGACATTTGTTCCAAAGGAATGTTTTTAAATAGAAGTAGATTGTGTGTTTGCTTGATGTTACGTGAAAGGTTGTCATATACTTTAATTGTCATGTAGTAAGTAAGAAATTATTACCAACGCACTTATTTTTAACTTAAATAAATTTGAAAAAAACTATATATAATACACTAAAACGGCTATACACGGGATCCTCAATGGTGGAACGGCGCCGGTTTCCGTCTATGCATGTTATCCACAGCTAAAGGGTTAAAGAAAGATTTATCTTAACATTATAAAAAAATGGTAATTAACTTGTGGATGGAAGAGGGTATTATTTATACATCTGGTGTACATTGTAAAGGTTAAAGAAAGATAAGCCTTAGCATTATAAAAAAATGGTAATTTACACAATGACCATTTAAGGATAATTTAAAATTTTCTCATTACATTAAACTGTCTCCAAAGTGAGATGGATGGAGTGCCCATTACAATTAATTATCGAAAAAAATCGTCTGTCATTATTTGTTCATTATCTTTGTCAGACCCTTGTGATATTAATTAGTAATCTCTTTTCAAAATACAACATAATAAAGATTCAGAATTTAATTTTTTTATTGCTAAGCTAATAATTTAAAAAATGTGTAAGGACAAGATTTAAAAACGCATAACGCTCAATGAGATACAATTTTGGAATATCAATAATCATCAAATTGTAAGCAAAAGAAAAAAACACAAGAAACTTTTTTACTAAAAAAAAAAACGTTTTTATCCACTCGCTTGTCACCACTAAATGTTATCACTATTGGTCAATCCATAATTAAAATCCTAGTTAAATTAGTGGCCGAGTAGTACATTAATTAATTGTTGGATATTTATAATTTCACCGGTCAATGCAACGGCGATAATTACGTAAACTACAATGTATTAATAAAAAATATTACCTGTATAATATTTGAATAATGTTTTTATTTGAAAAATCACACCAATCGCACTTTTTTTGGACAAGTTGATATACATACTTCAAGGACCTCATTTTTCAATACACAGTCAATATTTGAGGATTCTGTGCCGTTATCGATTTAATCATACATTAAAAACTATTGTTTTCTGTAGCTTTTAACAATGTCCTTTTCAAAATACAACATAGGCCTAAAATTAAAAGTTAATGCTTGTACAGCATAATTATTGTACACTAAAATATCTAAACAATTGACAAATATGTTTTTGAATAATACCTGTCTTTTATAAAATCAACTTTCACCGACATATTACTGTGAAGTTGAGCTAGTTTTTGTAAATTTATAAGTGCGTAATTTCAGATAGATGTTGTAACTCCGGCAAAGCCGGATTGTACACCTAGTTGTAGCATATATCATCGGGCCAATGCCAAACTCGCGAAAAAATATCACCTCGAGATGTTGAGGTTTGAAGTGTCTAAACTGGCATCAAAAATTAATATTAAATAAGCATGTAAACATCTTAATACGCACAAAATTAATGAAAAACACTTTTTATTAGTTTAATTACAACGGGAAACAAGTATTTCAGTCACCAGAGAAGCAAAATCACGCATTCTGATTAATAAAGCTTGATAACGTTTCAAGTTTTTGTATGGCTTTTAGGTTAGTTTTTTTTTTTTATTTATGAAAAAAATCCAAGATAAGAACCCAAAAATCTATTTTATGTCTAATTAATATATTGTATTATATATAAAAGAGGTTTTAGGTTCTTAGTTTCGGTTTTTTTAAATAATTAAAAATACTAACAAGAAAATAGGTGCTTATATGCATATTTATCAAATTGATTTATATTGTTACTAAACCAACTTCATATGCATTAATATCCATCAAATTTATGGATTAAGGCGATCGCTTGTTTCGCAATCGTCAAAATCATGAAAAAGGTGTTTTTTTGCTTTGAAAATTTGATTACCTATAATTATTCTAGGTTCTTCAGTAAATTACTGTGAATGGAACACATCCTTGCCCCAAATTTAACCGAACATTTTTTAATATTTGTTTCTTTATAAGCCTAGAAAAAAATTAAGAGTGAGGGCTGTAAAAATGGTTTGATATCCAGGATCTCCCACTTAACAACAATTGATCTAGTTTTGTTTTATTGCGTAATGTAGAAAAAATTATTACCCATTAGATGACCGTGAAACATTTTGAATTTTAGCCCTAAATATAACAGCATAACATAAAATACGTGTTTTTAATAAAATATTTCTTACGTAATATCGAACAGGTACCCGGAGGTTCATACAATTTTCAACTCTATAGTTACTGAACGTTAGGACGTATTTCAATGTTCTACTTCTATACCGAGTTAGTTCACGCCCAACTTCGGTGGCGAATAGACGTCTTTATAGTTCGCGTCGCTTCGTTCCGTGCTACTTTTTTAAGATCAATATAGTTTACGCGCAATCGATTTTGAGATTCCCGAGTGATATAGTATAATGGGCAACAAAGGAAATAAAAAAGTGGGTCCACTCAGCGGACTAAGGAAGAGAAAAGTCAACGCTGGAATGTTTGGGTAAGTTCCAATCATCTTTATTTATTATTTACGCCCAAATTGGGATTTACACATAATTACCGTTGCTAGAAATAGTTCATTTAAATATTCTCAGAAAATTTGAATAAATTTTTATTTCATCAATGTATTTTTTTTACAGGAAACTAT
The DNA here is from genome assembly GCA_022606495.2 of Halesus radiatus. Lineage (NCBI taxonomy): Eukaryota > Metazoa > Arthropoda > Insecta > Trichoptera > Limnephilidae > Halesus > Halesus radiatus. The sequence continues at coordinate 208,220 of JAHDVE020007696.1, forward strand.
ATCAACCCGTAAAAAAACAACTCGTAAAGAAGTCGCTGATAGTTCCCGGAGAACTTTTAACTGTCAATGAAAATGTACAGGTAAGCTGGAACATATTACCTACCCGCTTTTAAAATTGTATTATATTATAATACTCATTTCAATAATGAAACAACCATGAAGAATCTTTGTCAATACGTTTGGAATAACGCAATTTCCCAAAACATCGTCTTTGTTATTTGACGGCGGGTATCAATTTTAGTTTAAAATCATTCCACTTCGCGCGCATTCCAAACCGCCGCACAGTGGTCACGATAAAAAATTATGAAATCGTCAATTATTTGGTTATCTTGAATTATTTTAATTTTTCATAAAAATTGAATGTAAATTACTTTTTATGGATTTAGCGTTTATTTTTTGATGAACGTGCATTTATAATAATACATTTTTAACAAAAACAACACGTAACAACAAATAAGTGCAAAAGTAATGAAACATGTTTTAATTGCAGATCGAATGTAACAAAGAAAATAATGCACCGCCACAAAATTTCAATCAAAAACGAATATCTTCATTAGATGAGACAGAAGACACGGATTTTAAAAACCATTCTCTTGTGGTGAGTTATTATTTATTTAGATCTTAAAATTAAATAAAATTAACCAGTACTTAAAAAAAAAAAATTAATAATATGTAGGTAATATTAGCATATTAAAAAAATATTTGTTTATGTAAAATTTATTAGGGGCATAACTTGTTTAATAAAATGTTACTTTACGAAACGTGTACAAAATTAATTAAATGTGTTTTAATTGCAGATCGAATGTGACAAAGAGAACATGATACCGCTACAATTTGTTTATCAAAAATCTTCTTTTCGGGAGATAGAAGAAAGTTCCTAATGGCCTAATTAGGTAAACACTGGATAAATAACTAAAATCAATGTAAAAATATGTATATAAATAAATAAAATCTTAATAAATACTTTTAAAAAGAGTGTAAGTAACCAACCAATAAAAAGAAGGCAAAATAAGTAACTTGTAAATGTCTATCTATTTATTATGTAGTTGTGTTCCCATAGTTTCTTCTTTGTAATAAAACTCATAAATTGTTAGTAAACAGGCGCACGGTGGGAATGGACATACTATCAGAACTGGAAGTTGAAGGGGATTTGTTTTGAAGCCTATTACGGGATAATTCTACATTTTTATCTACATCATATTCCAATACTGTTATATTGAACGTAAACGTTAAAAAAATGTTTTAATAACAATAATAAACTAGATAATATTTTCGTTCTTTACTGGAGTTTTTCTATGTATTTAAATAATATTAAAACAAAATAAATTAATAAAACAAAAAATATATTATTTCGTTATTTTATGTTTTACGACTTTACCAAGCGTATCCACTGTGTTATTTTCGTTATAAGAGGCGGGTACGTCTTTTCGGCGACCTTTCTTCTAATTGGTTAAACGATACGGGCGATCTAGTCCAAATACGCCCCATTATGAATTTTGTGGTGACCGGTGGATGGCCTTAATATAAATAGATTTTTGATACCAGTTCAAATACCTCAAACATCAGTATCTCGAAATGATGTTTTTGCAGATTCGAGACTTTGGCATTGGTCTGACGATATTGAGGAGAGTATTTCAATAGGTTTTCTTTTATATTTTTTTCATTTAGTGTGTTTTGATTCCAGGTTTCATGAAATGGTGGACTAATCTCACCGAAAAAAATTATTGTAAAATGAAATTAGTTTGACAATCACATCACCATGGCTGTTGTTGCGTCGCCCTCAACGGGTTTCCATCAACTAAGTGTCACAAGTAAGTCTCACCGTTGTTATTGATTTTACATAGAAATTTCAAACATTGGAAATACAATAATCATCCAAATGTTGATCGTAGTTAGATTGGGGATTCATTGGTCCGACACGGCGCCTCTTAGCATCCCTGTCCTGTTCAACTTCCGTGGCCTCCATCTATCGCAGGCCCAGTCTCTCTTCCCACAGCCTCTGGAGTTGCTTTCCCCAGCTTAGTTGGGGATGGCTAACTGAAATTGCTGCCAGTATTTTATGCTAATATTTTATATGTACATATTAATTTTTTTGTCTTTCCAGTTGAATCTGCATCATTGCGGCAGAGTGGTCTCTTTAAGCCGAACCCCTACGTGGAGATATTAATTGACGACAAGAGTCCTAGGAAAACAGACGTGGTGAAGAGCACAACCCATCCGAAATGGAAAGAGGAACTGACGGTACTGGTGACTCCGCAGTCCAAGATCTCTTTCCGGGTGGTGGACCACCACAACTTCCGGAAAGATAACATGGTCGGAGAATTCACCCTGAACCTTTACCAAGTGCTGTCGCATTACCAGGGGAAGTGCGAAAATTTAGAATTAACGATGGGTAAGAAATTTATTTAAAAATTATTCTTTGAACTCCGTAGCAATTACATTTTCATATAATTATCTTCCTTGCAAAGCGTTAAATAACAAAAAAAGTTTTAATATAAAATTGCCTTAGAATAAGATTTAGAATAGGCATGGGTAACCTTTTCTCGTCTGTTTCGTCACAACAGTTTTACTTTGAAAAACTCACATTCTTGCAGCCCTGAAAGGAACCAATCCCATTCTCCCATATTCTGAATGTTTGTATTATTAATTGTTTTAATAATTTTGATCCGGGATCCTTATTATCTCACAATCTGGAAAGAAACCATCTCCATGTTCTGAATGTACTTCTTTATTGAAAAAATCAAACATGAAAAGTAACATTTAATTTTATTTACATAATTATCATTTTCTATTTGCATTTTTCACATGCTCAAAAACTGTTTTTATATCCCTTGCTCAAGCTTTTGACCTCCAATTTTTTCCTCAATCTCGAAATCAACCGCGACCATAATTAGATTAATAACCCCTCGTCTCCGGAGCGCTTAAGCAAAAGTGTCTACTAGACTCTCGAGACCTCAAGTAATTAATAACGGGAAATATAAACAAAAAATAACATTGTCATAATTAGCTATGACAGAAGTTATTGAAGGGAAATACAGATTTTAAAATGAGTGGTACAGAGGAAGATGAACAATAAACGTTGGAAATTGCAACACCGTTTTTCATGGCGACATTCGGTGGTCGTTGTGGAGTTTTTAAGAGATTTTTAGTTTTGGGTTTTAATTTATAATTTTTTTTTTATATTCGAGGTTTTGATTCACCAAATAACTTTTGGTATGAATTTAACTAGACACGTCCGTGGGCCGGATCAAAATGTGCCAGAGGTTGCCCACATCTGATTTAGAATCATCTCCTTTCAGAAAATACCACTCATTTCTGAAGACCGTTTGGTTAAAGTAAGAAATATACACTTGGACCATTGCGGTTTTTAAACATAGTTTCATTTTCCTATGAGGCATCTCGGTGTTGTCATTTAAAACCTTTTAAACGATCGCAGATACTATAAAATGTTGGATTGTATATTATGTATATATTATATGTAGTTCAAAATAGAGAATATTTCTAGAGTAATAAATGAGTATGGATTAGGGTGAGGGGAGTCAAACATCAGGCAATTATTGGCGGAAAGATGCATCCTACAGTTTAATGCGTCGAAATAAAAATGGCTATTATTTTTAACATGTGGTGGCCCCTATTTTTCACCAGCCAAGAGAAATGGAATGAAAAATTGATTTACATAGTTTTTGTCCTACCTTTGGTCTGTGCTTTAAGGAAATTTGATGATAGAAACTCATAAAAAAGAATTTAACAAAAGAATTATAATTTATAAACCATCATGGGCGATTAGTAAACATCTTGTCTGCATGTTGTGTGTTAATGTTTAACCATAACATTTTGTTTTTACTGTTGGTCTGGTCAATAGAAGAATAGTTATCGAATACTCGATTCAATGAAAGAAATTAGAAACATCCTGTCTCGTAATAAAACTGTAGAAAATTCATTGTTTTTATTCCAAAATTTATTTTAAAAGTTTTTCAGGTAATTTTGAAAATATATGCTTCCTTTTCGGTAAACATTTGGATTTGGGCCAGCACTCACAAATGGCCCTAAACATCACTTTGCAGGTTGCCAACTCAAGCAATATTATAAATGATTTATGTGTAAATTCTATATGGGTAGTAAGAAAATGTATAAGGATTCAAAAGAAAACACCACAAACCGTATTCTTTAAATTCTATGAAATATATCCCAAAATGTCTGAAAATAGGTGCAGTTTAAAAAATCATTGAAAGCAATTTTGAACTTTTTTTCACATATCCATTACGTATTTCATATAGAATTTAAAAGATTACAGTTTCATGATTATTGTCTTTTGAGATCTTATGCATTATAATAATTACTCGTATAGAATTCACAGATAAATCATTAGTAGTATTTTTAGAGTTAGCAACCTGCAAAGTGTGTATTTTTGAGTGTTAACCGATAAGCTAATAACTGGAAAAATAGGGTTTTGTTTCAGAACTCAAGGGACCAAAATACAACCTTTTGCGTGGGAAAAGTAAATATTTTGGAAATTTATGTGCGGGTTTTAATCATTGAAGAGATAAACCTATAGAAGTTTGTTGTAAGCATGTTCGTTGTTCTGAAGTAAGGTCAATTTTTCCTTATTGCTGGTGAAATTGATAAATTTTTTTTAAAAATAACCAATTTATATCCTGAACAGATAACAGTGGCGTCCAGTCCATAAAGGCTGAAAAGCTGTGCCTACCCCATAAAACAAGACAAAAAAAAACCGAAATTTATGTAAAAAAAAAAATTCCATTCATTTGTGAGTACTTTTAATGTCACAATTGTTCTCCATTAATAAATTCCTAGTTTATTCAGGTGGCCAAAACAATCAGCGAAATATAATAATAAAAATTCCATTTTTAAATATTTAATTTTTAATTATTAATTATTTTTATCGAGATTTAAAAACCTCATTTTAATATTTAATCATTGTAGAAAATAATATTAACATAACCTAAATGAAATATGAAAACGGAAAAAATGAAATGAAAATGTCCCAGATGCGACTGAAATCTTTTTATTTTCTCTCGTTTTTTCCGTTTTCATATTTCATTTAGGTTATGTTAATATTATTTTCTACAATGATTAAAATATTCATTTCGCACAGCCTACATTTTGTCATAGAGCAATGAATGCCACTGACAGATAATTAATTTTGTTGACCTGTCTGGGGCCTAGGAGTCGAAAGGTCTTATGTAAATTGGGGACATCAGTTTTCATTAAAATCGGTGTAGATCACACTATTTGGGATGAGCTGTTTAATGGTTATAGCGTAGACTCTACCGCATTATAAAATATGTAATTAATAAACATTTTTTCTTCAGAGCTGATGTCAGGTCGTGATCTTGGCGTGGAGGTGGTGCGCAGCGGGGAGCTAATAGTGGTGCTGTCGGGGCTCCGAGTGGATGGGATCCCCCGCTCCTCCGGGCCCGCGCCCGAGCCGGGGCCCGGGGGCACTGTGCAGCTCGCCCGGGGGGTGCGGGCTAGGTTCAAACCGCGGGGGCCTGCCCCCCCTGTTCCCACAGCCAGGACACAACAGGTGAGGGATGCCCCCTAACCTAATCTTTTCAATGCAGCTAAATTATACATAATGAATGCTATGCAGTACCCATACAAATACAATCCAATCACAAAGTATGGTTGTGCCGCTGAAGGTCTGTTGTAAACTCTCTTTCTATTGTAAATGCGTCGTTTATGAGAACAGGAACAGGTTACAATGGAGAACATCCTCGGCATGCCTTTGTGTATTGTAGTGGTGGGCGAAGCGGCTCGGTTTAGTGAGCCGGATCACTAAATCAGCTATTTGAAGTGTACCGGTTCGGTGATCCGGCTCGATTGAACGACGGTTCGTGTCCCCCCGCACCACGCCCTCTCCCTCGCTCCCTTGGCCCTCCTAAAGACGTCCTTAAAACGCTCTTACACGATACCTTTTTCGTCCAGTTTTCATGTGGATTGTCTTTACAGAGAGCTGATTTAGTGATCCGGCTCACTAAACCGAGCCGCTTCACCCTCCACTAGTGTATTGCATTCAAACATTCCAGTGTTGAATATACTTCAATAAATTTTTAATCAATTATGTTATTACGCTAATCTAACTCATTGCATACCAACGCATAACCAAATTAAAAACTAATATTGTTTATTTAACAAAAACAAAATAATTTAATATTGAAGATAAAAAGGTAACGCTCATGACTGGGATTCAAACCCAGATCCTCTAGTTTTTCTGAAACAAGTGCCTCTACCAATTAAGCCATCTTGTTACATACGGTCATTTTTATCAATCTCATATTTCTCTTTGAGAATTACTAACATTATCTTCAATTGTTTCCCATATTTTATGGCTGCCATCTTTTTGGTGTGATTGCAAAGTTTTACCCAAATTTTTGCAACCTAGTTGGTGTCTTGGATACCTATCCAATTCTTCAATAATTAAATACATATTACAATGAGGTTTATAAGCTTCAATAATTTAATCCTAATGAATTGAATAATATTGTTTAGTTATAAACATCACGCTTTGTAATATGACTAGAGAAATTTTGTTTCTACATTAAAAAAATATATAGAATAAATGTAATCATCTGGTTATATATACTATAGGAAGGTACTTTATCACTTGTCTCTCTTGATTTCTGGAAAAGATTTTTTAAATTTAATTTGATTTTCTATATACAGTTGAACTTGGTGATAACTATGACTACAATAGCGAGTTCACGGCTATAATGAGTAATTATCCAATGATATTTTAGTTCAGGATTATTTGAATACAATCGTTGGCTGTTACAACGAGGATGTTCCACTGATATACCATATAAAGAATTCTATCAACACAATTTCTAAATACATACACGGATCAAATAAAATCTTCGAAAGTCGTGCGAAAATTGAGATATGCAATTTTGTTCCCTTTTAAATATGTTCCAGTACTTACGTCCCTTGATAGTAGACACGGGCAGATTTTTTTTGTTTGAAAAGTTTTATTCACTATGTACTTTTGTTACTTGAATTTATTATTTCACTACCGGTTTCGATGGATTTCACGGATGTGTCGAAACCGGTAGCGAAATAATAAATTCAAGTAACTTAGTAACAAAAGTACCATAGTGAATAAAACTTTTTAAACAAAATGTCTAGAAATTGTTACATAGTTAATGCCCAAGAAATACAAAAAAAATGGGCAGATTCATTGGCAGGAGTGAATTGATTCAGTCTGATTCACCCAGTTTTGTGAATTTGTTCATTTAATTCATAAAAAAAATCTAATAAAAATAAATAAATTAAAGCAGGGATTTTTTCGCATTACAAATTGCTCTAATTGTTAGAAATAACATATTTAAAATAAAATAAATACGAAAATAACAATCTTACTCAAATATATAATAAATATGTAATATGAAAAATGTATATATACCTCAATGTAGTAAATAAGGGTATCATTTTTAAACGCTATATTACTTGCCAAACAAAAACCGAGTAAACGTGAGCGATGCTCATAGAAAATAAAGGACGCAATCACTATAATGTTGATATTAAGACACCCTACCTTCCCTACCATCGATGCAATCTACTGACTGATTACTTCAGAGATTCTTGCCCGACTACTAAAACTGATGGCTCGGCTTCGCTGGAACTAAAGATGAACCAATTCGCCGCGGTCACTGAGAAATGAATTAGGAACTTGTGACTAGTGGTTTGCAGTTACTTGACTAACTTGTGTCCTGCGGACCTAGTAAGGACAGACTCAATATCGACGGACCACACATTGTGAATACGATGTCAGAACCGAATTCAGAATACACTTCTTAATTCTTTGAATTAGGGAATACCTACTGCAGTAGCGAATACGGATGAACTCGGCATTACTGACTGAGTGATTTGCGGCGTGCTGGGGAATACGCGGACTGCGGACGAACCATGGTTTAAGAGTTTTTATGGATTACGGTGCGGGATACTGTACGTTAGACGGAGTCCTGCACAATATAATAACTATAACAATTTTGTGGCGCCGTGCGTTAAAAATACGGATGCATGCCTAAGGAATCAAGAATTAATTCTGTCAAATTCAGAATTACATTGAGTATGTCATGAGATTGACTTTATTCATTTAAGTAATTCATTCAATTTCACCCATGTCTACTTCATAGGGTAAATTTATGACAGTGATGCACAACCTTTTTAGCAAAGGGGACGCTTTATCTATTTAACGCGGCTCTCGACCTACAAGTGGATTTTTTTGAGTGGGAATGTGGTTTACCCTTTAAACGCTTGTGCGCCGCGTGCAATAAAGGTAGCCCACTGCCCAAGTATCAAGCATTTTTTGTGAAATATTCACTCGACTTGCGACCTACGCGTAGCTATTATAAAAATTATATCTCTAAAATTAATCATCCTATTTAGGTAAAATAAAAAGCATTATCAAAATAAAAGATTGTTTATATTTTACAAAAGCTTTATTTGTAATTTTTCATATTTTATATAATTACACATTAAAGTTAAAGAATAAAAACATTAAAAAAATATTAAATTTAAACATTTAATAATATTCATATTTTGAATACTGTTGTCATAAATCAGTGTAATCCGATAGCGAAATGTACCATAATCACCGGTCCCGTACGGGATCGTTGGGCATTGAATGACGCAAATCGACGGGCACTGGGCGTCTAAAGGTTAATGCGAAATTCATGATTTCACTTTTCTGAAGATTTTTTGATGTGACGCAAACTGTTTCTTCATATTTTGTTCCATTTAAAACATGTGGTGTGGATTAACAAAAACTTAATAAAAAAAAATCTCAGCCATGGTTTTCGAGGATTACCAAAAACATTTTGGTTTTTCTCTATAGTCAAATGGGTCGCACGAATTGGGCAGTGGGTTGTGCATCACTGGTTTGTCACAAGTAAAATTTTACGAAACCAATAACAATCGCCTAATCTAGTAGTTTATGTCAAGTGAGGGTTTACAACGGAAAAAGTATGCGCAAGCTAGCGATAATATGATGGTCAATTCAGTGATATTTTTCTTGGAAGTCTCGAACCAGGAGATGAGATTTATAATGTGTTCAGTGTTTTGACGGGGAAATTGAAAAGTATGGAAGCTAAATCTTTAAAACATCAATAAATTTTATCAATAAAAGTGTATATTTTTTTATATTTCCATATGAAGCGGTAACTTGGTGATATATCATTATAATTTAAAAAATAAAACAATAACTTTGTTTACATCACTTTTATTTAGTATATACCTTTTCCGACCGGGTTTCGCCACTGCCGTAGCTTCTTCATTATATGTATATTTTTTTATTTAATTTATACTCATATTTTGAACATATATTATACATTGGCGAGTATATTGATAGTATATGTAGGTAGGTAGGAACATTCGATAAAAAAAAATAATTATAGGCTATAAGCAGCGGATTTAGTAGGTCTCCTAGTGTTCATTATAACCAAGATTGACTTTATAATCATTTATTCAGATTCTTTTTGTATTTTTATCAACACATAGGTATATCAGTTTTGAAAATGTCACACTCATACGTACATACGCACAGGAAATTATATTGTTTAATAGTTTTGCAGATAAAAATTATCAAAACAAATGATAAAAAAAATAATATTGTGTAACATTATTTCTAAGTTTTATCCATCAGATAGATAAAAATAGTTATATAATAAGCATTCCTCTTTCATTGTTTCTACGTTTTATTTATAAGCTATGTAGACTAGTGGTGGGTGAAGCGGCTTGGTTTAGTGAGCCGGATCACTAAATCAGCTCTCTGTAAAGACAATCCACATGAAAACTGGACCAAAAAAGTATCATGTAAGAGCGTCTTAAGGACGTCTTTAGGAGGGCCAAGGGAGCGAGGGAGAGGGCATGTTGCGGGGAGACGCGAACCGTCGTTCAATCGAGCCGGATCACCGAACCAGTACGCTACAAATAACTGATTTAGTGATCCGGATCACTAAACCGAGCCGTTTCGCCCACCACTAATGTAGACAAGTAGATATGCGTTACACTTAACAACGCTATCTTATTCTTTTATGGGTTTTTCAGAAGCAATTTCCTCAACACTTTGAACATTTTTAAATGAATTTGGCAATTATCTGGCGATTCTTAATTGGCATTGTAAAATTAGATATCCAGTCATATTTATGAGGAATGCAAAATAAATATCTTATCTGATGTAGTTGTACGGATGTTATGCAATCAATCCCAGTTATCAGATGACTGTACAGTCTGTTTACATTGCTTAGATAATGTACGTATTCTGAACAATAAGGCTACTTATGTAGGTTGATATTGTTATAGGGTTTTTTCTTTTTTTTTTTTTTTTAAATTAGTTACATATTTTTTTGTCGAAATTTTTCTCTTCAGTTTGAATAATGTTATTTTAATTTGCCACCAAAAAGATATTTTTCTGCAGTAGATGACTATGACATCATCCCGGTCAACGCTTTTAGGCGGTCTCAATGACAGTTGTCCTTGGCGGCCAGTAAACTACTAAACTTTTAGAACACCGATCTTCTATGGTCTATTCATTCCGTTGTGTGCCGAGGGTAAGTTTGCGTGCTGGCCCGGAGTCTATTTTCGTAATAACTCACTTGTTTTTTGCAAAATGATGTTTTTGTAAATTGTTCCGTCTTACCGGATAATGTGTTTATATATTTACAACATTGTACATATCTATTATTAGTAGTTTACCCAGAATAGCTACTTGTATTCAGAAAAAAAAAGAAAATCTCTCTAATCAAATTTTTAAAAAATTGATGAAATATGAAAATATTCTTGACGTTTTATTATATTTCTATAAAGCTAAATAAATAATTACAATATTAAAAAAAAAAAACCACTTGAAAATACCATGAAGTAATATAATATCACTTTTGTTGCAAAATACCATTGCTTTTGCTGAAAAATACCAAGAAGTTAACATAACATCATTTTTGTTCCAAAATACATCAATTTTGTTCCAAAATACATCAGTTTTGTTCCAAAATACATCATTTTTGTTCCAAAATACCATGAAGTTAACATAACATCACTTTTGTTCCAAAATACTATTTATTGCCTTTACTGAAATATACTAAGAAGTTAACATAACATCACCTTTGTTGTAAAATACCATTGGTTTTGCTGAAAAATACAGAGGACGTTAACATAACATCACTTTTGTATGGAATGTGTGGGACTGCACTAACCTCCCCACATACCGGAATAAACATTTATTATTATTATTATTATTATTACTTTTGTTCCAAAATACATCAATTTTGTTCCAAAATACATCAGTTTTGTTCCAAAATACATCATTTTTGTTCCAAAATACCATGAAGTTAACATAACATCACTTTTGTTCCAAAATACTATTGCCTTTACTAAAATATACTAAGAAGTTAACATAACATCACCTTTGTTGTAAAATACCATTGGTTTTGCTGAAAAATACCAAGATGTTAACATAACATCACCTTTGTTGCAAAATTCCATTGCTTTTGTTACCACTTTTTCCCAATATTCTACAAAAAAAAAAAACACGAAATTTTGCCAAAGATAATAAGAAATTTATTATATTAGACCATTTAAATTTTTTTCATATTACTTAGATTGCAGATTTAATTTTCTTTCTTTAAAATATTCTAATTTATCTTTCAAGGTCATTTTGTAACGCTGGTCATTGCTTTTTTGTGATACAAAATGACTCATTATCGTATGTCAGCTGTTCATTTTCACAGTTTAATAAATTATTCAATGTGTCCTTCCGATGCAGTACAACTATCAGCGGAATTTTCCACCCACATTGCTTTCAGACAGAGACCACGCAACTTCCTTTATCCTTAACACTTTGCACTCCTATTGGATTCACTAATGACCAGTAGTCTACTCTGGGGTAGAAAAAAATAAACATAATATCCTTAAAAGATAAAAAAAAAAACATTATTTTACTCATTCTTTTTAGACAACCTGTTTCTTCTATGTGGTGACCATTGCAGCGGGATTACATATTCGAACGACATTATTCAAAGAAAGTCACTAAACACAATTATTTAAAATCAAGATAATTACTAAACCATTTAAATTTTGAGGAATACATTTCTTAAAAATTTGAAGGTACTTATTATGTAAAATAAGTGTCTTTTTTGTTCGAAACATTTGAAATATATTTGTAAAGATGTTTTCGTGACCACCCTATTGCGAGTCCGACTATTTGGGTTTACGGTTGTAAATCAATGGATTACTAGCTCTTTGTATTCCGGGAATATCTATTTTCTAAAGAATTCATTGGCTCTGGTTTGGTTTATTACATGTTTACTTACTTGAAAATGGCACCAAAAACAAAAGATGGATCGTCCCAGGAGGCGGAGCAGGTATGTGGAAGAATTTAACCGATACACGGTGTTTTTGAAGAGACAAGTATAAAGAGTTTAACGCACATTTGAAAAAAATTAAAATATTTATGTAACTTAACACTATAAATGTCTATTGTCATATAAAAATTAATCACTTATACATTTTTAATGTATGATATTTTTCATAACACACTCCAACGCACATAGCAGGTTTATTGTCACAAGTTTTACAAAAATATATGGTCCTTTTTCGTTGTTTTTTATCCGAACACACTATACACTCGCGACATTTTTTTTCATTTTGAGGCATTAGTATGTGTAATTTTCCATCCAACCTTTGTTCTGGATCGAGACAGTGTCTGCCTTTTGTACAATTTAATCCTCCTCTGTGATTTCCGATTAATTGAATGATAAGTTTGTCAACAAATTCAAGATGAGTCATAGCTTTCAGTTTCATTTGATTTTGTTTCTCCTTATATAAAATGTATGAGTTAACAACGGAAACTTCGAGACCCCAAAAAAATAATTTTCGCCACCATTTTAAAGTTTTCCTCAAAAATGGGTAGGCTGCAGTATACTGGTCTGCGGTATCCACGCCGCCCATATATTTAGTATAATTTATTATAATATTCGGTTTAATTATGGTTTCTTCTTCGCCACCTCTCATTATTCTTCTTACAGTTTTATAATCATTTGAATAATGATTGGTGTATACTGTAACTATTCTCTTGTCCTTCCAAGCAAGAAGCAATTCATTGTTTTTGACACATGTAATCGTTTCACCTGACTTCAATTTAGCATTTTTTATTGGTAATGGGATATGCTTTCTAGTCGTCATTATTGTACCAGTTAGATGAGTTTTTAACTTCATCAATTCCTCTCCTAATTGCGGGCTTGTATATAGCCTGTCAGTAAACATGTGATAGCCTTCAGCTTCAGGAATGGAAATTAATAAATTGTTGTATAGGTGCAAAACAATTCTTGAAGTAAATGGGAGATCAGGTCTAATTAACCTATTCGTGGTTACGGCACCATAATACAGAACAAATGAATAAATATAACCAGATCCCGAATCCGCCAAAATGTATATCCTGATGCCCCATTTATTTGGTTTGTTTGGATTATAAGTTTTAAAACAAATCCTGCCTTTAAAGTTGACTACAGATTCGTCTACCACTATTTCTTTACGGGGTATCATATATTCTCTACATTTACTATCTATATGTTCCATAAATCCATTTACTTTTTCAACTCTTTTTTCAAGTGTTTCGTTGTTATCTGTTTCATTAGAATTGAGATGTAACATCCAAAATATTTGTAAAAAACGATCTCTTTTAAAAACACTTCTGAAAAATGGGGAGTAAGCGACAAAAGCAGTGGAAAAGAAATCTTGGAGATTGGGATGTGGTCTCACTCCCATATTTAATATGACTCCCAAGAAAGCTCTAAATTCTACTTCATCCAAATCTCTCCAAGAATGCCAAAGAGAATTTTTACTTAAATTTTGGGTTTTTGAAATCATATTATTTGCATAATTATTAGTATTACTGACTATGGATTTTATTAGTTCACCAGTTAAGAATAATTTGAAAAAATCTAGCGGCTCATTACAATTTGGTGGAATATTGGGACCACGTCTGCTACCAATGGAAAAATCGTAAATTTTTGGTTGAAAAATATTACTTAAAATTTTCCAGTTATCACTGTTTGTATCACTTTCACTTTCAGAAAAAACAGCTCGCCTTCTTCTACTTGGTTGCACTTCGATATCGCTTCCACTATCTGAGTTGTTACCATCTAACATAGAATTAGTCACAATAGAGTCAACATTATCAAATATCAAAAGGTCATCATCACAGTCAGGCTGGAAGTCTTCAATGTTTTCAAACGCATTATTCAAGGAAGATTCAATATTATTTACACTTTGATTTATTACTTCACTTTGTTCGTTAATATTACTAAACACATCGTTTTCATTACTTTCTTCCAAATATTAAAATATATAAAAAATATTAAATTGTTATTTTAGTTTTGAAACGTTCACAAAATAATGGTCACCGCAGTGGGAGGAGCTCCGCCACGAACAATGCACCGATACAGACTGACTGAATAAAACGGCACACTGAAAAATACAAAATGTTCAAAATTGACAAAAATTCTAAGAAACGATATATAAGCTAATCCTTTAATGTATTTTGACTATTAATACATTTTACGGCATATTTAATCCTTTATGTACACTACTGTGAAATAAAATTCACAGAATGTTAGCGGTAAATGGGGAAAACACAGCTTCAAAGTTACCGCTTGGGAAAGCCACTATTTTGGCTATCGGAGCTAGCAACCAAATGTTAAAAAGCCAGAATATTGGCTATCGGAGTGCAATACGTTAACTAGATTACATTTGGATCCGATTGAGGCTTACTATATATAGTCCAACTTGGTTATAACGATCACGGTAATAGTGAGTTCACGGCTGCAATGATATTTTGGTTTAGAGTTATGTTTACACAATTATTTGCGGTTATAACGAGAACACTTCACTGATATACCGTACAAATAATTTTGCCAACTCAATTTCTACATACATACATAGATACATAGATCATTAAGTCTAAAAAAATCATCTTTTGAAGTAAGTAATAACAGACAGAGGTTGCAACATGGTGCGGCAGAAGGGGATGGAGAGCGAAATTATATTTGATTTCACATTTCTGTTAGAAACTAGAAACATAGAAACCTAAGAGCAATGTTGGGTACATGACTGTTGTATAGACGTGAAATACAATCACACATGAAATTGCAAGTTTTTGCGTGGCTGTATTGGCTTGCTCATGATCCGCATTGTACATTTTATTTTTTTTTAAATAAAGCAATAATTTCGTTTACATCACTTTTATTTATACTTTAGCCAACCGGGTTTCGCTACTACCGTAGCTTCTTCAGGGCAGTATACAACTAAACTATGAACTAAGATGCACGTGTGTTATAGATTAATACAAACAGGCTAGTGAAGGGCCACGGGTGGGAGATCAGCAGGTACCTGCTGACCGGGAAGGGTATTTACTTTGTTTATTGGGAATAATTTAAGGATTGGACTTTTATTTAAATTTATTTGATTATTTATGAGTCTACTATTAGTGTTTTTGGATTTCCTTATTTCTAATGCTTCTAAGTTATCTAGTCGAATACCGGTTACATTTTTATGCAGTAATAGTGCCTGTATTTTTATCGAATGTGTGGTCTGTTTCTAAGAGATGGTTGGCAAATTCGGAGAAACCATTATTATTTAGACATCTTAAGTGTTCTTTTACACGGATATTAACATTACGCGACGTTTTGCCTACATAGAACGCCGGGCAATCATTACATTGAAGTGAATAAATGCCTGAGTGGCCTAAACTGTCTTCTTTATCTTTTCCGTTAGTTAAAAATTTACCTAAACTATTATCTGTGTAAAATGCTGGTTTAATCTCTGACGGAAGGTTTTTAATGCTTTGTTGGGAAAAGTTATTGATATATAAGATTCTACGCCATTGATACGGTTGATTATTATTATTTGTTATATTATTATTAGAGGGGGTACTGTTGAATAAAAACTTATTTGACGACATTTTTTTTAGTTTTTTATTTAGTATGTTAATGACTAAGTTTTCATGATAACCGTTATTTATTGCGATTTGTTTAATTATGGATAGTTCTAGTGAAAAATTAGCATTTGATAACGGGACCGTAACCAACCGGTGAATCATCGAGTGGAAAGCGGAATGTTTGTGGGAGGTTGGATGATTTGAGGTGTTATGGATGGTTATGTCTGTATAAGTGGGTTTACGGTAAATTTAAAAATCTATTTTATTGTTTATAACTGATAATGTGAGGTCTAGAAAATTTAAAGTGGTCTTGATTCCTATTTCCATGGTGAATTTAATTTGCTTAAATTATTGCATGGTGAATTTAAAAGCAAATTAAATTTCACTAGCCTGTTTGTATCAATCTATAACACATGTGCATCTTAGTTCATAGTTTAGTTGTATACTGCCCTGAAGAAGCTACGGTAGTAGCGAAACCCGGTCGGCTAAAGTATAAATAAAAGTGATGTAAACAAAGTTATTGTTTTATTTTTTAAATTATAATGTCACATCACCAAGTTACCGCTTCATATGAAGAAAAAAAAATAAAAAATTTAATTTTTCTTTTAAATTAATTCCACACAGGAGGCCCCGAGGTAAATAATTTCCCTCAAGGCCTATGCCATCTTTAGGGATACTGTGTGGAGGGTCTTTTTAAGGAGCGGAAGTTATGGGAAGGAGAAAGGTATAAGGGGTGGGTAGGAATCTGTGGATCAGTGTGTCCAGGAGTCCATAATAGAGCAAGTCTAACGTAACCAGATTTTGTTGCCCCTGATGAGAGATGGTTCAATTATAAAAAAAAATTGATTTCGTGCCCCTCCCTAACTTAACTCAATGAATAGAGTGTAAGTGTGGATTGGCTAAATGGGGCAATACAAAATAATAGGAATGCTGTTGGGTTAGGTTAAGTTATGTCAAGAAAGGTACGCACAATGTAATCGTCAGAATGCTGATACAGCGGCATAAAATGGCAGGTTTTATCAATTGTATTTTACATTTGTATAACAGTCATGTAACTATAACTACATGCCACAAACAGATAATATGTGTTATGGCATTCATGAGGGAGGAAATAAAGTTATGGTTTTGTGTGTAACTTGAAAACATTGATCTTGGAAGTTACCTAGTTGTAGTAATTACTCTGCGATATGACCTGCATTTAGTAAAATAAACATTGAAGTGAACTCTTAGCCTTTAAAGTAGAGAATACTAAATTTAGTCATCATTTTGTCTGTTTTATTAATGTTACAGAAAATGTATTTATTCAACTAAGTAAGAGTTATCATTAAATAATTGATTAGATAATGAATTAAACCATACCGCCTATGGTGTTATTTCTAACACTATTATTTTTTGCTGAGTATTTTTTGTTACTGATATCTTTATGTGTTTGGAGTAATGGTACGAGGTGTGTTCAAAAGAAAAGGTGAATTTTGAATTTTCGCGGGCTGTGTACATTCGATTATCGATTATGTTTTTGTTATGTTGGTACACATATGTTTATCATATGTTAGCATTATCAGTCATTTTGGATCAGTGGTTTGTTTTTGACAACTTTAAAACGGACATACAGACGTCCATGATGAAAAACGTGCTGGACGGTCATCGGTTTCAGACGAAACAATTGCCAAAGTCGATAAAGCAATGCTTTCGAATCGACGGGTAACGGTTCGGGAACTCTGTGACATGCTCCCTGATGTCACTATTAACAAGATTTTGACAGAACATTTGGGATGCCACGAAGTCTGCGCTAGGTGGGTTCCAAAAACACTCACCGAAGATGCAACCGCTACCATCGCCCGATTTGGATGGAATACTGTCACACACCCCCCTCTACAACCCGAACATAGCTTCAAGTGACCATCATCTCTTCCCTGAATTGAAGAAACATCTGGGTGGGATGAATTTCAGTACCGACGAGGAGCTGAAAGAAGAAGTCGTTTGCCACCAGCACGACGCGGCGTGTGAGTTCTATGACACGGGCATAAAAAGATGGTACACCGCATGCAAAAATGCATCGATCGCAATGGTGATTATGTAGGAAAATAGGAAAAAGCTTTCCAAAAATTTATGTGTTAATGCAAGTAAACGTGTTTTACCCTGCGAAAAATCATTAGAGACCTTATTTTACGGACATTCCTTGTATATTGAATCAGGTTTTCAGATATACATTAGAGATGCCATAGATTCATTCATCTTGAATGACTAACATTCATGTATAACATTAAAAGAAATGACATTTTAGAGTACTTTCTTATACATAACTCAAATTACCAAAATAATATAACTGCTAACCCAGGCTTGATTCAAATAGCCACTGTACTATAAACTTACGTCAACGCCAGCAATTTAAAAAAAAATGTATGTTATTCATCAAATTTAAAATAAGCTAACTAACCATCACGCTGTTACGGAGGGGTAGGCAGAGAGGATAGATCGCTACACAACTTTGTATTACCACACACTCCTTGCTTCATTCGCATTCATACATCATCTCATACATACTCTTGTTATTCCGACTTTTAACATTCAGCACCCAAAATACATGAAAAGACATTTTGGAATGTATTTCAAGGAATTCAATGTTTATAGTTTGAGAATAATTGTCTTTTGAAACCTTATGTATTTTCCTAACAACCCATGTAGAATTTATAGATAAATCATTGTGGTATTGCTTGAGTTGGCAACCTGCTAAGTGTTGTTTATGTCCATTTTTGAGTGCTGGCCCTTAACATGATCGGATTCAAGTAATTGATTCACTTGGTCGTGCCATGTCTTCCTAGGGCGTCCCCGACTTCTAACTTATTATTCTTAAAAATAAGTTTTACTGAAATTTCAATTATTAATGATTTATTCTTTTTCCCCAGGCTGCTGGTAGTGCTCCGCCCCCTGGGCCGCCGCCGCCTGCCACTATGTGCAACGGATCAGCCACGGGGGCCGTGTCGCCCCCAATGGCCAACGGCGCTGTGGGGGCAGGCCCCTCGCAGATCCCCGGACCGCAGCCCGCCCCGCCGGCGGCTCCCGAAGACCCTCTGCCCACTGGATGGGAGATGCGCTATGACGTGTATGGTCGAAGGTAAGTTATCAAAATTAAAACATTTAGTTGCAATAATTATTACTGTGCATTTGTCGGGGTCATGAAAGTGTCCTCTGGTGGCACCTGATCTTCAAATGAATTTAGAGAAGTGGCTTTTTTTGTTTTAGTAGAACTTCACTACTTTTAATTCACAACTTCGGAGATCTGAAGCCTCCAGTGATCCTGTGCTATCTGATTCAGGGCCAGAGTTTTTAAACAACTTTACGATTTTAGACAAACAAACAATAATGTTTCAGTAACGAATTTATTTGGATGACAAATAGTACCTCTAATGGACTTTCCCCTTTTCCAGGGTGTTTCCTATGTTATTTTATAAAAAAAATTGGTGTTATGTTGCATTTAGCTCAGTCTAGGTGTGTTGATATATCAACCCAGAGGATTAATAACAACAAAAAATGTTTCGTTTTATAAGTTTTTAAAGTTAATTTAACACTTTTCATATGGTGATTCCAGGTACTACGTGGATCACAACACTCGCTCCACATACTGGGAGCGCCCCATGGCGCTACCGGCGGGCTGGGAGATGCGGCGCGATGAGCGCGGGCGCGTGTACTATGTGGACCACAACACGCGCACCACCACTTGGCAGAGGCCCTCACCGGAGCGGCTGCAGCATTTCCAGCACTGGCAGGGCGAGAGACGCCATGTCATCACCCAGGGCAACCAGAGATTCCTCTACAATCAGGTCTGATGCCCACTTTACTTGGATCCAACTCTTTTCGTATTATTGTAAAACCCGCAGAAAAGGTTCCCACATGACAAGTTTTCACACTTATCTCCACTTTTTGTATTACTGTAAAACCCGCAGAAAAGGTTCCCACATGACAAGTTTTCACACTTATCTCCACTTTTTGTATTACTGTAAAACCTGCAGAAAAGGTTCTCACACAATAAGTTTCTCACTTATCTCCACCGTATTACTGTAAAACCCGCAGAAAAGGTTCCCACATGACTTTTTATGTGTTAAAGTATGGTATCTTTGAATCGCACCATTCATTCATTGCATGTATCAAATGCATTAAAATTTATAAGTGATTCAAACATTCAACTTCACTATTTGTTCTCCAAGCCATCAAAATACCTTAGATTGAAACCCACATATTAATAATAATAATAATAATAGTTGGATGATTTGTATAGCGCCGTTTTTGTGAAAAATCACCTCAAGGGCGCTGTGAATATATACTATAATAGCACAATCAATATGTTTAGTATTGTTAATACTATTGATTGTGTTCATGCTCTAGTATTGATAGATGAATTAATTATGAATTGTACATATTTTGTAATCCAAAAATAGTATTGTCAATAAACTATTGACAGTATTATTGAGCATGTGCCAGCCGAAGAGAGATTCACGGTAGTGCAGTTTTACCCACTATGAGAACTGTGTTTACTTCCGTATTAATGCATTTTGAATTACATAATGTCAGTGGAGACTTATTACACCAATATAATTGCGTTTAAAAAACATTAAAACTAACGTAATAATATGTATTGTATATTCACAGCCCGGAGGTCCGGCGAGTGAGGCGGCCAGCACCAGTGTGGTACCCCCGACGGCTAGTGCCGAAGAGGAGGAGGCTCTGGGTCCCCTGCCCTCCGGCTGGGAGCGCCGTGTGCAGCCCGAGGGCCGTGTCTACTTTGTCAACCATAAGAACAGGACCACACAGTGGGAGGACCCCAGGACACAGGTAATTTAATTAAAGACAATCATGGGAAACAGTTACCAAATTGGTTTAAACAAAGTATGTAATAATTCTATAAGGCCTGGGCTCGCCAGAGCTCATTAACCTTATAAACATTCACATACCATCAAGACCAACCCGACAAACCGATTTTTTTCATTTGCCCGCATGCAGGACCAATCTTAGGATAAATTCTCCAATTCCCTGTATTTGTGCACAATATAACACACAATATCGACATTCTTCACAACACCCTTTCAAAATATTTGGTTGTATCTTCCACTTCCTTTCCCCCCTTCCCTCTTCTTTTGTTTTTTCTTTATCTTGTTAGCTTCATAAATAAAACATCTGTATTTAACCACTGTTAGCACAAGAAACTTTGTTGGCTTACCTTTTGTTAAACTTCCTTTGTATATATTTTTTTGAATTAAAAGCTGTTTGTTTCTTACAAATAAATAAATAAATTGTAACGTAATTAATTATTAAGTAGTTTTGACAAACCATTGAATATCTTTTATTGTTTACTTTGTGGAACCTTGTGTTAAATAATGTATCTGAGTATTCTGCAGAAAGTGTAGTGACATTGTAATTGATTTCCAGGGCCAGGAAGTCAGTACATCCGATGACGTCGCTCTACCCAATGGGTGGGAGATTCGTCACACAGAAGATGGCAACAGATACTTTGTGGATCACAACACCCGCACAACCACATTCCAAGACCCTCGCCCCGGGGCGCCTCAGGGCCCCAAGGGAGTGTACGGAGTTCCCCGAGCCTATGAGAGATCCTTCCGCTGGAAACTCAGCCAATTCAGATACCTGTGCCAGAGTAATGCCCTTCCTAGTCACATCAAAATCACATTGACTAGGCAAACTCTGTTTGAAGACTCTTACCACCAGTTGATGCGGTTGCCTGCGTACGAGTTGCGCAGAAGGCTTTACATCATCTTCCGCGGAGAGGAGGGTCTAGATTACGGCGGTGTCTCCAGAGAATGGTTCTTCTTACTTTCCCACGAAGTTTTAAATCCCATGTATTGTCTGTTTGAGTATGCCAACAAAAACAATTACAGCTTGCAAATTAATCCGGCCAGCTATGTCAATCCCGATCACTTGCTCTACTTCAAGTTCATCGGAAGATTTATAGCAATGGCTCTGTACCACGGACGGTTTATTTACTCCGGATTCACAATGCCGTTCTACAAAAGAATGTTAAACAAAAAGCTAACGATGAAAGATATAGAATCAATAGACCCCGAGTTTTACAATTCCCTTGTATGGATTAGAGACAATGACATTGATGAAGTAGGTTTAGAATTGTGGTTCAGTGTGGACTTTGAAGTTCTGGGGCAGGTTGTGCATCACGAGCTGAAAGCAGCTGGCGACAGGGAGCGAGTGACGCAGGAGAACAAGGAAGAGTACCTGGGCCTGGTGACGGCCTGGAGGATGTCACGCGGAATTGAGGAGCAGACCAAGGCATTCCTGGATGGCTTCAATGAGGTGGTGCCTCTGGAATGGCTCAAATATTTCGATGAGCGGGAGCTGGAGCTGATGCTGTGTGGAATGCAGGAGATTGATGTAGAAGACTGGCAGAGGAACACTATTTACCGTCATTACACGAGGACAAGCAAACAAGTGGCATGGTTCTGGCAGGTTAGAATATAAAATGACAATGATTTATTAGTTTGATTCTGGCGATCGTAAACCTATTCTTGATCTTGTAATATTTTATATCACAGCACAGCATACTAACATGTTGATACTTTGTTTGACTTGCAGTTTGTAAGGCAGACAGATAATGAAAAGAGAGCTCGCCTTCTCCAGTTTGTGACGGGAACTTGCCGGGTGCCAGTTGGAGGATTTGCTGAACTCATGGGATCCAACGGACCACAGAGATTCTGCATTGAAAAGGTAACAATGTTATTTTATGCAAAATGCTATTTCTGTGTTATAATATCTGTTGCGTGAATAAACTAATTCTATTTCCTTTGTACTTGTACAGGTGGGTAAAGACACGTGGCTCCCCCGCTCGCACACCTGCTTCAACAGGCTGGACTTACCACCTTACAAAAGCTACGACCAAATGGTAGAAAAACTCAACTATGCCATTGAAGAAACTGAAGGTTTTGGTCAAGAATAATTATAGAGAAGAATATATTTATGCCTTAAAAAGGTTGTCTAGAAATTACAACCTTAAAAAGCAAAGCTGCCAGTGTATAGTGATTATTAAAACTTATCCATTGCAAATAATTGTTGTCCAGATTTTGTACATTACATGTTTAGAAGATGCTCAAATATTTCAGTAATTGATTGCTATGATCTGTTATTCAATAATCATTCAAGGATTATTGCAAGTCACCTTATATTATCTGCAAGGACAGCGTTATATTATCTGCCATTGTGTATCATGCAGTGTTCTTGTCCACAGACTAAACACAATCAGTACCAAGTAGAATGTATTAATGAATTATAGTTCTAATCAATAAACTGTGTCATATCCTCTACAAATTTGGCCTTCAAAAGTGGATGTCAAGTAGACTTTACGTAGTCAACTACCTCCACTGCGTTCCATAGTAGTTTACAAAATGACTCTAAAATCAATTCATTCATTTAAAAAGGCGCATCCCAACAAAATATCATTTTCAATCTGCAGAAAAGTGAATTAATATTGGATATTATTTTAACCAAAGATGGGAAATTTAATTATTATCATATATTATTTGTTTAACATTGGTACACATAAGTTGGGTTCTAAAATTAGCTGCGTAGGTTTTATACAAGATTTTATTTGTGATTTTTTGCTGTGTATTTAAGTCGTTAGCATGTTATGAAATTACCTTTCTTGGAAATTATAAATTCTAGTATTATTGACTAAATAGTATCTTATTGTTTTTTCAGTTGAATTTAAGTGATAATAATAACTATAATAATATGATAAATTATTAATATTTGGGTGCTTTGTTCTTGATGTAATGTGATTTTATAAATATTTCAATAATGTATTGTGTATGAAAACAACTTTCTCAATTTCATAGTGAATTATTATTAAAACAACTGCAATGAATGTTTTGTCCATATTACATATACTATTCTGTACTCGGGGTAATATGTAAAATGTTTTTTCATATGCGGCGTTGCTTAGAAAATAATATATATAAAAAGCTGTTGAATAGTTTAGATTGATTTGTTGTTTGTAAATTCGAGGAAAGGTATATATTTGTAAATAAACCATGATCTTCTAAGAAACTGTATGTATTGTATGTTTAATTTATTTATACTATATAACTGGAATTCTGCAATACACATATTATTGCCAACTAGATATAGCCACCGATGGGAGATAATGAAACTTGATGCCTTTTAATGAAATTTTATTGAACTTTGTTTAATCTGCCTTCTAAAGCCCTGTTCACATGGGAAGTTAAATGATCTGTGACTTTTTGGCAGTGGTTTGAGCGTCTTCTCACTACAAGCTACTGTCAGTTTGACAATTACATTTTAACACTTATTTAATTGTGAACTAAACGAAAATTTAAAGTACACCAATATGTACAAATAAATTTATTAATATCTACCATTTGTCTAAAGTGAAATTTCAATACTGGCATTCGTTGACGCCGAGTTGCTCTGCATATTCTGTAAACTAACTTCAATCTCTATAACTTTTCGTATAATTTGGGCAAAATCGGCTAGGAAAAATCACTAGGCTACAACAGTAGTGTCCACACTCCATCTGATTGCATGTTAAATCAAGATGGCGAATGTTGCATAGTGCAATAAAAACCCCTTATGTGAATAGGGCTTTCAAAGTGATGATGTATTAAAATGTTGGTTTTCACCCAAAGTATTTCATAACAAGACAGAATGATACGAGTGCTTGCAAAGCATCTTTCAGTGTGTATATTGGACTACGTGTAAATAGAAGATAAATATTAAATGCTGTACGAAACGGGAATGTTAGCACGGGCTTGACACCTAGCATCCAAATTGTCCCGAATGTATCTGATTGTGTGGTAAGAAAGAATGTTTTTGAATTAACAACCATTATTTTTATAAATAATTACATAGTACTACTAATAATAAACAGTAAATAGTTATTAAAAGTTTAAGCTTATTTGATTTTAATAAACACCACAAGGAAGAACTTGGCAATATAATCCTGATGTTTTTGGAATAGGGACCAGAAGGCAGATTGTAAATAAGATGTAATATTATTATATAAAGTGTAGCATGTAAATAAAATAAATTTAATGTGAAAGCAAGATCTCATTTATTTATGTATCTGACAACATTTCCATATGAACTTGTAAATAAATATTTAACGGTAACTAAAATTTACATAGTGAAAAGAATTTGTATTTATCGGCCAAAAAAGTTGGTCCACATGTTGTCGAAGGGTTCAGTGAGGGCTCCCGCGTCGGAGCCTTCGCCCTGGCTGCGTCCCTGGGATATGGTGACTGTGGTCTCTTCTTGCCCGTCACTGCTCTTCCTAGTTTGGGTGGTCTCAATGCTCTGGAAACAACAAGGAAAACAATGATATAAGATTGGAGTGCTTTCTGCATTTTAATTAAACAACATCATTTCCTTTGCATGCACAAGAGTGAACTTTTCAAAATTGGAGTTGATGGATGTGTTGAGATTTAAAAAAAAAACAAGCGAAGTACCTACCTGTACTAACTATGATATATTTTAGCAGACAATTATTTTGATTCTATATTTGAAATATGCGTCCATATGGTGTATTCTTGCAGGCTATTTTTAAAAGGGAAACTATGCAACTATGTATATCCAGTGATTTGTCACAGATACAGTCCGATATTTAAAATGTTTAAAATGACAACACCAAGATGGCTCATAGAAAATGAGAGTAAATTTAAAAAAGCAAAACGGTTCAAACGGATATTTTTAACTGTAACCAAATGGTCTACAGAAATTAGTGGTCCATAAGAAGGTTATATTTGTTAGACGATTTAATATTTAAACTTTATTATTATTTAATGCTTTTCATTGAAAGTTTACATGGTAAGGCGATTTTTCTGAAATGTATTTATCTAAATATCCATTTCTTAGATGTTACATCAAAATCTAATTCACAGGACAAAATTATAAGATTTAAAAAAAATTAATATAATCGAGTTGTGTTGTTTTCCCTCGTTCCTTTAAAGCGAACTGTCAAACTGTAATGTGAAAAAATAGAATGTAAAGAACAAATTTCAAAGACGAAGCTTGGTGTTGCTATAGCAATTAGAAGAAAAAGTGTGTTTGTGCAGTGAACTCCCATAAAAAAGATAATATAATAAGGCAAACTTATATCATAATTTGACCACACATCAAGCTATTCAAATTCCGTGCAAAAGAATTCATCTGCCTGTAAATACTGCTTGAGAGTGAATCCGAAATGTGCGTTTTAAATTCAGTATCTACGGGATTTTCTGTTCTAACAAATAGTTCATGCAATCCCATACTCGTGGCGCTTCAATGGTAAACTGTGGAAGTGTGCAAACTTTTATGAATCTGTTAGCGACATGGGATGTTTACACCAAATTTGCACAGAAAAGTATTTTGAAAAAATCAATAGATTTTTTCCGTGATCATTGTAGTTTTGGTTGTTATTAAAATACATAAGTTAATTACAGAAGATGTCAACCTTTTTATATTAAATAACATTCAGTTTCTTGCGTAAATTGTGATTATCATATTTAAAACAATTTTTTTTTAACCTATGACATTACATTCATTAGTCACAGACGCTTTAATGAATTGCAAAATTGTATCTTGTTGCTAGGTCGCCAATCTCTGGTGCAGTGAAATGATGAAATTCCTTTAGATCTAGGGAAAAATATTAATAATTATGGAAATGGATGAGGGAATTTCAGGGGGGACAAATATTTTAAAACAAAACTTACTCCATCAGGTAAGACGACACTCTTTCTCATAAAAGTTTGGCTGTAGAATGTAGGGCGTTGTTTCGGCTGGCTGGGATGGGGGCTCCTCGGAGTATATTTTTCTAATTTGGATGTTTCTCCCTCTGTCAGATCTGAATGTGAACTTCCCTTAAATTTCTTATCAAAGAGAGAATTCAAATCGTCCGAAGTCACCCTAAAACAAAAGTAATTAATACATATCTGCTGCTTTATAGTGTTGGTCATCCAAAATAAATAATGAGTTTATAAAAGCAAATATTTCAGTGTCAACAAAAATTGAAACTGGCTTACCCAGGTGTGCAAAATAAATTGATCAAATAAACTAAATCACATTGAATAAAGGTGTGGTCTAAACTCAATACAAAATAAATGAGTTGATTTTTTATACATAAAATAAAAATGTTTCTTATGGGTTATGCAAATTCAAATATACATGCGAATAGGCTCGTCCAGACTTCGAGAGGCACGCGACAAATGAGCTAGACGAGGGCGCACAATTATCAAGCAATAGTTGAACACTAATAGAAATGTCCAAATATATTATAGTCACAAATGTTTTCGTACATTTTATTTTGCCTTTTTGACGGTTAAATGAATTATTTGCTAGTTAGGAATGAACTGTGCATTGTGTGGACTGCCTAGACGAAACTTATGAGTTAGGTTAGGTTTGAAAGGTGGTAGCATCACTCTGAAAATGACCACCATTTAGAAGCGAAACATTGCTTTAAGGCCGGCACTCAAAAATAGCCCTTTGCAGGTTGTTAACTCAAGCAATACTACTAATGGTTTCTCCATAAATTCTATATGGATAGTTACGAAAATGTATAATATTACAAAAGACAAAACTCCTCAAACCGTAATCTTTAAATTTTATGAAATACATCCCAAAATGTCTGAAAAAAAAAACCAGCGAAAGCAATTTTGAGCGTTTTACCAAAAAGTTCCAGTACGTATTTCACATAGAATTTAAAAGATTGCAGGTCAATGATTATTGTCTTTTGGAATCTTATACATTTTCCTAATTACCCGTACAGAATTTAAAAATCAGTCGTAGCATTTGAGTTAGCAACCTGCAAAGTGTATTTTTGACAGTCGGGACCTTTGTGTGGTATTCACATTTAAAAAAAAAGTACTTTACGGAAATGTATTTTACAATATGTTTTCATGGCTTACTTTCCATCGAGGTCGGAGTCCATTTTATTTTTGTGTTGGGATAAATCTGGAGAGCGGTAACCTGGTTTGAGGTATTCATCTCTAATGCTGCCCTCTCTCTTTTCTCTGATGGATGGCAGGCCAAAGTGAGGCTGTTCATTCATCGATGGAGGACTCAATTCATTACCAAAGGTCCCCACCATGCCTCCAAAAGATTTTAAAATTTCACCCATCTGTTGTTCAAAAAAGCGCTGCATTTCTAATGGATTTGTGAAGACTTGAAATCCTCCCTGGAAGTTGCCATTGCCATACCCACCATCCAAGTGACTGAAAGGCAAAAATAAACTGTATTGGTACACATATTACAAACAAAAAAATTATTAGTTTCTATATAATTTTGATATTATAAGGTAAGGTATAAATATTAAAAATATATATTAAAGAATTGTTATCATAGTCCTCCTCACTAGGAGATCATGTGCTGAGGCGGACCAGGTTTTGCAAAAAGGGGTTTCAGCGACTTCTATATATCTACTTCAAGGTTAAGGGTAGGGTCTTTCCAGTAATTTCTATGACGTTTTTTTGAGAATAGTAGTCAGTTCTTGTTCTGGTAATTCCTTAAGCCAAGTTTTGCTGGACTTATTGCAATTATTGATTGAATTACTTTTTTTGATATTAAGTGGGAGTTTGTTATATAATTTTACAGTTAAAAATTCAGAGCTTTTTTGTCCAAAAGTAGTATTGCATTTAGGTATATTTATCTTATCTAGTTGCTTAGTTCTGGTATTATGATCATGAAGAGTCATAGCCATTTTCTTATTTTTAAGATGATTAGCTAGAATATTTTCGGCAAAGATTTTTTGGATACTTGGAACGTTGAAATCTTTAAAAATTTCCGTTGTTGATGTCCTGAGGACCTTTAAAATGGTCTTTATGATGCATTTCTGGGTTGTATAAATGGTTTCATGTAATTTTATGCAGCTGAGCCCCATCCCAAAATTCCATATTACAAATGAGAGTGACATAAAGCATAATATACTCTATAATTTCTTCAAATGATTGATAACTTTGTGGCATCATTATTAATTATATAATTGAAAATACACTTTGTATATACCACTTTAATATAATATAATAATATAATATAATATACTCTTTTATAATTTCTTCAAATGATTGATAACTTTGTGACATCATTATTAATTATATAATTGAAAATACACTTTGTATATACCACTTTAATATAATATAATAATATAATATACTCTTTTATAATTTCTTCAAATGATTGATAACTTTGTGGCATCATTATTAATTATATAATTGAAAATACACTTTGTATATACCACTTTAATATAATATAATAATATAATATACTCTTTTATAATTTCTTCAAATGATTAATAACTTTGTGGCATCATTATTAATTATATAATTGAAAATACACTTTGTATATACCACTTTAATATAATATAATAATATAATATACTCTTTTATAATTTCTTCAAATGATTGATAACTTTGTGGCATCATTATTAATTATATAATTGAAAATACACTTTGCATATACCACTTTACTTAAAATATATAAATATTTCTACATGTTTCGATAGCAATGCTATCATCTTCAGGAATAAATAATAAATAAATTTATTTTTATTTTAAAGAGGTAGACCTCTTTAAAGGTATTTGTCCATTATTGTTCATGACAAATGCCATTCCAATTTTTTTAAGTTTTAGAGATAGTATTTTATGGTCAATTGTACCGAAGGCTTTTTGAAGTACAATGAAAACTGCCAAGCATTTTTTACCTTCATCCATTTGTTGTATTATTGTATTTGTTACTTTAGCTATAGCATCACCAGTACCCAGGTTTTCCCTAAACCCGAATTGCGTTAATGACAATATTTTATTATTATCCATCACCGCGGCGGTAGAAATATAATTTTTGGGACCACTTTTATAGATTGGTATGACCGTAGCAATTTTAAGACAAGAGGGAAAATACCTTTTGATATTGATAGATTTACAAGATATGTTAGGGGTAAATTAACTCGTCTTGTAGGTACTTGATTGAATTGCTTGTCATCGTGTCATTTCCCGATGAAGGGTTTGAATTTAGGGAGGCAATAACATTTCTTATTTAATCACTTGTTAAAAAAAAATTGTTTACATAGTCAATTAGTTTGTCTGGTTGATCTGCAAATGATGTAGGAATCATATCTATATTTAATTCTTTAATGGTTTTATCATTGCGCGAGGCTTTAACATTTGTAATTTCATTTAAGATTTGCCAGAATTTATGTGATTCATTATTACATTCGTCTATTTTTTTTTTATAGAATTTTTCTTTGGCAATGCGTATTACATTATTACATGTATTTTAGTATCTTTTGTAAAATCGAAGTGTATGAATATCATACGGGTTGTTTTTTACTTTTCTATGTAGTTCGTCTCTTTTTCTGATAAAGTTAATAATATTTTGACTTATCCAAGGTTTAATGTGTATATTTTTATGAGATATCTTTTTCTCCGAAGTTATGGTGTTGGTTGAAATGATATGCTGCGTAGTTTCAATAAAATAACTCCAAGCAGTGTCTGCATCATCTTTTCCAATAAGACTTATCCAGTCAGTAATTTGTAACACCTTTTTAACGTTTTCCCAATTTGTTTCAGACTTCGTTAAGACAGACTTCTTGTTTTGGTGTACAGATGAATTATTTTTTGTGATAGATAGAATTATTGTGTAATGGTCGGTCAGTGTGGTTGTATAAATAATGGCTTCAGTTTATTTTATTAGTTTTACTAAACGCATGATCAATGCAAGTTTTGCTTTCATTAAATATACGCGTAGGTTCATCAATAAGACTTTTGAATCCATAGTAAGCTAGTGTCTGCAAATAATCATATTTTTTTGGGTGGCCATTTTCCAGGATATCAATATTAATATCACCGATAATAAAAACATCTTTGATGTTTTTGAGTAAGTTAACCTCAACAGACAAGGAATTCAGAAATGGCTCCAAATTATTTGTAGAAGGGGATTTATATATTGCGAGTATTGTTGTACCATTACCAATTGATATCCTTAGACAGTTTGCATTATTAATATGGATCTCTCTGACATCAGCTTCTATGTCTTCATTAGTATATGCGATTACACCATCATTTTTTGTATTATTCATTAGTGTAGAGTAAGGGACATATTTACCAATTTGCAGTGGATAGTATTTATCAGTCAACCAACATTCAGTAAGTATAATTATATCCAAATTTATATTTAAACTTTTTATTAATATTTGTAGCTCTTCAAAATTTTTATTAATACTTCTGATATTTTGATGCATTATGTTAAAATTATTTCTTATGTATGCAAAGTTTGGAAAGTTAGTTAATATTATACTATTATCCATGTTCGTAGTAACAGTAAATATCATATACACGTGAATATTTTTAAATGACACAATTTGTTTAGTATCATAAAAATACAATACATAAAAATAAGAACTTAGGACCCAATAGTCCTAATGCTAGGTTCCCACCTTATCTATTCTATGGTCTATCTCATAGAACAAACCTTTCTATGATACACGGGAATTGTAGCGAGTTCATACTTGCTCTTTTTCTATTAATATGTATTTGTAGAGCTCAAAGTGACTTCAGCAAATCTTTGAAACAAAAAAGTGTTTTTTTTTTATTGGACATAACCATAGACATTACTGTACATGCGCAGAGAGTGGCGTTTACGTAGCAAGTAGCAACTGCACCATTCTATTCTATGGTCTATTTTTAATAGAATAGAATGAAAGTTGGAGTTGATTCAATATTGGGTATTCTCACTGATCTATATATTTTATCAAATAAATCATAGAATAGATGAGGTGGGAACGTGGCTGTATGTAATAAATAAAAAAAAAATGTTTTAAAAATACTATTTGGTACCTACTGATATAGTTCATCATCAGTGTCATCGTCGTCATCTATATTCCATATTGGGTTTCTGAAATCGTTGTGGAAACTATCCGCACTGTAAAAGCAACAAATAATTAAATTAGTCTTTCAATTTATTTCGAAATGAGAGGAACATTGCACAAGTAATTTCAATGTTAACATTGTGGGAGGAGAATATGCGATAATATGAAGACTGAAAACAAAATTTTCTAAATATAATATTATCTTAAGTTGGAAGTTGGCACGGGTTCCAAGGAAATATTCTATTATTGAGTGTGATTTTTATTTGTGATGATGAGCTTCGGATTCATCAAATATAAATTCGTAGTAGTTTAGCGAAATATTTAATAAGAACGTGAGACAGTTTGTGTACAAAAAAGATAAATTTAAGATACGCTCCGATTATTATGACAGATTGTGTGTAAATATTGTGATGCAATATTGGTTCAATAATAATGAAAAAAAAAACTAACCCTGAAGGATTGCGGCTTAGTCCTAGGAAGGAACGAAAAATATCAGAAAAGTTCATCTGGTTCAATTTTGCTGCCACGGACACCCGAAAATACAGACACTAGGTCGAAAATTTTATAAAGCTGGTACAACTGCGCAGTAAGCTCGAGTTGTCAATTCAAAGATGTTCATTTGACATTTGTCAATACGTCACAATTTACAGATTTCTATGGTAACGTCACACGTGAAAAACAGTTTTCCCAGCATGAAAATAAATAATTCAACAATATAATTTTCAAAGCTTGCAACATTTACTGAAAACCATAGAATATGGTAAAATGAATGTCAAAGAAAATCGAGAAAACTAGAAAAACACTACCCAAAAGAGGGTTGACATTCATTTTTTACTGCCCGTGCATGATAGGATTTTTGTTGAATTTATTTATTTTAATCATACTAGTTTCATTTATCATATTTTTTTTATGCTTCGTTTCAACATTTCTATATGCCTATGCTATGCAGTCTGAGGATGCGAAATTTCTAAAACGGTAACGAAAATTTATTCAGCAGCTGTCATCGATTGTCCCATACCATGTACGGATATTGATTTTTCTTTTCTCTGCAGGAAAGTCAAATCAGGCTCTATCGACGTACATCCGACGCAAAAGGCTCTAATTGTCCACTACGAATTAGAAGCGCATATTTTAGGCAAGTCGGGTGATCCTATGCATGGGGATAAAAAAGTGAGTAAATAAATTAATGTTTGTATTTCGCCAAAGCAATACCCAAACTATTTGGTAATGCAAATTGACTCATCAATATATTCGGTGTTAGTGGATAGTAATTTTTATTCGTAATTATAATTAATTTGATCTTTGCTTAATATACATCTATGTCTTATTATGCTGTCCTTGTCCCATTTAACATTTTTAATAGCAATAATTTAGACTTGAACTATAAAGTTTTCTTTTCGTTGGGTTCGTTTTCAGTCAAGCATAATATGCCGATATTATATAAAATATACAAGCTTGTATTATATTATAATTTAAGCTTGTGTATTTTATTGACCTTGTATAATAACATCTTAGAATAGCCAACGGTTTGATAAAGACAATAAAATAATAAGCTATAATATTGATTGTACTGTTCTCGGACACCACAAATATACAATTTGTTATATTTAATGTTTTTTATTTGTTTTTATTTAGGATTACCAGAAAATAATTCGCCTCAGCAATTTAAATCCGGAATCCGACTGTGCTGCCCTCGCCAAGGAGGTAGTGAGCAAGTGTTCCCTGATACACCCCTCCAAGTTGGGAGAAGTGGAGCAGCTCATTTACTATTTAAGGAATAGGAAAGAAGGCCTCAGTGAGTATGGAATGAATTTCTCCTGAATGTAATTTCAAGGGTTGGAAGTATTATTTCATTTTGTACTGTGAAAATTCTCGAAAAAAAGTATCAAGAATAGCTAATACTATCGACAAGGACAGCAAAAATAACCGCGATATTGCTTAACCTAACAGTACTGTATGATTTAAAAATTATTTTTTGGGGATTGAATACCAAATTAATTTTGTTCCAAAAATTAGAATTAAGACACAGGTGGATGTAGATATTAATTTTTAAGGTAATAATTGATGAAGGTGTTTAGTTCCCACCTTTCACCTTGCACTATAGAACATATCACCTCCATGCTAAAGTTGCTAATCTGCCATTTTCGCGAAAATGGCTGTTTGATTAAAAAAAAAAGTCCAAATATGATGATAGGCACTGTGGCTATATATGTAATCAATAAAATTCTCTCTCCAGCCGTTACCGTGTTATCAAACTTATCCAATTTGCAAACCTTAAATATATTGAGTCATTCGAATCAACCCATGGTTAATTTTCAATATAATAAGTTGATAGAAACATTTATGGTGCAAGAATAATTAATAAAATAAACCACAAACGACTTGCCGCAACTTTTGCCAAATTTTAAAAAATATAATAAATGACAGTTTTTTTGCTCTCCCAAAAAATTATCATTTTGCAGATTCACAACTTTAGCATGGATGTGACGATATCAAGGTGTCTGTAAATGTGCAACTTTTTACAACAATTTCTTACCGGCAAGGAATTGCCGCCAAGATTTCCATATTGTCGGGCAAGATTGTTGTGTATTGCCTGATCTTGTCGATGTATTGCACTGTCTTTTCGGTGAGTTTGCTCGGCTACCGATATTGCGAAAATATTGCTGGGCTAAATCTATTTTCTTCTCGCTCTGTTACATACGTCTCTGTTCGCCACCTACCCGCTACCGAAATTGCCATAATTTGGGACATGATTAATATTAATAAATAGTTTTGCGATTTTACTTCAAAGTTTATACAAGTTTGGTGGAGTTTTTACAGGATATCGTGTTTTTGTATTGTGAATTTGTCTTATACATTTGGGCTATACTCTTGCGGTACGCGTCAATATTAACGAGACACGAGGCAATATTGACGGCCAACGCCTTGCTCGGCAAGACCATTACCGGGCAAAACAATTGTTCGGCAATGGGCAATAATAGGCAATTTATCTTGCTCGTTTACAGACACCTTCAGATATTGTATTACCATTAATAACCACTTCTACAAATTATTACTTGAACATGTCCGATGGCGCAAATAAATCTTTGACATTAATTTCCTTTTGTCTTTGTAATACAACACTTTCATCAACTTGTGTCTGAAATTCTGTCGTTATCTCCTAAATGTAATGTATATATAAATTTATCATAGAGCTCTCGAAGAGTAAATTTGTCTATATTTTGAAGTTATTGCCACTCTATTCGGACCCGACAGAATGATAGTGTTGGAACGCAATGGGTTAACAACTAAATATATTACAGTTTTTGTTCTAAAAAGATTGCTATTCACCAATTTGGATGATTTAAAAAAAAGGTGCCTTATGTGTGTAGCCATTATGGTTCTGCCATTGAAATCTTCGTTGTAATCTCTTTTACATATGCCGTTTATGAGAATGAGGGAGAGGTTACAACGGAGTTAACGGCGGTAGTAGTGTTAGGGAATGTTATATGACAGTTTTTTTTATTTTTTTTTTAATGTGGTTGTATAATAATGGTCGTTTTGTGGCAGACATTAGGAGCATGAGCCCCGCAGCGCCGGCCCAAACGGCCTCCATCTCCAATGTTCCTCAATATGTGGAACTCCTCTATGAGGATATACAGGACAAGATCAAGGGGTCCGCCCTTATACTGCAGTTGGCCAGGAATCCTGATAACTTAGTTGAACTCTCAAAAAATGGTAATATACAACAATGTACATATATGTTTTGCCCCAGTTAACTAATGTACCCATTACTGTATTAAGTATTAGTTGTTGTTTTCAGAGGCATTATTAAGCGCCTTATCGAGAGTTCTGCGAGAGGAATGGAAAAGAAGTATCGAACTCAGTACAAACATTGTCTTCACATTTTTCTCCTTTTCTACGTATAATGAATTCCATCCTGTTATCTTACAATACAAAATTGGATCACTTTGCATGGATGTAATTGATTTTGAATTGAAGAGATTCGATCAGTGGAAAGACACCATTGATGGCAAAGGAAAAGGTGTTAATACACCTGAAAAGGTAAATTTAATTAATTACCTTCACAAAGTGAAATCAAATGACTCAAAGAGATGCAAGAAAATTATTTGCTTTTTTTATTCATGTTTTTTTGCGGTTTTTTAACAGAGTGAATTACCCAAGAGCCGCATACCAGAACCAAAGCGGCGCCCTAAATCTGGTACGTGGGCTGTCAGTGAGGCCAGCGCTACCAACCGCACCTCCCGTTCCCTGAACACCAGCTACCACGAGGACCTCTGTAATGCCGCAGACTCTAACAAGCCTGATGAGGAACAACTCAAGAGGAAACTGAAAGCCCTCACCAAGAGACAGGAGCAGCTACTGAGAGTGGCATTTTATCTCCTCCTAAACATCGCCGACAATGTTAAAGTGGAAGAAAAGATGCATAAAAAGGATATTGTCGGTCTATTAGTTGGAGCTTTGCAAAGGCATTCCAACATAGATCTCTCCATTCTGATTGTTTCCTTCCTCCTCAAGCTGTCAGTGTACCGGGAGAACAAGGATGCGATGGTTAACCATGGCTTCATAGAGAGGTTGCCAGGACTACTGGACAGCGCTACGTCCAGTCCAGATCTTGTGAATGTAACCCTGAGATTGTTGTTCAATCTGACGTTTGATACGAAATTGCGAAGTCGGATGGTGAAGATAGGATTGCTGCCTAAACTCATCTCATTTATAAGTAATTATATATCAATTTTTAATTATTCATTATTTTTATTGAGATTTAAAAACCTCATTGTAATATTTAATTATTTAAGAAAATAATATTAACATAACCTAAATGAAAGATGAAACCGGACAAAAGGACAGAAACTAAAAAGATTTCAGTCGCATCTGGGACTCGAACCCAGGCACTGTTTAAGTTTGCAATTGAGTTCGGGTAGAACTTTGTAAACCTCATAAAAATAGCTGCCAATAATATGAGATTAAAAATGGAAAATAATATTCACAAATCTTGAATTTGAGATATGATATCAATGAAGATCACACAAATTGAACTGGTCTCATTAGCTAAGTCGGTTGAGCGTTGCCCTGGATAGGCAGAGGACCTGGGTTCGAGTCCCAGATGCGACTGAAATCTTTTTAGTTTCTGTCCTTTTCTCCGGTTTCATCTTTCATTTAGGTTATGTTAATATTATTTTCTTAAATTATATATCACTTTTTTTTATACTATTAAAAGTATACAAACATTATGTATTGACAATGGGTAATTGGGATTGGTTTTTAAATTTTCAACCCTTTTATTTTAAGGTGATGACAAGCATACCTCAATAGTAACAAAAGCTCTCTACCATCTTAGCATGGACGACCGAGTTAAAGCCATGTTTGCTCATACTGATTGCGTTACCCTGGTGAGTAAAATAACATCATAGCAACAACCTTTTTTTTACCAACAAGAACTTCAAGAAACTATTCGCCATTCATAGAAGCAACTACTAGTTAAATATTGGAGCAATTGAAGTTTGGCTGTGGTTGCCTCGGTGCATCCATACCCCTTTGGTACTTTTTCGTTCGGACGAACCGCTTCGTTCGTACTCGCGTGGAAAGGTTAACAACAGAATTTTTTTTTTTAAATTCGCAGTAAAACACAAACGGAACTGTCACAATGGTGACTTACGGCAGTTTGAGGTCTGTTCGTAATTGCATTCCGTTAGTAGATCGTTTTCTGCCTCTAGGGGTCAGAAATCGCTGTGATATCAGTACATTTTAGGTAGTAGGTGGTTTACTGCCCTTTTGCCTTGGGAGGGGAAAGAGATGGAGCAGAGGAAGGTGGGGAAGTATCTGGATATTCAGTACACCAAAACATGGCTAAAGACATTTAAAACAACATTTAGATTCTGAATGGTGGTCTTCACCAGGGCAATAGGTGCTGAGAGTATCTACTACTCTGGAACGTGCCGCAAATATACTTTGTATTATTTTAAGGGCGAGAGGGACGTCGGAGCGGAATCATTTATTATTTAGAAATATTGATAGTATTATTACGCAATACAATATTTCGGCTCTTATTTTGATAAATGCTAAGCCCATGCAAATTAAAAAAAAACCTAATAAAAGTTTTTCTCTTTAAAAACACCATGTTTATCGTATTGCACAATAATATTATCATTATTTTGAATTCATAAATAATAACTCTCCGACGTCCCTCTCCCCATTAAATGAATAAGTTGTAAAATAACACAATTTAATTAAATAAAATTTACTTGTGAACGTCGGGATATGAGCCCTCGACCTCTGGATTCATAGCCAAGAAACGTAGCCATTCAACCACCGAGATCATCGTGAAGAAGTTGGGCCATACATACAGTTGCACAGTGCATCGGTATTTGTATGTATTATTTTAATTGAATAAATTGTGAAATAACACGCATTAATCAAATACAATTTTAAATCAAATGATTTTTTATTATCTTGATTTTTATCGTGTGAACAGAGGCACCCGACACCGAATTTTAACTTTTTGATTTTCAATCGTAGTGGGAACGGAGCCTCACAATGAGATATTGGCCTGGAGTGGTCAGTGGACTGACCGCTCCACGCAAACTGCATACAATTTCCACATTCACGGGGAGCGGCTCCAAATGGAGGGGTTGTGAATTGGGACCTGTGGTCTAGAGTGGTGGCGCTGTGCCGCCCTTGCTTGGATTTTGGCGCGGTCGGATATCAACTCGACTGACCGCTCCACGCAAATTGCACAGGATTTCCCCATTCACAGATAGATTTGGAGCGGCTCCATTAGAGCTGCTACAAATGGAGCGATCGTGAATGGAGATCCTAACGTTGTTTGCCACTATACCCACGATATAAACCAGTAACCAGATAAAAATAACAGCGACAAGATCGAACATGATGAAATAATCGGTTAAGGTTTTTTTTTGATTTCCTTCACTTATCTTCATTCTGTTTTACCATGGAACTATATAAACCACATGTGTTCCTTACCAGGTGACTGATATGGTGTTGGTGTCGCGTGGTGAAGAAGGCGGGCCGCTTGCCGCCCTTGCCGTCAACTTGGCGCTCAACCCTCGCTGTGCCGCGCTTATGGCGGGCGCGGGCCGCCTCGCCGCGCTTGTGGCGCGAGCGTTCCGCTCAACGGACCTGATGCTCATCAAGCTGGTGCGGAACCTCTCGCAGCACCAGGAGAATAGGCATCTGTTTATCGTTAGTATTAGTTGCAGTATTTTAGTCAGCCATTTAAAAAGTGTACTCATTATTATTTTTATTACTTTACTTAGTATTTTAAAATAATTTATTTTTATCAAAGCTCTAGTGTCGGGTAATGTTAATTACAAACTCGCCGAATATAACAGACTCTCACTACAGATACTCTGTGTAAAATATTTTTTAATACACCTGAGTAAATAGATCAATTAAAACTCGTATTCAAAAATAGTTCATAACACGATACATGTTTCTCTGTATTATCAACGGCTTCCTAAAATTGGAGTTAAACCTTGTTCATCTTCATATTGCATGTTTTACACAAAAAGGTGAAAAAGTTCTGCCGGTTTTTAGATTTTCAATTTAACAATTTTTTGAAAATTTATATCTGTACGACATATTTGAGGGGTATTATTAGGGGTGTTATTTGAAGGATGCCATTATCAGTGACTTTTGATCATAGCTAGGTCTAATGCTAAACTAGACCTGGGGCCCTAGCACGGTCAAATCGATAACAATATCAGATCGATTGGCTTAACCGTCTTAAATTTATTTTCACATTAATACTTATAATTATTCGCCATTAATTCGCCAACCTCCGTACTCTCCAGACATGGCTCCTTGCGACTGTTTGTTTCCGAAATTGAAGATTCCATTGAAAGGATCCCGTTTTCAGAGTAGAGAAGAGATAATGTAGAACGCGACGGCAGAGTTGAACACCATTCCAAAAGAAGCCTTCCAGAAATGTTTTCGGCAGAGGAAGGAACGGTGGGCTAAGTGTGTGGAAGCGCAAGGGGCCTATTTTGAAGGGGATAAAAGTCCCAATCCTGTCATGTAAATAATATTTTTTTCCCAACCAAAGATTGGATACTTTTTAGACAGACCTCTTATGTATTTGGAATATTATTAATTAAAATTATAATAATAATCATTATTATTTAATTTTTCATGCTCTGTTATATTCTTGATTTTATTTATAATAAAAATAAAAATAAATTTTATTTTTTAAAATTTGGAGCATAAATAAATTTTTTAGTGTTTTATTATAATAATATTTTTTTTATTATTTTAACATTTTTAATTAATTACCTACTTTCATCTATTATTTATTTTTGTAATTTGTTTATTCTTATGACTTTATTATTTTTCTATGTTTATTCTTGTCATGATTTCTTAGTATACTTTGTATCCTGATGAGAGAAAGCTTCCAAAACATGTTGATATTTATATATTAAATAGTGGTTTAGACAAAATATTTTTTTGTTAATTTAATATTAAATATACTCACTTTAATATATGTACATTGGTAGTCCGCATGTACTTTTTGACACTAATAAAGGAGTTAATTGGTCACTGAAATCTTTAGCCATAACTCTCATTGTATTGTCATTGATAATTCATGATATTCTGAACAACTGTCTGAACTCCGTTTCTCCAAGCTAGAATGGATTCAATTGATCCCGTATACGACGTCTTTCGATTCTACGAGCTTCGTTAGTTTGCCTCCGTTCATTAATAAGCCAGTAATTTTGCATAAAGAAAGACATTATTAAAAAAAAGTTGTGTATATTAACAGTTAACTGAAGCTTATCTCTCTCTCGAGAGGGCGCGCCAAATTGGGCGAGCTGTCTGTCGGCTGTCGGAATATTTTTATATCAATTGTTGACCGTGATCGCACATACTGCCTAACGCCACCTAATAACCATAGATGATGGCTTTAGTCAATATCGTATCGATATAGGGTTTTATCGATCGACCGTGCTAGGGCCCCTGGGTTATTTTTAAGATGGCTAACAGTGAAAAAATTATGTTTACTTATAAAATTTACAACCTCTGACCCTGTACAAATTGCAAGTGTGCCCCACTGTTGAATTTGGCAGTCACCTCTGGTCGGGAGCCCCAAAATACCTCAATAAAACCATTGACTGCAGAAACGGGTGGTCCGTTTGATAAATTCCTCTATCTTAACAAATGTATTATTGGAATCTTTAGAGTACAGGTGTCAGGTGGGAATGCTGTCCTTGTTCTACCGCTATTTCAATGGAAGATGCTCTGAGGAACTAGTGTCATTGATCCCTTCGGCACCGGTGCAGAGTTGGGAAACATGCCAAACACCTAACATATGTATATGGTTGACATTTGTCACATGAGAATGGGTCGTTTCTCGTTCTTGAGTTTAACAGTTCAGATATGGTACGATTTGCCAACCTTTGTGTTTCCTCCCTCCTATAACATGGGTCTCTTCAAGACCCATCTTTACTCCTTCCTCCTCAAAAAGACCTTCAACACAGCATCCTCAACGATAATATTGGCCCTGATGGAAATTATTTTCCTCAGGAATTCTTGTGCAGAATAAATGTATAAAAAATAACAAATATGTGTAATTTATTGTATATGATTTTTAAATGGTCCAGGAGTTTGTGGGCGACATAGCCAGCGTGGTGACCACCCAGCCGTGGGTGGACGAGGCCTTCTGCGTGGAGTGCCTCGGCATTCTGGCTAACATCCTCCACCCCGAGCTGGACATCTTGGCCATCATTCGCCAGTATAACCTCGTGCCCTTCATCATGAATATTCTGGACTCTGGTGAGTTTTGTACACCATCAACGGTCCATTTAAAACATTTTCTCTGACAATTACTGTAATGACCTCTAAGTCTTTAGTGATTCGTAGGTAAATGACAATATGAGATGTCTATATTTACAGTATTTAATTGTCGCTATGTTACGAGGGTTATCCTAAGTAATGAAGTGCATGCGAGACAACCTTTCACTCGTATATATTAACTCTGAGTCATGCTATCTCTTTCATAGTCAGTTGTCCCTTTCATACTCTTGTACATATGTTCACTGCAATTACTTATAACTATTGAATCCTACTACACATCTAACTAACTAACCATCTATTAATTGTTCTTATGTTTAATTCGTAGAACTCCATTTAATTTTTTTTTTAATTTAATGTAAATCAAATTTAATGATGTTATTATCAAGTTCTGTATTTTTAGTTTTTATTATTGTGACAGCTGTTTCGGCGTTTAAGGCCATTTTAAAACTGTGTCTTCCTCAGCTGTCTCCGTTTTCTTCTACCATCCATTTTTGCATCATGTATTCTCCGTATACTTCTTTCTTCGTTCATCTGCTCTACATGTCGAAACCATCTATGCATCCCTTTCTTACTCTTATTCATTATGATACATCAGACTTGCATTTTTTTCCGAATTTCATACATGCTTTTAATAACACATACACCTCATGGATTTCATTTCTACAGCATCATACACATACATCATACATTTTCTACAATAACTAAAATTGCAGTTATGATGCAGCTTGATGATTGCATTGATATGCTATACTTTGCAGAGAAAGAGTACAGTGAGGAGGTGATCCTGGGCTGCGTGCTGGTGGCGGGCGCGGTGGCAGCGGAGGAGGCAGGTGCGGCGGCGCTATGTGCCGGCGGGGGGCCAGCACGCCTGGTGCGGCTGCTGCGTCTGCGCCAGGAAGATGACGACCTCGTGCTGCAGCTGGTGTTTGCCTTCAGGCAGCTACTGCGCCATCGCTCCTCTGCCGCCTACCTCATCAACAACACGGGTAAGTAATATATACATATGTATCTCCAAATGTTGCTATAGCTAAGTATGTTTTTTTGGAGGAAAAAACAGATTCAGAGCAGATAAGTAATTATATATGTTAACTCAAAAATGATCAGTTAAAATACCCTAATATTTATACAAGAGACCTTCTCAATAAGTATAATTTGTTCTGAAAAGGGAGTAAGTCTGCACCCGATGTGAGAATTGAACTCTATCCGCCTAACTGCTAATCAGGAATCCTACCCATAGGGTTATCAACCAACGGCTCTTTAATTAGAAATGTCTTTGATAAATGCAAGAGTTTTTCCTATCATTAATATTTTATTTTCATCGATGGTTGGAGTCTATTGTGAGAGAGTCTGCTCTTTCACCCTCCCCATTTTCATTTTGAACTTGTTTATTCCACATATTTTATCTTTCCCTATTTATCACCCTTTTATTCCTTTTTTAAGTAACTTCTAAACCTGTTGAATTTTTTACTCTTGTGTACTACATTGACCAATTTATTTATTTTTTTGCAGAGGCCCCGGCTTACCTCATAGACCTGATGCTGGACAAGAATGTGGAAATTAGGAAACTCTGCGAGTCCTGTCTGGATGTCATCACGCAGACCAACTCCGAATGGGCTGACCGAATCAAAGTATGTAGTACTCACAGAAAAAATAATATGCATTTGCATCAGGTGGTAGAGGACGGGTATGAGTTCTTTGCCAATAAGCAATTGGTCACCCATTTCTCGGCGCCCAACTACTGCGGGGAATTCGATAATGCAGGAGCAATGATGTCATTGGACGACACACTGAAGTGCTCCTTCCGGATCCTGAAGTGCAGACCAACACCAGCCGTCCCGTCACGCCGCCCAGGGGCGTCACCAAGACAAAGAAGATTTTGAGGGCCCTATGGATCAATCCTCCCGACCACCATCCTCCCCCGACTCACCACCCTTTTAAGAGTATTCTGTGTTATTTATCCTAAAAATATATGGATAATAATTCTTTGTCTTAGCTTAAATACATTCTTGAATATGATGGAAACAATCACTCTATCATTTGTATTAGCGTCTTGCAATATATCGTAAGGAATAAATACAGATAGCTTCTTTTTTTTTTTCAATTTAACATTAAATTTAGTTTTGATAATTTAACTGCATCTCTTTATATGATCTATAAATAATGTGTA
The DNA here is from genome assembly GCA_022606495.2 of Halesus radiatus. Classification (NCBI taxonomy): domain Eukaryota; kingdom Metazoa; phylum Arthropoda; class Insecta; order Trichoptera; family Limnephilidae; genus Halesus; species Halesus radiatus. The sequence goes on from JAHDVE020007696.1 coordinate 252,017, forward strand.
ATGATAGCCTGTCCAAAAAGAGGAAGTAAATGTAAAAAAAAAATAATAAGAATAGGAAGTAATATTTGTCCAGCGCCCCTGAGGTGATTTTTCACAAAAGCGGCGCTATAGAAATGGTCCGATTATGATGCCCTTGAGGTGATTTTTCACAAAAACGGCGCTATACAAATCATCCAAGTATTATTATTATGATTATTATTATAGAGAGGCCCTAACACGCAAGAGGAAGAAATCAAAATAAGGTGGGTAAGGGGCGAGCTGGACGTGCCGCCAACTAAGTAAAACAGCATATAAGTAAAAGGCTTAGCTTGTTCACGAAAACTAAATATTTTGTTGTAATAATAATAATAATAGTTGGATGACTTGTATAGCGCCGTTTTGTGAAAAATCACCTCAAGGGCGCTGTACAAATATTTCTTAACTAATTATGTACAGACAGATACAGGAAAACATACTACCTGGCAGGTCGCTTCAGATGAACACAGTTTTAGAAAAATTTAATTATAGAGATGATAGTTTTACATGGTTATTTGTTTCTCCCTTTCTATTGATGTTACATTTATTAGATGATTGGTGGCACAAGAAGAGTTGGTATTTATTGAATTATTAGTATTAATTTTAGGAATGGAAAGTATTCATAAAATGAATTTTAGGACTCGAAAATATCTATAAAATTACCTTACACAGCGTAATAAGCTTTCAATAAATATTAACGTTTTTATTTATTTATTTTTATTTTTATTTTACACTTTGGTTGTTTACAGTGTTGCGGGCTGTGGACGCATTTGCGCACCGATGCGTGAATTTTGAATTATATTTTTATTTTATTTAATGACTTTAGGTAAGTACTAACTGGCCAGCCTAGCTAAGCAATTTACAGGTGAATTTATGGATACGATTGTCTGAAAAGATGTGTTTTAAGTTTAGTTCTGAATTCTGTTGAGTCTTTGATAATTCTTAAGTTAGTAGTATTTATGTTAGTTTGACCTTTTTATAAATGTTTAAAAATTTTACGTACAAATACAACCGGTTTAAAATTAGATAAATTTGAAATTTTAGAAATCAGAAAAAGCATTAATAGTGAATTAAATTTAATAAATAATCAAATATTTAAAAAAAATAATTATCTCTTGAATTTATTTTCATATTAATACTCAAAATAATTTCTTTTTTAAATTTTAATATAAATTAATTTACTTTAATTAATTTTTGTTTATGTTTATAATTTGTCTATTCTTACATTATTTTGTTCTTATTTTTATCATTTGTCTATACTTGAAATTGTTTTTTAGTATTCATATATCCCTGACGATGAAAACATCACTTTCGAAACATGTAGATATCAATGTATATTTATAAAATGGTGAATACTAAGTATATTTTTTAATCTATTTGTTTTATAATTTGTTTACCGCAGTTAAAATCATGCGAAACAAATGTGGACGGCACTGAATTAGGCTGGTACCAGAATGGGTGTCACGTGACCTTTATTACCTCCAGCCGTTGAATTGGTACTTCGTTCAAGTCTATTAATTCTGACATCAGTGGTTGTAATCAAATTTCTGACTCCTGTACAGTAGACTTTTCATAAACCAACGAAACGTCATTGTGAAGTTTAAAATCTCTAACTACAAAGCAAAAATAGTCAGAAATTATCAAATTTTTAAGAGCAAGTTTAGTATTCTGCCATGGAAACTAGGGAAATTGTTAGGCAGATCAAAGAGAAGGCGGATTGACTTCATGGAAAAAGATTGGAGCAGGATGGGAATGCTAAGAAGAATGTTATAATTAATATAGACCTTAACCAGTTTTGCAAAGGAGGCCAAATCCTACCGTGGGATATAGTGTCATGGAAACTGGATAACTATCCTGGATCATTCCATTTAGCAATTTGAAACTTGAGATTGCTGGTTTTTATTATTGCCCATTATCTTTTTTTTCATTTTTTGTAGGTGGAGCGCTTCAGATGTCACAATGCCCAGTGGCTCAGCGTGGTGGAGACCCTGGGGGCCGGTGATGGGGACGGCGGGGGCGCTGAGGGCGATGCAGAGGGGGACCTCCCCCCCTATCTCTCCCCAAACTATCTGTCCACGCATAACCTTTTTCCCTCAGGTAAAATTGAATCAAATATAACTACATATGTTTAGTGTAGACGTGGTTAAAACAAAATGCTTCAATAGACATTCAACTTAAAGTTTTATCTTTTCATTGTAAAGTTCTTAATCAGTTTTATTTTTTAAAGTAACTACAAACCGTCGGATTCTTTTTGCTTTCAAGCCATTGAAATGTGACTTGGAGTGGTTGAAGAAGGCCAACTGGTTTCTTTTGGTTTTTAGTATTATGCCATTCACAGAATTTCAGGCATCATCAGCAGGTAACAATGGTCCTTCCAATCTTATTGTTTAAAAAAGTAAAAACAATCTCAATGTCAGACTTGTTGATAAGGATGGCAGATAAAGGTCGATATCAATGTTAAGCCATGGGAAATAGAGAATTCATCCAAATAAACCATGTTCGTTGTAACTCCCATTAAATTATGACTTCTATAATTATAGTGAGAAACTCTCTCATACGGTTTTCCAAGGGACCGAAAAAAAAAGTGGGAAAACCTTATATTGACGATCTCAATGTGAGGGGGTCGAATCTGCATTTTTTCGAGGTTTACAGGAGAGTGAAAACAAAGTAAGATTCGTCTTTATATGCAGGATGCATTTTGCAGTTTTGATAATTTTCATTCCAAAAAAACAAGAATTTAGAGGAAAGGTCTATGGCGTCATCTTAAAATATACACTCTGTACGTTTATGTAATTAGATAGTTTGAGACAATAAAACGAAAACTGAAATTTTGCAGATTCGACACTTTACGCTGGGACCGTCGATATGTATATGGGAAAAATTGAGCCATTTTTTTATTTCAGTCCTGAAGGGACCGAAAAAACAAAACTTCTTCAATTGGAAACCTCATATGGGGGTTTCATTGTACCTGCAATATTGTGTGATCTTTCATCAGTCACACTGTATCTTCATTTAAGTTTATAATTTGATTACTTTTGTTTTTAAATGTAACATTGCTTGCAGTGCCAAATGACCGTAGAAAAACAATAAGTAAGACAGTTAATATGAGATAACAAAGAAGGGATTCAGGTTAATCCAAAGTCTTCCGCAATTACTGTGATATTAAGAAGGTAATTTGTAAGCTTGCACACGTGTGGTGCTTGCCACACCTTAACATCTATCTATCTTTGTGCACTGTTTTCATCATCCTGTGCCATCAGATTGGTTTCACAGCTTTATTCACACCATTCAACTCGAAAGCATTGTGCACTACTCGCTAAATCTCATTTTTAATGTTGTAGTCATTATCTTCACATTTGGAAATAGATATGCAATGAAAGACTTTGTAAAAAAAAATATTTTCATTTGTACATTTCTCTTGTACAAATACATACTCCTTTGAGATATCAATTAATGTCATAAATCCATTTTACAATATAAATTCTCAGAAAATACATTGAAATTATGTTGTTGACTTTCAATTGTCATTTCCTCTTTTTACTGTTCAGTATATCGTTTTGTAAAACAAATTAGTTTTCATGAACCCAAATCGATTTTGGAAGTTTGTTTTTACAAAAAAAATTGCAAAAAGAAAAGTGTTGCCATTTAAAGAATGTACAATAAATGAAACGTACATAGAAGAGCTTTGGCAAATTCTATGAAAAGTATTTTTAAAATTGCACCAACAGAAATCATAGGTTTTTTTCTTGTATTAATTTGAATCCCTTCATGACAACTCTTTACATTTTAACTGTTGAATGTTAGTTATTGATTAATCTTGAACCTGATTTATTAAGACTCGGTTTCATAATGCAATGTTTTTACTGTGTGTGGCTATGCTTAGTAGATAATCCTGTTTTTTCATAGATTATCAATATACAATGATATGTAGTTTTAATCGGTGATGAAAGTTGTTCACACATATGACTTGAACAAATTGGTATACAAGAGCGAAATGATTGGATGCAGCAGGTTTTGCTATGGTTTTGTTCAGAGGCACTGCACCGGGTGAAACTTAAATCATAACAATATTAATTAATTGATTAGTAGCAATACAAATTACTTACATATTTTGTTTTTTATTTAGGGTCTCAAATGTCCCTGAGTGCGACAGATGAATCGGACAGTCTTGGAGATGGGGACTCCAGTGAATCAGGACGTCCACATACAAGGTTGGTTATAAATTTACTCAGCAGCCTTTAATAAAAAAAATCATTCCTTTTTTGAAAGATGTAACGATAACATATTTTTACCACATCACCTTTCATTATCATTTTAAAATTGCATATTCTGCTGTCACCCATTGTTTGTAGTGTAATATTTTTTATAATAATTTGCTTGTGTTTATTTTTATTACAGATATGGTAAAGATTTGGAGGATGTGGACTTTGCGCTCATGGGAAACTCGAGTCTCCTAACACGATCATTTAATTCCATAGACAATGAGTCCATAATGTCTATGGAGTTCCCGTTACAAGATTAATTTTGGACATTTTACTATAACTGTTTTATAAAGTCAATGTGCACACTAATATGGCTGCTTTAATATTAATCATTATGTACTTGAATGATAACATTAATTTGTATCATTTATAAATGAAATACGTATTAAGCAACTTAGAAACGATAAGTTTAACTTTACATGAACTTATTTGTATTGAAAGAGTTGAACACTTCGGCATTTTGCACTTTGCATAAATTTTTCATTTATTTATTTATGCACTAAATGAATCCGTACTGTGAATTGCATGAAGTTACCATTTATGTATTTATTAGAAAAGAGAGAGAGAAGGAAAGGAATGAAAAAAAGGTGCAAAGACAGTTTAACTCTTATAAGGTTAAAATTCCTGTTTTAGAAAACTTATACGTGGGTTCAATCAGGCCACTTTGTGATTTCAGTTTTCAAATGACGGCAGAAACCAAATGGCTTATGTGGGAACCTTATAAGAGGATTTTCTGTATATTATTGTGTTTCTATGTTTCATTGCATAGTGCATAGGTGCAAATTAACACCAGTATTAGAGTAATATTATGAATTTTTTTGTTCAGTATTATCGGTGTGCTTGCGCGTGTGCCTTTTCTCTATACAAAGTATAATATTTTGTATTTATAAATGCCTTTATTTTTTACTTATACACAATTTTTACGTTTATGTATTACCAAATTGGATCTGTGTTTTTCAATGCGAACAAAGTTGCTCCAAGCTTTGATTATTATTGTGAATGTTTGTTTTATTATAAAAGAAAACAGCAGAAATGTATTTAAATAAATATAATATATTATTAAGTACGGTGCTTTAATTTACAATAAATACGTAATCATCTTAGACTATAAATTAGCTAGAAGGACATGATGCTGAGCCACCAATCCTTGCTGTTGTCTTCTGTGGATTTCTGAAAAATTTCACAAATATATTTTTTAAACATTTACATATATTGTTACTGGATGTACTGGACGCTCACGCGAGTGACGTCGACTATAAATCGCCGGCTTCCTCTTCAGGGAGCTTGGGTAAGGATTTTGTAAGCGAAACAGACTTCGCGAAAGTTGTTGGACAACTGACTGATTTGGCCAGTTGCTTCCCTATTTATTGGGCTAAGATTAAACAGTTTCTGCATGTGTTATGCAGCAATCATTCTTATCTCTACAGGAATGCGTGGGATACTAAAGGAACAAAGGAACATATTTGCAAATGCGTCCATAGGGCTGAAAATTAATTACTAAGGTCCCACAGTTATGTTGTGCGAATAATATCTTGAAAGCTATTATAGACACATGTAGGGTGATTTCATGTAAATATGAGTGATGTAGAAATATGTGAGAACTATAAACATAAATTCCTCAATTATTTCAATCAAAACATAGGTAAACCCTGTCAGATACCCTGGGGTTCAGATTTAGTTCTGAAAGGTTTGGCAAGTATGCCAATCAGTGCTCGTGTGTTATTACTGCATGATTATAATGCAATATTATAATGAAAACTTCCGTCTTTATAAAACTTCTAGTTATTATCCAAATTTGTGTTTAAAATATTTGTTTTCTTAAGCAATTGAAAGATATGAATCAAACACGGCGTCTTGTCTTCTTTTCGGACAGTTAAATTAATATTTCAAAGCTACATAGCCTCAATTAATGGGAATTACGTTGTGAGCTGAAAATTATCGCGTTGATCTAGAAAATATTATTTCATGATTTCAGAGCTCATCATTCAAGAGGTTTTGCTGCTCAGCAGACTTTCGACTTTATTGGAATTTCTTCCAAAACCCAGAATGTTTTTATGTATGTATATACCTTTTCCTTATCATCCTTTTTCTTGTTTGATTTCCTATTGACTTGGGGGCCTCCCTCGGCAGAGGCGTGGGGCATCTCCTTCTGGAAAATCCGAGCGTAGAGAGCTGTGAGGAAGTTGCCCTTCTTGGCAGGCAGCGAGGAGCACTCGGAGCATCCCTGGGGACTGCAGCGCTCCCCGGTGGCGTGCTGGACCATCTCCACAACTTGGCGGTAGATGAAGGAATGCCTGGAATAGGAGGGGATTTTATAGATTGGGCTGATCAGAATGCTTTGCTTCATGGCTTTGGGACCTGCCTGGAGCAATGGTATTTTGTCTGGATCTTTAGCACAGAATATAGAAAATTTCTTCCACCTCCAGATTTTTTCAATCAATTTAAAGTTTTTCCTTTCTTTTTTTTTTCTTCTTAAAAAACAGATGATTTTAAGCAATGAAATGTCTGTCCACAATCCTGTTTTACTGAATAAAATATAATAACAATATTGATAGTATACGTATTATAAACATAAAGTTTTTGAAATTTGCACAAGTGAAACTTGTTTAAGGGGAAACGCCTTCCTGTTTCATACATAACCTAATTTTGAATTTGTGGCCAAAATACCCATCTACACTGAATGATATATTTTTTAAATTAAAGGTTTAAGTAAATATCTAGTACGGATGAGAAGTATTTTATTTATTTTTGTTTTAAATTATGAAGACGCCACAAAAAAAAAAAATTTCATGATTTTAGAGGCAACTTAGAAAATTATTTGCGGGTTTATTGTATTAAAAAAAAAAAACGTTTTTTCAGGTCGATATATTAAATTATGTATGGCAAATTTGTGTTCCAACATTAATTGGTCATTTTTAATTTTATGTAAAGTCCACCATGATGGTTATTTTAATATTAAAAAAAAAAAATTATTTCATTATATTTTCAAAGAAGACAGGGTAAAACTTTTTTTTTAAATCACCGTTATCCCCCAAATATTTGTTAAAGGTGCCTCTAAAATCACGAAAAATCAATTCCTTTAATGGCCTATATTTCATAATTTAAAACAAAAATAAATAAAATACTTCTCATCCGTACAAGATACATATTTACTAAACCTTTAATTTTAAAAAAAAAATCAGTTTGGATGGGTATTTTGGCCTCAAATCCAAAATTAAGTTTTGTATGAAACAGGCCGTACAGCCGTTCCCCTCTAGGAGTTCTAACGCTTGTAGTTTTGTTTTTAGGTTCCATGAAATTTCATACAAAAAACACAATTTTTTGTCACATAAGAAGTTTTACAGCTAAAACTGCTTCCCGCCTAAGAAGTTTTAAATGTTCGGGGGTGAATCCATTACAAACGAAAACTGGTGGCGAAATATACCTGAAAATGTCCCCGTTTGTTGAAAATCATTAAATATACGACTTTGTTATTATTATTGACTTTCACAGCAAAGTCTGCATCTCACATTTGAGTAATTTTTCCGTTTTATGCTACCGAATATTGTTTATTTCGCTTCCGATATCTATCTCTACCCTCTGACATTGGCATTTCAACTTTATCTTTATCCAACTTTATCTCCATGAAAATGAACATTTGCTCTGCCTATCAGTGGTGGCTCGTGATTTTTATGTTTGCTATGACTGAAAAATGTGAAAGTATTTTATTGTTGTAGCCGAGAAAACAATAAAATATTTTTAATTAATTATACCTATGAAATTTAAAAATACATACATAATACTAACAGGTTTGTGTACGATATTAGAAAACAAACCTAAAAAAAAAATTGCCAAATTTGGATCCCACTTAAGAAGTCTATTTTCCGGATCCTTGGAAAACTTCAGATCTGACAAAAAAATTTTGACACTGCAAAAGTTCAAAGATTATAGGAATAAACGATTACAACATTGGCCGTTTCATTACAATTTATCCCATCACATGGCATGTTTTGACTTAACGTATGTGTTTTAGTTAAACTTCATAGATCACATATGCGACATCCGCAGCCACATGAGGATAGCCACCGATGGATGACTTATTCAATTCTTTGATTAATTAGCAACGGGAGGGCAGAAGTACAGAGAAAGTTATTGCCAGTTCTAGCGGAGGATCCCTTTCTTGTGAATTGAAAACCTTATGATACCCAGAGTGATGGATATGATAGTAATAGTGTTCTCACCTAGTGGCCGGCTTGCAGATGTCTAGGTGGTTGAGGGGCAATGTGTAGCAGGGTCCGATGCCCGCATCCGCTGAGCTCGGGGACACTAGCATCATGCGTGGCAGCCCAGGCACCAACCGGGTCGGGCGCCCCTCGGCTAGGCAGACACAGCGCCAGCCGCCCGTCAGCCACACGCTGTGGAGCCTCTTCAAGACACTGCTGTCTAGTTATGAAAAACATTAAAAAAACTTATATTGAATGATGTTTTAAGCTACAACCTTTCTTTTGCATAAATTTGAAAGTATGTATGTTTCAGCAAAATGTCGGTAAAAAGGAGAACCACACTGAGTTATTAAGCTATGAAATTGGCCCTCACCTTAGAATTAATTTTGTACCAAAAATTGTACATCTGCATTGGTGCCCAAATTACTCTTCGCCTTAAAAAACTTTGTATAAATCAACGGGCATCCATTGTAAGACAGGTGGTATGAGTAGTAAAAACGATATCTTTATAGCTTATATAATTGTGACCGTTATCATGAAAAACGATATTATAAAAATAAAATAAATAAATAAATGTTTATTCCGGTATGTGGGGAGGTTAGTGCAGTCCCACACATTCCATACAACAATATACATTCAATAGTTATAAAAAAAAAATATATATACAAAATATATACATACATCACATCGTAAAAATAAATAAATTATGGAAGGCACAGCTCTGTTTCGATTTTGACAGACCCAACTATTGCCATACAGCGTTATATCGTTAAATTTATTTTCTTTTTCTATGGTATGCAAATAAATAAAAAGTATGCTAATATTATTACATCCACGCTTCCAATCAGCTTCACCTTAGAGATGACAATGCCCATTATTTGTTTCGTTCTCATAAAAGCTTTCTTTATACTTTCTGCTGTAATATAAATTAACACTTTTCCCATGTGGAGTTGTTATCAGCTTCTGCAGGTCAAAGCTCACACAAAGGGACAGCGGTTCTGTTTTACTCTTCAGTTGGTCAGTCAAATAGTTTTCCTTGCTTTTATCTTTATCAGCTGTGATTTTTGTAATCGACAGATTCTGTTGCCAAAACCTGCTCCTCTCCCGTCATATTTTAAATTTTGTCGCATAAAGCACACTTACTTTTCTTAGAAAGATGTATCCAATATTGAAATTTTTTTTGAAAATATCCTTAAAAATTTTAGGTGTTACAATCAATGTTCCGTTATCCGTGGTGTTGAAATATTCAACACAGAGCCTGTGTAAATTGGAAATGTTTTAAAATTGTATGGAAACATACTTGTTTGCGCTTTTATTACGGTAATTGTGGGATGGGACAGCTGGTAATTTTTTCAACACTCCTATTTTGTCCATACTCGTTTTACTACGCTGCTACGGAATACGGAAGAACTGAGTCCGAGTCAAAAACTCAATTTACTGTCTTGTGCTAAGACAAGACTGCCAAGCATATCTGGCAGCCACGTCGGCTCTACTATCGCTGCAGAAGATGTGAATCAAAAACTCAAGGCAGTTATTTTACTGTAAGCGACACAATAGTCACTTACGATAATTTGTTACAATGTTTTTCCAAAACTAAATTTTAGACCCAGTGGTTAATAGTGATCATTACAGTTAACATATGATAAAGTGTATAGGGGCACAAAATCCATTTTGGGCATGGTAATTTAGTATTCTCAAATATTAAGGTGGTGCGTCTGGCTGTTCAGGACATTCTCTATTTGAGCCAAATTGTCAGTTATGATCTTTTAGCAATCATGGCTCGATATGTTTCGATGCATTATTTTCTTAAAATTTACTTGTGTATCGGATCAAGCTACCTAAAAATATATATTAAGATTTTTTTGTGTTAATGTAATAATGAATATAAAAACAGCTTTTAAAAGAAAAATGTTAAATTACATATATTGCCTAATTCAAATTAAGGGCGAGAGGGACGTCGGAGAGTTATTATTTATTAATTCAAAATAATGATAGTATTATTACGCAATACGATAAACATAATGTTTTTAAACAGAAAAATATTTATTAAATATTTTATAAATTTACATAGGCGGCTTAGCATTTATCAAAATATAACCAGAAATATTACTTTTTCTGACCGTCCCTTGTGAGTTTTACAAAATATTTAAAATACGAATATGATTTTTAAAGTGGAGAAAAGTATTCTTAATCCTGTGTTTTTGTAAATAAACATAACCAAAGATTTGTAATCCGCATTACAAAAAAAAAAGAAAAACATTAAAGTTAAGTAATGTTCATGAAAAACTTTTTTTTTAATTTATCAAATCGACAAGTTACAGAAAAACCTTCACAGCATTTTTCAAGGATATTCAACTTTTAAATGTTTTTGTAAAACATGCGTAGAACGGTCAGAAATGTGTAATATTTCTGAATATATTTTGATAATGCCCATGCAAATTTAAAAAAAAACATAATATATATTTTTCTCTTTAAAAACACCATGTTTATCGCACAATAATATTATCATTATTTTGAATTAACAAATAATAACTCTCCGACGTCCCTCTCCTCGTTAGATTTTTTTTTTAGTATAATAGTACTCAATGCAGTCAATGCAGGTGAAGGGTTATTTTGCATTCCTGGGGAGATTTTGAATAAATTTAATGGCCGTCAACCTCACAAACATATTATTGACAATACTACAAAATGAAAGCTTAATTATCTAAAGAGCGATTGGCATTTTAAATTTAATTCACCGATGTTACTGGCATTTCAGTTTTTAAGCTGATCTACTTCTGGACCACCACGGTGCCAGGGTTTGGGTTTACGTACTTGAGACACACACCCGCCAGGCTGGCGTGGTTTGGAGCCAATGGGCTAACATTTGGTTCGCTGCAGCGCTGCTTACACCGCTGATAGAAATAAGGAGAGCTCTTCACCCCGTCGGTAAAAAGCAGGACTAAATTAACAGTTGGTTTGTTGAACTTTACTCCAAACCATCCATAACCTCGAGCAATGCCAGGTGCACAATAGCTGGTGAAAAATAATTTTGAAAGGGTCAGTACGTTGTGAGGAAAATTCTTTTAAATACCAGAGGTTTTCGTAGAAACAGAAACAAGGCTAAGAATGCATGAACAAATTGACGACTAGCCCCAAATTACATTTGAACGATCTCCGTTAATCACCGATTCTCGGCCTGTTTTAGCGGTTGATTAAATTATGATCAGCTGTCAATCTGGCAATTTAAAAACAGGGTCTCTTATAATGCTGGGGTGTCTTAGTTCACCTTCTCTCAGGTCCTGTACCTCCCTGGAGGGCCACAGCAGGGCGTGAGCGGCGCGTGTGCCGTGGTGTGGGGTGGAGTAGAATACCACGCCCCATGTGTTGGCGGCCAGGGCTCGCTCGCTCTCATCTTCAGACTGCAGAGCTGAAACATCACAAAATAAAATCACTAACTCCACAGGACTAATGGCATCTTTGGGGAAACTGTATGGAGGGCCTTCTACAGGAAAAGAAGGAGTGGACCAAAGATCCAATCTTATAGGTGGGAGGAAACATTCCAAACCCGCTTTGGTAAGAGTTTTTTCTTGCTATCTAGGGGTGTTAAGACCGAAGGTGGCTGCCTCTTAACAATGAGGCGAACTTGCCATTTTTACAAAGTATACAATTATGTGCTGCATATTACAGTATCTGTGAGCTCTGTGCAGTACAGTGTGCTTCTGTGAGGTTAATTTAACTCTGGCTTATACTTAAGGATTGTTGGGAAGACTGATTTTGTTGAAGGAGTTTGGGTGTTTGAAACATTAAATTCAGCGATTAAATTACCCCATGAAAAACTTGCTGAAGGAAACCATTTATTTTTTTATTCAAAGTCCTCTTATCAATATTGCCATAATCAACGAAATAGATTGCCATATTATGTTAGTACATATATATATATTATATTATAGCATGCCAGTCTTCACTGGGATGCTCCATTCTTTGCAGTTTCATTCAGTACAGTGTATAAATAGTTACAGTGGACCAGCATCTGCTTGACGAGCAGTCCGCCCATGGAGTGCGCGGCCCAGAGGGTGGGCCTCTGCCCCACGCCGGCGCGGCGCAGCGCATCCGCCAGCATGCGCGCGCGCTTGTCCAGCCCGCCGCCTCCGCTTTCTGCCTCGCACTCGCCCGCACCCCACTCCGTCATCACCGTGTCGTAGCTCACGCCCAACACACTGGAAACACAATATATAATACTTAATCAGTCAAAAAACAGTTTTAGCAGGGTGGCATTATTATTAGATTAAAAAAATACTAATAACTTAAAAAGCGCATCGAGTGTGTAGACAGCAAAGCTGACAATTTTGCTTTGGACTCTTAATTGAATTGGAGTAGGTACTTTTTGGAAGGCGCAGTCTGACATTTAAATGACAATACCCAGATGGCTCTTAGGAAGATTATTGTAAGTTTAAAAAAGCACTATGGTTCAAGTGCATGTTTTTTTATTTTCACGAAACGATATCTAGAAATTAGTGGTATTTTCCAAAAAGAGGTGATTCTACATCACATTTTAAGACAATTTTATGTTTAAACTTTTTTTATCATTTAACGCTTTGCAAGGAAGACAATTACACAAAATTTTTGTAATTCTAAAATTTATGTATCGAAATAACCATGTACATATTAGATGTTAGATAAAGAAATAAAATCACATTCACAAATCAAAAATAAAAAGTTTAAAAAACGAATTACTATGTTTTGCATTGTTTCTTTAAAATGAACTGTCATTGATTGTAGTTGTTGTGGTCACTGTTCCTGTTATATATTAATGATTTATGTAACCTTAATATTCAGGGGAAAATTGTTAGCTTTGCTGATGACACTGTCTTACTTTTTGAAGCTGATACTTTTGGCTAGATGTTTTTAACAAAGCTGAAACAGATATTAGAATAATTAAAAAAAATGGTTGGATAATAAATACTCTCGCACTGAATACCGAGAAAACTAAATAAGTCACATCAAGCATAAATATTAAGGTCAACCATACGACGATTTCTCTATTAAAATACACACATGTATGAATCCCAATGAATATTGTCAGTGCCCCTACATTGAGCATACTGATTAGATGAGGTACCTCGGCCTCATCATTGATCCACACCTCAAATGGAATCTTCATACCCAAATCATCGCAAATAAAATAAGAATAACTATGCACTTTTTCAGAACCAAACGAAACTTTCTCGATTTACAACACTTGAAAATGATTTATTTTGCGGTCTGTCAATATATTATTGAGTATGGTATCATAGCATGGGGAGGTGGTACTTCATCTGCACTAGACCCAATCATAAAGGCACAGAAAACGATTATAAAAATAATATTCAAAGTACCTCTAATAACAGAGTCTAACTCAATCTTTAATATAATGAGAGTATTTGACATTCGGCAGATTTACGCTAAAACAATCCTCACTCATCTTTATTCAAACAAACGCAAATACTATGAAAAAAGACTAAACACTCGTATTACTCGAAATACCAACATTGATTTACTACAAATTTCTGTAACTCATACTACTTTTGGGCAATGGAATTTTAGGTACTTTGCGATAAGAATTTACAACATTCTTCCAGTTAACATCAAAAAATCTGATTCACAAAAAAAATTGGATTAAAAGTAATGATAGGGCATATACCGGTACACTCATTCAAATTCGTAATTATTGATTTAACCATTTACAAACCATATCTTAATATAAGTGTACATTCATAGGTATTATAAAATAATTTGCAAAATTACGGCCTCAACACGGGATAGCCTAGAGAGGCAGGTTATGTGAAGCTTCATCTTATAACTGTTATTATATTATTTTACTTTATAAACCACTGTACACTTGCATTATTATATTATACATGTATTTTAGTTACAGTTAAACTTAATTACAATAAAGATATTATTATTATATTCGAATGTGATGAAATTTTAATGGGAGGAAAATATTCAAAGACATAGTTAGCAGCTTGGTATTGCCATAGTAATGAAAAGACATAGTTCCACTTTATTAAATGTCTACATTTCATTGCCAAGCTATGCATAAATTACAATTTAACAGCTATTCATTTAAAAAAATGAACTGCACCATTTTTTGCATGATTTTATTGGATAGAACTAAAAGGTTATCTATGAAGGGAAGAGAGTTATTGTAAATATTGTGGAAAAAGTGGAAAAATAATTCAGATTCTTTCGTTACTTCGCCTTTTAGCTACCCGCACACATACATTTTGTAATTTTGTAAATCTCAGACCTATTGTTTACTAAATACAAATTAGGAATGATTATTTTCTACTCGGTTGCATTTTTTTTTTTAAATTAGTGCGTTTTTTACCAGCCAATCCTTGGGTAGGAATATTTTCGATTGCAGGTATTATGATGTATAATTGGCGGTCTCCGTGGTCGAGGGGTGAGGTCCTAGACTACGAATCCAAAGGTCGCGGGTTCGAATCCCGGAATGCGCAAGTACATTTTATATAATTAAATTGCGCTATGTCATATTTAATATATAGGATACTTGCGGCACGTTCCAGAGTGGCAGATACTTAGTATCGCCCCGGTGAAAGACCACCATTCAGAATTGAAATGTCGATTGGAATGGCTTTAACTGTGTTTAGTGACCAGATATGAATAGCCAGGTACTTCCTCATGCCTTTCAGCCTCACAAAATACCCCAATTTGGGATGCCATAAGTTCACTGGCTCCGGTTAGCAATGAGAAGTTGGGACTCATGCGCGGTATTCATATAAAAAAAATAAAAATTAGTGCAGCCTATTATTTTCATACATAAAATGAATACATATATCTAATTATTAGCACTACAGATGAAAAACTTTGGCACTATTCTACCAAATTTATTATCAAATAGTATATGCATGTATTTTAAATTGACTAATAATTTTTACCGTATATTAGGACAGTCTCGAGGCAGCCAATCTCGGGGCCAGCATCGTGTCCTCTCATTCAACTCTTGTAGCTCCTGTTTATCTAAGCCACGATGCCCTCTGTAATACAACCATCAAATACATATACATAAAATTCAATACCCAATAAACTTCGTAAGATTGTGTTTCAATTATTACATTGTGTTTTTTTTACCTGTGACTAAGAAATGTGTCTTTTGGTGCTCGAATTGCCGACTCCGGTAGATCTCGGAGAACAAACTCGTATTCATGGTCTGCAAATCAAAATAAACATTGATAATGTGTAATACTAAATAGGAAAATGCATAATATAGAGCAATCAATGCCATTGGACAATAAGAGGGTGAACAATAAAACGAAAAAGGCCATGTTTAAAACTGAACACTACACATTTCTTTCAGATAAAAAAAATTCTAATAATCTAATTATGTGTAATAAAAAAATCTGATTCACGGGCAGATGGCTTAAGCAACCTTCCTACCTCATCTATTCTATGACGCATTTCTATGAAATAAATCAATGAGAACAGGCTTATCTACACAATAGAATGCCTCATAGAATAGAAACCTAATAGTGGATCGACTCCAACTATCATTCTATTCTATTTAAAATAGAAGATTGTCTATGGTTAGGTTCAATAAAAAGAAACTTTTTCTTTTGAAGATTTGCTGCGTCACTTTGAGCTCCGTGAATACAGAAGTGTGAATGTGCTAAAATAGTCTATCATAGAAAGTATTATTATTAGTACTAGTATTCATATATTCCCGAGGATGATAGCATTGCTATCGAAACATGTAGAGATATTTATTTATTTTTATAAAAGTGGAGTAAACAAAGTACATTTTTAATTATTTAATATCATAGAAAGGTTCGTTCTATGAAATAGACAATAGAATATATAAGGTGGGAACCCAGTATTAAATATAGAATAAAATTATGTTATTTTCTTGCCGTATTGTCTTTCTTCATCATCCTCTGCATCTATTTCAATTTGGGCTGCTTTTTTTTCATCTTCATTTATGTCTCTCTGTCTCCAGGTCACAAATGGTTCACCTTGAAAAACAATTATAAACATAATTATACAACGTACTGGAATTTAGATGCATAAAGTACATTGTTATCGCTTTAAGGAATGCGTACACACAACATTGAAAATGTGCTGTGAAGAATGACCATAGATGCAATTTTAAGAAGTTGGTGTTCTTTTAATTTAAAATAAACAACAAGTCAACGCTTAGCTACATACCTAGCAGGCCATGCACGGTGACCACGTCCAGCTTGATGGGCGTATTGGTCATGTGGATAGGGTAGAGCAGCTGCACCGCGGGGCCGTAGTGCTCGCAGCCACCTCCCAGCCCGACCAGCGCTCCTCCGGCCAGGCACGCTAGCTCCGCGTCATCACTCTCCAGCCAACGTGCGAGAGACTTGATTAAACCTGAATAATAATGTTTTATTATAATTTAGAGTGAGATAAAATAAATAAGAATGAATGATAAGGATCGACCGTAAATAGAAAATTTGAAATAAGTTTGCAAGATTTTTTAGAAGTAGGTATCTATATAGAGAGAAATATTTCTGTAATACGTCTGTTCTATTTTCTGCTGCATTTCTGATTTTCTTCTTTCTTTACATTTCACACGAGGTCTTTCTCATAGGCCTATGTCATCTTTGAGGATGCTGTGTGGAGGCTCTTTTTAGGGAAAGGAAGACGGAACCTTGTAGGAGGGAGGATACACAACATAAAAGCTGACTTGTTTTGAAACTATTTCTGTTAATAAGGGTAATGATTGAAATTACTAAAACCCTAATATTTATCATTGTCTACCTGCCCTGTGAATGATGGGCAGCAGCTCTGTATACGGCGCCAAGCAAAGCAGCAGTCTCGCGGACATCAGCTGCAGTTCCCTATTGGGAGAGTTGGCAGCCCTTTGCAGCAGGGCTAGACCCCCCTCTTGAGCAAAGTGCATGGCGGCAGGGGCCCCTCCCACCCTCCCCGCCAGGTGGTGCAGGGCGGCCCCCAGGGCCTCCTGTAGCTCCTCTTCAGAGTCGGGGGCAGCCCGAGCACGGGCTCCATCAGAGTCCATCAGCTGTTGTACATCCTAGGAAAAGATTTGAACAGTTAATAGGTGTTAACTCACACACAACCTCAATTAAAAATTATTTTTTGCAGTTTTTTGTGAAAAATCACCTCAAGGACACTTTACAACTAATTTACAAGAAATTTAGATATTTTATCACACAATTCAGTACAAAGGTCTTTATCTTTATTGTAATTAAATTTAACTATAACTAAAAGACATGTATAATATAATAATTAAGTGTACAGTGGTTTATAAAGTAAAATAGAATAATATAATAACAGTTATAGTTTAAGTTTTACATAACCCGCCTCACTAGGCTAGCCTGTGTTGAGACAGTAATTTTGCAAATTATTTTATAATTTTAAAATATCTATGAATAATATACACTTATATTAAGATATGCTTCGTAAATGGTTAAATCAATAATTTCAAATTTGAGTGAGTGCACCGGTAAATGCCCTATCATCACTTTTAATCCAATTTTTTACATTGTGTTTGAATATTTTTTGTGAATCGGATTTTTTTATGCTAACCGGTGTCAAAAGTGTACTCATAGGCCGGTGGCGTGCAATGATCTATGACTGAAGGTAAGCTGTATGTAGTTTTTCAAGTTCCGGTATGAATAAACTGGGCATTGAATATTTGGAAATGGCCATTTTAATGCCATTTTCCGCTGATTGTGGCCGACTGAATAATTGAGCTTAAAAGTTCCTTAACAAGTTCATTAAAAAAACCTATTTTCGTTAAAAATTTGTTTAATTTTCTTTCTATACTTCGTTTTTCTTCGGCACAGCTTTTCAGCCCTTTTGGACTGCATCGCAATGCCATAGGCAAAACGACGCTTTTAACAGAAATAGAGGTGACAACGGAACTCTCAGCAGCAGGATCTTGTTCTTATAATAAATTCATGGATAAAATGGTTTGTATTTCTGCCGATGTCTTATCTATACCTGGTGAGGGTCACCATGCCTCTGCAGATAGGCGGACAGACAGTGATGATGGGGCAACAGCTGGGCGAGGCGCGTGAGGGGCAGGCGCGGGGGCAGCAAGCGCAGGGCAGGAGGCAGTGGGGGCGCCCCGAGCAGGCGGGGCCCGGCCCCCATGCGTGCTAGCTGGACAGCGGAGGGCCCATCCAGGCGCTGGGATATCCACCACACTTCCCAGTCTAATGACACATTCAAAATTGCAATATTGGATCATTGAAAAAACAATGTGCCATCTGAAACAGTCACTGAACGGATAATCCTTAGAAATTGTATACTGATTTTAAAGAAAACTGATAATCATCAAATTACATAAGACCTTTCAACTCCTAGGCCCCAGAGAGGACATTGAAATTGACTTGAAGAATATTGATATTTATTTATTTTAACACCCAGGGGCTTACATAAATAGCACATCTTTACATAAATAGTATATATAAAAAATAAAAAATCTCAATACCTTCATAAAAAAAAAACAAGAAATAAAAATACACTGATTAGACAGTTTTACAGGAAAAAATACAACAGAAGGTTTATGAATATGGTTGGAATAAGTATTTGATATGATCCACAAAATTCACCAAATCAATAAGTGAATATCACATAAGTATTTGTTTCCCATAGTGTGAAACCGCTGTATCGGGGAATGGGCAAGGCAGTTGTGCTTATGTATACTGCAGTGTAATAGTGTATTTTGTCGGGTTGTTCTTGTGGGTATGCGTAGGTTTATGAGTTGCAGGAGTTTGGAACAGTCGAATTTGGAGTTTAGTATTTAAAAAAAGAAGTTAAATTGTTTATTTTATGTTTATCTTTTAATGTATGTATTTTTAGAGTATTTAATAAGAAAAGTAAATTTATGTATTGTAGCGGGATACTTAATTTGAAGTTATTATGTAATATGAATTTTGTGAGAGGGAGACCAAATTACTGAGTTATACTCGATATTATACACTTTGATGTTTGCTAACTAAAGCAATTCTACAAATGGTTTAGCTAGGTTTCTAGCTTTTAGCGAAACTTTTTCTTTACGTGTGACAATATTACTGAGATTGGCAGTATTCTTAAATAATGGTTGTTAAAACTAATATTATTATGTTTTTTAACACTGGCAACACATACATACAACACATATATATATTTGGTAAAAAATTATGTAGGTATTACCTACATACTTTTTGGGCATACCATCACCAAACAGTTCGTCGTCCAATAGGAGCTCTCCGATTCCTTGTTTTTTTTTTTTCAAATAGTTTGGGCAAACGGTTTATAAATAACAGTTCATTTGGGTTTTCTAAAAAGAGCAAAAACGTCAACGTTTAACAATTACAATGCGATGGCGCTGCACCGCACTATAATGATTAAAATTTTACTCAACGCATCAGTTACACTTTTAAAAATTATCTGACTTCTGATATAAATTTTTTTTTAAATGTCTGTTGTGGGTACCTAGTTACTTTGGTATAATAAATATAGGCAGGTGCCTACTTGATTGTATTCTAATAACTCATGGGTGCATTTGTTCTATTTTTAAAAATATATTATAGATTGGTACATACGAGGTGTGTTCAAAAGAAAAGGTGAATTTTGAATTTTCGCAGACTGTGTACATTCGATTATCGTTTTTTTTTTGTTATGTTGGTACACATATGTTTATCATATGTTAGAATTATCAACCATTTTGGATCAGTGGTTTGTTTTTGACAACTGGAAAGGTTAGTCACGTTTTGTTTTTCTTCGATTTTTTATTTAGGTTCGTTTTCTGAGGCATCATCAGTCCGATTGAAGTAAAATTTTAGATTTGCTTTATTTTCTGTGTCCTCATCAGCATTTCTTCAAAAAAAAATTGTTTCTTTTTAGAAAAAAATTGTTAATCCTATGGAGGAATTTCCTTATCAGGATTTTGTGTAAATGCTGAAAATCAATATAACGCACTGAATTCAAGCACAATTACTGAGTTAAAATTAAAAGATAGCCTTCAGTAAGCCTCGAAGTACAATAATCCATTGTTATTCAAGAGATAAGAAAAATAAATTATATAAATGAAATAAAACACAATAACAAACACATTTTGATGAGTGATTTAAAAAAGTGAAGTACAGGGTAATTCTGTTTCATTTTAAAATGCTTCATTACAAAGTTGCTATCTTACAAATAAAAAATTTATTACCCACGCTGGATTCCAAACTCGCAACCTCTGAGTTACGTGACAATACCACGGAGGTAGTCACATATCCAGCTATGCAGATGGGTTGCTGATTGCTGTGAATACTAACGGAAAGGCTATAGAATAATGGTTTGTTTACCTTTGAGATGTCTAAGATGTTTGAGATGATGCAGGGCTCGGGTGCGCTCAATAGGGTCGCCATATCGTGCCACTTGCAGCAAGCGCCGCCACACTGCTCGCCGCCATCTGCGGGCCCATTTCCCCACATATGGCCACTGGGAAATAAAATAATAATTATATTGAACAAATAGCACGTAATGCAATTATGAATTTATTTATTTTTATATTGAATAATAATAATAATAAAAATTGGATTACTTCTTTAGCGCCGTTTTCATGGGAAAATCACCTCAAGGGCGCTTTAACATTGCTATTGACGGCCCATCATCCAATTACATAAAATATACAACACGAAATGAGAAAAACAAGACCCATAGAAAAATAACAGTACATACATAATACATGAATAAAGCAATGACAAAAATTAATATACATCTGAGAGATAATTCAAGTCAAAGCCTGAACAAGGTTTTGGTAGAGTCCATGACGTAAGACTTATTAAATGATAATCTTCAAAATTTATTTTCATATAGACTGACAAAAATCATTTAGACAGGTACCAAAAATTTCAAGGCCCTGGCTTGAGTTAACAAGTCTCAAAATTCCGGACAGTGGAGAGTACCCATAATTAGTTGTGTTGGTTGAGGAAAAGCAATTAATTTTTGTGAGTCTACGGCAAAGAATGTTGAACAGAATGAGTTGCAACAAAAAAGGTGAGTAAATAAAACAATTAATAATTTTGAAAAAGTAAATGAGACCACAGTCTTTCCTACGGAACAGTAATATTATTATCAGTCATTATCTAGATTGAATTTTTCAACTGCACATTGAATATATAAATCTAAACCTAGAAGAATTTTTACACTTTGAGATAAATTGATTCCACAACATGTTGAACTAGACTTCGTGTTTATCCAATCATGACCATGGATTTCCAACTCTCGTCGATGAATTAGTCACAATTAGGTTACCCATAAACCGATCATGGTCAAGCAGAATTGGTTTTAGATGCTTTATTTTTTATATTCAATTAAAATAATATTCAAAGGGTGAATATATGATACATTTGTGTGTAAAAAGGTACTTACAATACTCCAGCCTTTGGCCTGGAAAAGCTGCAGAAGGGTTTGCTCGTGAGCAGGGTCATTGTAATACAGGTACTCAGGGGCTCCTGAGCGTTCTCGGTCAAGAGCATGCCCCACCACCACTGAGCTCAGGGTTTTGCGAGTCCGGTAGACACCAAACCATACTCCTCCCCATCTGAAAATAACAAAAAATATTGTTTGTCCTGGAAGTGACTCATGATATTGCGCAACTTCATCATCTTATTAAACTTACATTATGAATTGAAGACTTAAAAGATACACATTTAAAAATTTCGGAACACGAATACAATTTATTATTTTTAATTAATAATATTACACTTACGCTACACTGGCGACAGCAGCGATTCCTGCATAATTTTTGACGTAACTCCAACCTTTCAGGCGGATATTCCATATCACATTCTTAATTCCGACAATCATTGAAATATTGCGTTAAATATTTGAACATACTAAGTTTTCGTCTAACTATTACATGATGTATTAACTTGTAATTGTTAAATCAAATAAAGGTAACGACCAACGTTTTCAAATTGGAAAACAAAACTTTGACATAATAACATAACAGACGAATTCATAAAAAAATATCTGGAATCTGGACTGGATCTTTTTTCTATGGATTTTATTAATTTTCTAGGGATATATTTGACCTTGATATGACGGTGGGTAGAGCAGTGGGTATAATTCTAGGAATAACGCAAAAAGGTGAGGAACAGAAAAGCAATCTTAGGTAGTTACAAGTAATTTATTTTGATAGTCGTGGGGTTAGTCTTAAAACTAAAGTTAATCTTAATTAGACATAATAAATTCAATAAAACTAGATAGGTAATTACTTAAATCTACTTGTAAAGTCTTTGTACTTAAAATTAACTAATTACTTCGTTAAATCTACACAAAAAGGTTGTATTCTTAAAATTAGAGGTTCACTGGCTTATTTGTATGAAAAAGTTGTTGTTTAAAGTTAGAGATTAACTTGGCTGACAGGGTGGAGGAATTATCATTAGAGTCAGAGGCACTTCCCTTTTTGGTGATGGCTGTCCAGGGTCCAGTGGCTGCTTTGTATGCAGAGTCCTCGCGTTCGCACTAGGTATTCATGTACCTCCGGATCGGGAGTAGGTACAACGCGGCGATAATCAGAGGCCTGGGCGGTCTCCGGGGGTTTGATCTCCGAAGGGCGAAGATCAGTTACTTCCTTCTGGGATGGAAGCGTAAAATTCACTCGTCGTCAGAGGACCTGGGCGGCCTCTCCAAGGAGCGAGAATAGGAACCTTCCTGGGCGGAAGGTTCAAACCTGACTGTCTGTCCTGGGCGGACTACTGCAACCGACTCTCCGTCCTGGGCGGACTCTGGCAACCGACTCGTGCTTCCTCGGTGGAAGACTGTACCTGACTGTCTGTTAGAGCCGTCTGTTCGTTGTCTAGCTGTAGGTATTCTTTTATCACCCGCATTGTTCAGCGGGCCGTTCCGTCGGGCGGCTCAATTCCTTTGAGGTGTTTATTGCCGTCCCATAAAATCTCAAAGGAATTGCCGACTTTCCAAAATAGCAATTAAGGTTATTTTATTTTACGATGTAGTAGTTTACAATTTTTGCTAACAATAGGTTCGGCTAGCCTTTGTGCTAATTCACTTTATGGCCGGTCTAGTGTGGGAATTTTTATTATTTAAAATGCACATTTTAGAAAAGTATGATATAGCCTTTTGTAATCACCTAAAATAATTGACCGAATTCACCGAAATATTTAGATTTAAAATGTGCATTTTAAATAATAGGAATTCCCAGATTAGACCGGCCATAAAATAAATTTAGTACAAAGGCTAGCCGAACCTATTGTTAGGAAAAATCGTAACTAAAATAATATAATCTTAACTGCTATTTTGGGAAAGCCCGCAATTCCGTTGGAATTTTATGAGACGGCAATAAACACCTCAAAGGAATTGAGCCGAACGACGGAACAAAGAGCCGGTGAACAATGCGGGTTAAAAGATAATACCTACAGGTAGACAGGTAGAGAGAAGGACAGTGGGCTCTAGGAGACAGTCGATTGCCAGAGTCCGCCCAGGACGGAGAGTCGAGTGAAAGCTTCCACCGAGGAAGCACGAGTGAGGTGCAGTCTTCCACCGAGGAAGCAAGAGTCCGCCCAGGACGGAGAGTCGGTTGCAGTAGTCCGCCCAGGACACACAGCCAAGTGAAACCTTCCGCCCAGGAAGGTTCCTATTCTCGCTCCTTGGAGAGGCCGCCCAGGTCCTCTACGCTCTACGAATTCTACGCTTCCATCCCAGAAGGAAGTAACTGATCTTCGCCCTTCGGAGATCAACATCGGCGACCGCCCAGGCCTCTGATTATCGCCGCGTTGCACCTACTCCCGATCCGGAGGTACACGAATACGTAGTGCGAACACGAGGACTCTACATACAACGCAGCCACTGGACCCTGGACATCCATCACCAAAAAGGGAAGTGCCTGACTCTAATCATAATTCCTCCCACAACATAAGCCAGTGAACCTCTAATTTTAAGTACAAAGACTTTAACAGTAGAATTAAGTAATTGCGTATCTAGTTTTATTGAATTTATTATGTCTAATTAAGATTTACATTAGTTTTAAGACTAATCCCACGTATATAAAAATAAATTACGTGTAACTACCTAAGATCGCATTTCTATTCCTCCCTTTTTGGGTTATTCCTAGAATAATACCTACTGCCCGACGCACCGGCATATCAAGTATTTCGGTGAATTTGGTAATTTATTTTAGGTATTACAAAAGGATATATCAACCTAAATAGATACTGAAATTGGTAAATCATTTTTTCAATATTTGCCACACATTTTCGAATACAGAGGGCTAGAACTTATGTCATATTTTGGCTAAAATATAACCTGTAAAATTCAAAAATAGTCAAAATTTTCGTTTGAAAAACTGAAAGTAAAAGAATAATTTAAATATATTGTTTTACTTGTTTTTGTGCTTGCCTACAATCATTAATAATGTTAATCCATTATAAAATGTAATTTTTGTGTGGTATCCGCGAGAAAAAAATATCATTTTAGAGAAGGACTAGTTAGGTTTCTAGTTTCTTGTTTTGTTAGTTTATTTTTGGGGATGAAAATGGCGGCGGCGGTCGACGAATTTGGAATTTGGTTAATCGATAAACTCAAATCTCTGAACACTGATGAAAGTGTTTTTGGTTCTTATATTACTGCGATTTTAGACGGAGATGATACACTCGAAGAAAAGAAAGAAGCCCTCGAAGCTATTATTTCCGACTTTGTTGTGAGTTTGACGTTTAATTCCCAATGTGGATCTTTGGATTTATCTAGAGAAATACTATTGATAAGCATGACTAGTCTATTTAAAGAATTTGAAATTGTATATCCTTTATCCTATCTTATTTATTTCATTTTTTTATCTTTCAGAATAGATTTTATACATTATTTAACATTTAACGAATTTGAGGTTATTATCTGATTTCTTTCCAGGGAATTGTTAATATAGTACGATTAGACTGCTTGTAGATCAATTTATTTTCGTGACTAACTAATTTATTGGACTCGTTAAAATATTTTTGTATATGACAGGTTCTCTCTTTCTATTTAAATTTACCATGAATTTATTTTTTAGGAACATGACATTAACAAACATGTGTGTGAGATTATGGAAAAGTGGGACTGTTGTCGCCAAATTGTTGAAATTCCATCCTCCTCCACTGCGGTAGATGTTGAAGACAGACTGGTAAAGTTATTGGGATCACAAACCCTTGCCACATCAGCACCAAAGAAGTACACAGAAGAGGAAAAGAAAATCAGGGAAGCCATTTTGTCTCAATACAGTCAGCTTTCTGACAATGAGGTTGGTGAAAACACTTTTTATCCCATAAGTTTTCCATATATTTTTGTTTTATAATGCTGCCTTCTTGAAATGCTACTTTTCAATTTCAACAATCAATGGGTTGTGAACCTTGCATGGTATGTATGTACAGAAACAGATAAATTTATTTTTGATCATCTCCCGATTGTGCTGTGTGATGACTTGTCTTCTAGAAGGTCTTCAATTCCTGTTTCCTTGCACCTAATATATATATAAAACTAAATGGGTACAATACGACGGTTGTGGCTGAGAAACCCAAAGTATCAGGTTCAATCCTTTGCATTTTCAGTCCTCCATCATAGCACTAGTAACAATTTCAGCTTTTGATGATGGGAGTAGGGATAATTCAAATATTGTCAGGTTATTCATAACAGAAGAGTATGTGTGAGATGATGCACGCATGAGAATGAAGCGAAGAGTGTGTGCCAAGACGAGTTGTGTGGCGTTCTATATTCTGTGTCCACCCTTTCGGAAAACCGCGTGATGGATAGTTAGTCATTCATATTCCGGAAATCTTTGTCTAAGTAATTAATGGATAATTTTAATATAGCAGGATGGAGGAGGGGACACGAGTGGTGGAGAAGGTGACGGAGACTTAATGAGGAACACCAACGCCCTGAACGTGGCGGCTGCAGCTCGGGAGAGAAGGGAGAATGCCAAACAGGAATCTGCCAAGAAAAAAGAAAAAGATAAGGAGGATCGGTTAGTATAAAACTAATTATAGAGCGTGGTCTTGTTACTAGGGAGATAAAAAATTAATAGAGTCAAAGTCCTTGGTGTACTTATTTTTAAATAATGTGTAGATAAAAGAAAGACGCAACTACATTCTGCCATTATTTATAACAATATTTTCATATTAATTCCTGGTTTTTTCACCGATACTTCAGTGTTTTACAATGGTGTTTTGTTTCAACAAGAAAATGTGTGTAAACGTTGAAATTTAAAATTACACACAAATATACAATACTGTTTCATTTGTATGCTCGCACATTATAACACGAGGCATTCTGAAAATATTTAATGAGGTCTCGTCTGCTGAATAAACAAGCAAAACATGTGTATTTTATTTACTCTTGTTTTTATTTGGGTGTGAAATCGAGACTAATACTTTTGTGATTGTAATAAACGTAGCAGATTATAGAAATGATCAGAATTCTTACTGTTTTTTATTCTTTATTCCAGAGAGAAACAAAGACAACTTAAAGAAGACAAAAAGGAGAAGCGTAAAACACAGAAAAACGAAAGGAAGCGGTAGCATCGATGACAAAGTTCATATTTATTTATTTATTATTGGAAAGTCAACGCCTACATAGATATATTATGTACCAACTTCTGATCTGCTGCTGACCTATAATGGCCTAGTATGGCGCATAATTTGTGCCTAATCAAACATAAATTTACAATGAGATTTGTTTATTTTCAGGAATACAAAATATATGTATGCACAAGTACATATGTAAATTGATTGAAAATATTGCTATGTGTTTTTGTCAATTTTCTAACATAATTTTATTTCTGCGTTTCACACATTGTATTGTACCCTACCTATTAACACATTGGAGACCAAAATCAAATTGTATTAAGGTTGTTTGCTGCTTGAAACCTTATTTTATTGTAAGCGGAAATTCTTTACTAATACAAAGACAGCTTTTTTTAAAAATGCTTTCAGTTTCTTTGATGAAGTTTAGTGAACTGTGTGTTAATGATTTTATAGGGTTATAATTAATTATACTTTATTTGGCACTAGGGTTTTCTGTGTTGTTATATCTGACATAAATTTTACACTCGACAATGTAAACACGAATCTGTCCTTCACAAGTACTTCATCTGTTAATCGATTTCTTTACAGGAAGTAACTTAAAAGCAATTTTTTTTATAGTTTAGTCATAAATTATCTAAATAGATTTTCAGATAGAGTACTTTGCACAGGACATTATTACAGTTGATATTATGTAGAAAATTCTGAGATAAAAACTTTAAATGAATATGATATTTTATAATACGTATTACCAAAATATAAATAAAACTTAAAAAGTGCCAACAAAATGTCGTAAATGTATACATCAGAAAGTATTATTAGCCCATTTTATTTGATTGTATATTATGATTATTTATATTATGTGTTACATATAATATAAAGTTGTTCATCACAGAATGCTGCTGCGTAGTGACTCTTGTTGCCACTGGCTGCTGTTACCCCCTCTCTATTGCCCATATTTCTGACTAGATTTATTTTTACACCTCGTTAACTGTTCACATAGGACATCCATTGCATTGGCGACCGAAAAAAGATCTTTAGGAAAATATTATTGTATTTAAAATAAATTAATGTGATTCATAATAAAAAAAAAATGTTAAAAAGATTTTTTATTGTCTCATTTATAAAAAGAAATAAATTTTAATAAAACGCTATCTGTGTACAATGAAATTGTGGCCTGCACCAGAGAAAATGTTCACAATACTGTTATTATTGACTTTAACATTTCGCGGTTCTTTGACATCAGAGGTTCCTCCGGTTCCAGTGTTGGCGTGTTCGTTCCAGCCCCATGCCCAAACCGACCCATCAGTTGCTAGGCACACGCTGTGCTCTGATCCTAAACTCAACTTCTGTACAGCTAGATCTGTAAATAAAACAATGAAAAATGATCAGCTATCGAAACAATATTAGAGAAAAGAAAAACATTAAATTTGAAAGAGATAATAATAGTTACAACTATGTAATTAATTATTTCACAATGGTCTATGTCTACATTATTTATGTAGCAATTTCCAGGAGAGATCCGCTTCATTTCTCCTGACGTATGTAGGTGATTGAATAGCATTTTAGGATGGCTCTGCAGTGCTTTTTAAAGTGAAGATGCTTCCAAAGCCCTCCTATTCTCATTCTTGTTTCCTGTTACCAGTGGCGAGCATTACACTGTGATCAAAGGTAGACTGGCTGCGTGTAATTTTTCAAGCTTGGGTATGAATTATACATTGAATACTTCAAAATAGTCATTTTATTAAAATCCAACCACTGATTGCTGTGGCCAACTGAATAAAGGTGCATACAAGTTCCTTACTGAATTCGTGGGAAAATTATGTTTTAATCGGAAATTTGTCACCCTCTTAAATTTTTTTATAATTTATATTCTTATGGTTCATTTTTTTTAGGGTGGGCACAGCTTTTCAGCCTTTGTGAACTGGATGCCACTAGCTATTACCCTCTATAACATAAAATTCTCTAATTGGGAGTGCTATAAATAATAGTTCCATAAGATTCTTTGTATTTTACAAAAACCAGTACATTTTTAATAATTAATTTTGCTCGAGTTGATTCTTTTAGAGGCTAGATTTGTTTCTCTTTCATGCTATATAAGCAGGGCTTACAAGCTTCTAGGCTTCGTAATTAGAAATTCATTTCACAACATGCGAACACTGAGGTTATTATATAACACGCCAGTGTTAAGTGTATTGCAGTTGAATTCTATCATTTGGGTCCCACTCAAACTAACTTACATTTTGTGCATTGAAAGAGTTCACAAGAACTTTCAGATTTTTTATTTTTTGTCTCTACGGACGATACCCTTGGCTATACTCATCTATTTATATTTTGGGAATGACCAATTACCACTCCTTAGAGACACATGGAGGTATTGCTCTATTAAAATATTTTTTTCTTTACTTAACGGTAACATATTTAACAGTGAGATTCTGACTCAAATAAATTTATTTAATAATAATAATAATAATAGGATTACTTCTATAGCGCCGTTTTCGTGGGAAAATCACCTCAAGGGCGCAAATTTGTACCAGAATCTCACTCGAGGATGTCAGAGAATGTCCTGTACAGTCGAGCGAGCCGCAGAAACTTATTGTGAACTCACCAGCGGGGAGAGCTACGTACTTCCTAAACACGGAAGATCACAAAATTGATCTGTTTTTGTGTCTTAGAATGCATCTAAAGGGTTTTTGGCATTGCATATACACTGCATAAACGGTACAATTACATATAATGAATTGGATAAAAAATTTGTAATGTTATAAATAATTGTACAAATTGAATAAAATAAATATAAGATGTCTTCCAGCATTGGGGGTGCAGCCTGGTCTTGTGTAAAGGATACTTGTTTGAATGGTTAAAAAGTATTACCAACCTTTAATTTTTGGGGCATTATGTGATTGTTCCGGATTATGATCACACGCCAGTTGTCCATAATTGTTTCTGCCCCAATAGATTGTGTTTCCATTGTTTAGGAGAACTGCGCTGTGCGTCCATCCAGAATATATACTTGAAATGTCTCCGAGACAGTTAGATAAGACGGCAACCTTTATTGGGAAAAATACTTGGTCAAATACATTTGTATTACAGCCAAGCTGACCATGACTGTTGTCACCCCACGCATACATAATACTATCAACTTTGGACCAAGCTAAGGTATGGTGCTGTCCGCACACAGCATTTTCTATATTATTGATGCCAGGTAACTTTTTAAATGTATCAGAGTTGAGAATGGAATCTCCTAAACCCAGCTGACCACGCTTCCCGCAGCCTGTGGACCAGACACAACCATTTATATCAACCAAGATGGTGTGCCGCATTCCCATGCTTATTGTCTTGCCCTTGAGTTCCAGCTGTATGGGTTTTAAAGCATTGGGGAAATGTTCTCTCGGGAGACCGAGTTGACCGTATGCGTTTGATCCCCATAAATAAAGAACATTTTTTTCTGTAATGGCTGCGCTGGAATCCCAACCAGTGCAGATTTTAATGAAAGTTAATCCACTGAGGTCCCAGTTCCTGGTAAATGTGTGGCAGTGGTTGTTTTCTATGCTCTTGTCTACGAAACCTAATTGTCGCTGGTGATTCCAACCACAGGCAAATATCCATCCGTTTTCATTGATAAGCAGAGAATGTCCTCCACCTCCGGATATTTCTTTAACTTCGCCGGTCCATGTTTGTATGACCGGTTGCGGGGTCACGCATTGCTCAGATACTGTCCCTTGTCCTAATTGCCCATGAGAGTTTGCGCCCTTAAACCAAACAAAATTAAAACAGTTATAATGAGTGATCAAATTATCAGCATTTTGGATATTGCATTATGTAACTTAAAGGCTATTCCAGTAGCTTGATTTTCTCAAGAAACATACGATTTTATACGTATATACAGATTGATTCAGTAAAAGAGATTGTATGACAAAAAAAGTTATTAAAAATATATTAATTCTTCCTATAATATCTTACCCATGATAAAACATTCATGACAAAGATTAGATATTTTAAAGGAAATTCGAAAAATTGCTATACAACCAGGAATTCATAATTCAAGTTAACAATATCAAAAAATAACATAATATTATGAAAAAATGTTCTCGAATAATAATATTAAATTCAGAGCAATGACACTGACAGCTAGTTCTAGGTTAGGTAATTTATCATTTGACAGATCTATAATGTTCTATGGCTAAAAAAAGCAAGCAAGCAGGTACTTGTTAGATTTTTCGAAATACGCGGCATTTTCAAACTATAATTAGGTGCCTGTTACTATGGAGACGATAAAAATAAAACATTTCGGTTTTGTTTGCGTCGCTGTCGGTCTAGAAATGTCTAAATTAAGAGTAATATAAACATAGACCGAATAATTTTCTTCATAACAAATGTTATCAAAAGTTTAAATATCATGGAAAAATACTTATCAGATGATTTTTTCAACCTGGATATATCAGCAACTGAATATTCAGGTAAACATGAAGATGGAACATTTGATGAAACAATTGGACATATTGAAGACATGTTGCTAAATGAAGAATTTATTGTAAGTCCTCAAATTATGGAGTATTTTCCCATTTCCCTGAAATTTAATTGATAAATTAATCGTAGGTATTCTGAAAATCGTTGTTATCTTATTGCTTCATCACTATTACAGGATATGATTTCATCATTCATGGAGAAACATTGGTCGGAGTTTGAAAACAATGAAGAAAACAAATTTGTGTATACGGATATCTTTAACGAATACACCCGCACTGTTGAAAAATTTATTGACAATTTCCTAACAAGCAGGATGAAAGGATTCAAAATGGATAACTTCTTGTCTGACCTTCAGTATGTACAATTTTTTAATCATCTCAAACATTTGAAACGTATTAAGGTTACCTTTATCATTTTTCCCAGATGGTGCTTATTATTATCTTATCAATCACACTATCTTTGGTTCTTCTACTTAAAATATTAAATACAACATTTTTTTAATCGAGCATCATCTAAACATGTCACTCCCTTTTTGTACATTGCTTCTCCCGATCTTTTGTGATCAACTGTGTGTCAATTTTTGAAATAATTTGAACATTATATTGATCAAATAATTTGTCTTCCATTTTTAATAGCTGTCTTTCTTACCTCTAGAGTGGAAAATGTACAATAATAATGTCGAGTGATTATACTCATCAAATTGATTTTAGGATTAAAAAGCTGGAAATGGAGGGAGAAGTGTATGAAATTCTACTCTCCATGTCGGACTTTGTAATGTTCAAAGAAATGATGCTGGATTATAGAAATGTGAGTAACTAATACCTACATACAATGGATAACAAGTTTATTATAA
The DNA here is from genome assembly GCA_022606495.2 of Halesus radiatus. Classification (NCBI taxonomy): domain Eukaryota; kingdom Metazoa; phylum Arthropoda; class Insecta; order Trichoptera; family Limnephilidae; genus Halesus; species Halesus radiatus. Next base: position 284,337 of record JAHDVE020007696.1, read on the forward strand.
CGTATAGTGAAAAAATCACCTTGGTTCACCGACAGTTTTATTGGGACTACTAGATATTGGTTTCCGAGGTTTAGTGGAAAAGTGTAAAACCATTTAATAAGCTACATAATTTATTTGTACAAATTAAAATTAACTTATTGAAGCTGTACGCTTATTAATTATTGAAATAAACATCAATAACGCTCAATGAAAATATGAAACAGAAAATAAAGACACGGTCGCGAATGAGACACGAACTCAGAACCTCTGGTCTATCCGGGACTTGCGTCTGGTTCTGAGTATAGATGATGTCACACTTTTCCCCTATATATCACGGAACAGTATGTTGCAACCATATTTTTTGTGTCTTCTTCTGTTGCATATTTTCATTTAGAGTTATTGATGTTATTTTCAATAATTAATTTATTTATATACAGTGAAACTATCTTAAGAAGTTTTCATAGGACCCGGGGAAAAAAAAAACTTAGTGTTTGGGAAAACCTTATATGGGAAAAATTAGACCATTTTTCAAATTTTTTTCAAGGGACCGAAAAAACCAAACTTCTTAAGCATGAAAACTTCTCTTAAGCGAGTTTCGCTGTAAATATTTATGGGAATCTGGAACTCTGAATGCCTTTACACGAAGCATTAATGAAACAAAAAAAGAGATCTCTGGTAACTTTTTTACAATTTTGGTGCTAAACTTAAAGATATTTAATGGAAACAATAAAAAATATCATTATGATAATGAAGGCTGTATAATATATTCTAATGATTTCAGATGAAGGAGGGATCGGCAGCCGACTTCAGCTCTGACATTTTCATAACAAGTCTGTCCAAATAAAACAAATATAAATTTTGTAAAAAAATATGTTTTCATATCCTAGTGTGTATTGTACAAAATAAAGTGTTACTATAAATACAAATGAATTTTTATAAAAAAAATATTAGCTTAACAACATAAATTTAATGCATTAGGATTTGCATCTGCGTGAGCTGGCTGTAGGTGTCTCCGGGCATCCGGTATGGAATGTTCCCCGCGAAGCTGGTCAGCGCCTCGGCCTGCTCCCGGAGGAACTCCACTTGCTGGAAGAAGAATCATGAGATTAGTCACATTATACGGGTTAACACAGGGAAACAGCTTCAGGTACGTGGGGCCACCATACTTTAGGCACAGCAGAAGCTGTATAACTGAGCATTTTCTGGATCCCCCATCAAAGCGTACTGCTACTGTTACTACTACATAAATAAATTATCTTTTCTCTACACGCTACAAATCCGTCCTAATGATGAGATACTGGAATCTGTTCTAATAATGAGACACTGGCTCAAGAAGTAGAAGCACAACTCGGTGAGTAGCTGAGTTGGCATCGAGTCTGGGTCCCACCCAAGCGTCGTGAGTTCAATTCCTCAGCTACTTTTATGAAATTGGCGGCGCCATAGCCTACCAAATGAAGCCTCCTCTTACGGATAGGGGTCTGCGGCCTGAAGGATTTCTCTTCCAATTTTTTACCTGGCACAAAAAACCAAAAAAGGTTTTATTTCTACATAAGATTATCTCCAGAGTTAAGTACGGAAAATAAAAATATACCCTTTTTGCTAATGGCATAAGCTTGAAAAAAAAAACAGTTTTAGCCACAAAGTCATAACTTAAAAAGTTAACCACGAAACTAAAGGTCCGTACGTCTCTCCGAAATACTTTAATTACTAAATATTCAGTTAAAATTTCAAGTATTGATTAACCACTGTAGTTAGGTTACGTTATGTTTAAGGCCAGTTTGACCAATGTGGTTTTGAGATACACGCGTTTTTAGTTTCACCTGTCCTCCATCACGACACAAGCAGCATCTTCTGCTTGCTATGACGGTAGTAGGAGATTTTGAAATATTGTTAGGTTATTCATAATCTGGGAATGTTTATCTTTCTTTTTAAATTAAATTAATTTACCGCAAAAATCTATTGGCCCTGAGAATTTTATAAATCCACTACTGATAAAAAAACATAGCATAATAATGTAGTGGTTATTTGATCACTTTATCACAAAGATAGTGAATTTAAACACAAAGTTTGGAGAGGTTAATAAATTACTCAAGAAGCCAGTGTCCCGTATTATACTGATGTGGGGGATTCGCTGGGTTGACGACCACTGGCGACCAATATCCGGGATCGCTGAAGCAGCAGTCGATTTCAACAGAGGGCGATCGAATTTAGAATATTTCCTATTTCTGGTGACACAATTGCGGAGATCAATAGAGGCCAACCTCATCAGCTGGAGAGTGGGACAATGTATTTGTACTATATAAGGCATAATTTTAGTTAATGTAAGGTAGTATAATATTTGTATCTTTATTAAAAAAAGTCTTTGCCAATCAACCGTCTTCTATTTTTTTTGTTGATCGTTCTTCAGCTTGGTCGTGAAGTCACGACCAACTGTTCGACTCCTACAACTTAAATTAAGGGATAGTTGTTTCACCAATATTTAAATGTAATATTGTCATCAAAGCGCCAATCACTGCCATTTTGTTTTTTTTGACATTTGAATGATTCCCATCAAAAGTCGATTCTAGGCCCGTTTCTGCTTTTGAACAAAATGTGATCAGCTGACAAGCATAACGTCCATGTGGTTTTGCTTGCCAAATTATCACAAATTGTTCAAAAGCTGAAATTGAATGTTAAATTTGAATATCGGTGGAACAATCGGTCTAAACATTGCAAACATGTATAATAAAACAGTGCATTGGTAAAATATGAATAAACAGTAAAATCGCCTAGTCGTTACCTTGTCTTTCCCCTCCTGCGCCGTGTGCGCCATGTGGTCGTTGCCACGCAGCGCCTGATAGCGGCTGTAGAGGATGGTGACAGTGGCGAGTAGCAGGTCGGGCACGGCGCGGCAGACCTCCCCGCTGAGGCGACGGAAGGCCGACACGCGCTCCTGCTCCTCCTCGAAGCGCAGGGGCACCAGCTTGCATGCGGTCAGGGTCTAAACACATGGTGACTTGCTGATTATACTGCTTCCACGATTGTATATTTAAGTAAGCTATGTTAGATACACCATGATATAAAACTAACCAAGTCATATTAGGATGTTTCCTGCATTAACGCCCATATTTAAGGTTTTCCCCAAATGTATAATAAATTATTTTAAGGAAAAAGCAAAAAAAAGTTTGTTTCTCATGCAACAAAGCCTCTTCGAGTGGTGAGCTGTGGCATCATGAAATATGCACAGCCTTTCCTGTCTGGTATTTCATCTTAATTTACATCACGGGATATGGATAGCTTTCAAATATTCATTTATTTAGGTAACTGCCAAAAATAAGACAAAATATCATATTGATATGTAGTATCTTTAAACAGAAAAGGCAGGGCGAGTTGAAATAAAGTGCTTTAAAAAACTGCATCATAATATGACAACTAACCTCCATTGCCCCAACATAATTATTGGCGTGATACTGATCAAAGAACTTGACAAGCTGCGTGAGCGTGTTGAAGGTGAGCTGTATGTCATTGGGAAGGGGCGTGTTAGCGTGCCTCTCCTTGAGGTCTTGGCAGGTCTGGGCAAGTCTCTCCCTCAGGGAGCCAGGCCGCATGGGCTCACTCACTATCTGGCTCAGCAGGGTGCAACACAGCTCGAATACGCGCTCCACATTCTGCAAATTAATACAAATTCAATGGGTGAGATTTTACAATATCTACATTTCAATTTTCAAAGATAAAATAGAAAGATTGCAGATTCCATCAAACTTTAATGACCCTCGAAACAAGCAATTCAAATGCGGTCGGTCTTTAGAGACGGCCTTGGATAGCTGTACCATACAAGGTCTGTCAAATTTGTTTACAATTTGGAATATTATTGCGACATTTTTCCATCTTCACGCAACATTAAACTCTATGTGCTGGCGGTAGATGCTACATTAGCCCGTGGCCTTCATATAAAGGTGATAAATGCGTTCAATTTAACTGCGCATGTTTAAAATAATTATCAATTTTGTATTGAATTTTTTAGTATTATAGCGTTCTAAGCAGGTAGGACCTATGCAGATAACAGTTTAAAGAAAAATGTGAACTTTGTCTAATATCATGCCTCAGAAATATTAGTATGTTGATTATAATTTTTTTTACTTATTTGTAACATTTCAAATAATTTGTTTAGGTATTGAATTATGTACGTAAAAACAAAAAAATGTAGCAGGTTTACTTACTCCTGCTAAATCAAACATGTTAATAGCATCTTCAAAGAGACCCTTCTTCACCAGATCTTCTGCCACATTTGCAGCTATAACCTGATAAGAGTAAAAAAAAACAAATTAAAAACACATGAAGATTAACTATGTAAAATTTACAAAAAGATTTAATTTTACATTCTAACAATAACGTGGTTGCAAGTAAAGGATTGATATTTACAAAACTGTTACTTTACTTCCATAGTTTTGTCATAAATTATTCTGAAAAACTGATATTGGGGACAAATCTTAGTACAGGGTTATTCAAAATGACTACTTTTCTGACATACGCGGTCAGCTTGGGCCTTTTCCTTCACAGAGACATCCAGTTTGCTCATTGTGATTGGTATCGACAAGTGCTTTTCCTAGTTTGAGGTTCAATGTTAAAATGGGAATGAAAGGTACGCTGTACTACAGTTACCAATTCAGTTTTACAGAACTCACAAACATAGAAAACCTTGTGCTGCATAGTAGCCATTTTACTCAAAACTGACACACAATGGCTGCTTGGCGGTGCGAGCACTCTAGCGGTTGTTCGCGCAACTATGAGCGATCTAGTGGTGGGATACGAAACTTTCGGACCTCCTCTTTCAATTGTTATGTAGATCATTGACATATAATGTATAATTCAGGAAATATAGTGGTACACAGGGCATGCAAAGCTGTGCCTACCCTAAGTAAAATGAACCAAACAAATAAATTAAAATATTTTCTTTTATTAAAATGTATTTTTCCGTAAATTTGATAGGGAACTTACACGCTCATTTATCAGTTGGTCACAAAAATCAGCGGAAGATAAATAATCAATGTACAATTCATACCCAAACATGAAAAACTATCACACAGCCCACCTTCGGCCATAGAGCAATGCATGCCACTGGCGGTACGAAATTGAGTCCATCATTTTGCATAACCCTGTATAATGTGTAACTTCGTCTTCAATTTTAAAGATTGCAGATGAAATATTTTACGTAGGGTATTTATTAAGTGTTATACCTTGCTGTCAGTGATTGAGGAATTAAATTGATCCACGAGCCCCCGTGTACGGACTCCTGTGAGGGGGTCAATGCGCCCAAATATGATGTCATAGTTCCTACACTCCAAGGCCATGTCTCCAACACACACCATGAACATGTTTCTTCCATTTGAATCCTTCATATTCCTAAAATAAGCAAAAATTAATGTAGTGTTTTCGTCTTTTGTATAATTCTACATTAAGATTTACTGTGATATTGGGATGGTGGGATAATAGTTAACAGACGCTAATTATTAATACGATGTGTTTATCTTGGATGACGGGTAATAATGACGAGACCGGACAACCATGCATGCTCTTTATATACTAAAGGTAACTACACAATACTAACATATTTCCATACTGATCCCCGTATGGAAATCATATCGGGACCAATATTTTTGGAAAATCTTTGCTTTACACTATCATTATTTTCATACCTAGGATTTCATTCAGATCTGCATATTATAGTTGCCAGAAGAAACAATATTTTGGGATGGTTTGTAAACGCATGTTTCTGTTTGGTATTGAGAATTTCGCATATATATTTTACATTTTGTGACAGGTGTTGCCATTTTTTGACGATTGGGTACCAACACCTGTCACAAAAAGTAAAAAATATATGCGAAATTCTCAATACCAAACAGAAACACGCGTTTACAATCAGTAGTCAACATACAATTTAAAAAAATAAATTATATTTTCCGAAATAAACTGAATTTTTCCACATATGTAAAATAGTAGTAACGTAAAACAACGACAGCTGTCAGACATGGTGTGCCAAATTGGACAAAAATGAGTATCAAAAATAGAACAAGTCCTATTTTCCATGCCGAATCTATATGGAAATATGACCTGTAATGGAATCTGTACGAAGAAAAATATTGTGTAAAACGTTCATTACAGTTGTCGTGTTGTCTTTCTCATACAAGACTTCAGTAGCGCATTCTTTATAATAAAAAAATACATAGTGAAAGAAGGGGATATATGCAGAAACCAGATGTCCTCAAAGGGAACGGAAAATGGGCATATCATGATCATAATAGAATTAGAACGTAAATAAATATTACCAACCTTAGGAAGTAGAAATACTGTAGTGCCTCAGAGGGGTCTGTGACTTCAAATTTTCTAACGTAAAGCAAAATCAAACGGGGTAAATTAAGTCGTCGGAGAGGGGCGGGGTCTTCTATGTCCACAGAAACTGGAAACAATGGATTTTTAAATACAGGCTGTAATGTTTGCTTAGCTAACTAACCATCAACCGTAGGGGTAGACAAATAGGATGGACTGCCACACAACTCTGTATCGGCATACACTCCTTGCTTCATTCACATTCATACATACTCTTCAAGTCGTTTCTTCGTAGGGGTAGACAAATAGGATGGACTGCCACACAACTCTGTATCGGCATACACTCCTTGCTTCATTCACATTCATACATACTCTTCAAGTCGTTTCTTCGTAGGGGTAGACAAATAGGATGGACGGCCACATAACTGTCTCGGCATACACTCCTTGCTTCATCCACATTCATACATACTCTTCTGTTATTCCGACTCTGAGATGAGTGGTCTGAAGCATTTGATTCACTTGATGGTGCAATGTTGTCCTTGGGCGTCCCTGACTTTTTCTGCCATTCACTTTTGAATCAAATATTCTAATTTCTCTCTTCGTTCATCTACTGTACATGTCCAAACCATCTAGACATTCCTTTCTTAATGTTATTCATAATGCTTACATCAGCCTTGCATTCTTTCCGGATTTTCACATTTTGTGACAGTCATGGATGATTTTACTACACATATGCCTCAGGGATCTCATTTATACAATATTCAAACTAGATGTTTTTCGAATAATGAATTAAGTATTGTTACAGTAGAACCCCGCTAATTCGAAAAAAAAAAGCATAAATCAAACAAAAAAAATTCAAAATTTGTTAATACATAATTTGAAAGTGATTTTAGATTGAGTCTGCAAATGTTTGCATAAATCGAAAAAATTCAATTTGTGACAATAAATCACACAATTTCGTAAATATGAATCTGATTTACGAAATTGTACATCGTCCTGACTCGTATTATTTTGTCGTAAATTCGGATCTGGCAGGCCGGCCGCGGCGGTAATCGGCAGCGATTTTATGATTTACACGGAAATATGTCATAATTTTACATATTTACCTTGAATATTTGAATTTGAATGTCATTTTCAAACATTTTCATGATTTTACATTACTTGCCATTGCATCGCCTTAACATCTAATAAATTTGGTATTTTGATACATACATTTAAGAAATACAAAAAATCACTTCTCCGTGTAATTATCTTCCTTGCAAAGCATTAAATAATACAAAGCAAAATATTTAATTAAATTATGATGTAGAATCATCTCCTTTCGGAAAGTACCACTCATTTTTGAAGATCGTTTGTGTAAAGTAAAAAAATATGCATTGTGCTTTTTAAACTTTAATATTCCCATGAAACATCTTAGTGTGGTCATATAAAATGTTTTAAACGATCGCAGCACCACCAATTTCTGTCTATTTTTAAATGTCAGACTGTATAAACGCAGCATAGTTCAACGTAGGAACTGTGTTTTACTTACCAACAGCGATGAGATTGCGATAACAACAAAAACAATACCATCTTTTTTAAATACTAAAAACGAGTAATATTAAATGATGTCTTATGTAAAACATAAGAAATTCGATACTTAATAACTTCCCATATTTAATCCATTTTTGCTTATTTTGGTAATTACTGTGTTTTTAATGGCCACGGCAGAAAACCTCTCTGAATATTTTTTTTCTTCTAAAATTACAACTGGTAAATTCGTTAATCTGTGGTTTTCGAATTAACGGGGTTCTACTGTATTTGTTAATAAGTAAACAATGTGGAGTAGGTAAAGCATTAATTCCTTACTTAGAGGCGCTTGCACGGTTCGTGGTCCACTCAGAAGATATAACTCATTCAAAGCAATGGCCATGTGAACAGCGTGTACTTGATATCTGGAATAATAAGTAAGTTTAGGACACCTTTAGGAATATTATTTTATAAAGAGCAAAGTTGAAACTGTTCGATTTACCTTGGAATGCGGGAGAGGAACTCAATAGCAGGCTCAAACTGACCAGTGAGAGCTAATACTTGGAAGTACACCAGGGGTTGCTCATATGCCCTGTAGTGAGCTTCACCTGGAAGAAAAAAAAGCGATTAACCTTTTAGTACCGTACATATATGTATTTGAAAATATAAAGATTTCATAGAGCTAATAAAAATTGACAGTTTTCATTTTCCAATTGCTGGCATTACTTGCTTTGGACCCTATTTTTTAATTAGATTTTGGTTACTCGTTATATTTTGAAAGGTGATTTATAGCTTTAATCTCGACTTCTGCACCCTTTAAAATATATATTTTTAATGTCAGTTTTGAAGGTAAGTTTTTATCGTTGAATTTTAATGTAATTTTGTTGGAATTAATATAATGTTGTGTTTTTTGTATACAGTGAATGATTTTAAGTTAAACACGCCCTTTGCTTTTGGGGCGACGAAATACTCTTACCATATTCCTCGAGTATTAATTTTTGCAAATCGGAGAATGTGAATATTTCTGAATCAGCAGAGGAATTGGAATCTTCCTTGATTAGGCTAAGTTTAAGCCACAGGTAGTCGTCAGCCGTTTTGGCCACCTCCAAGTGCTCATCGCTGACATCGCAGCATCCCAAAATGCAGTACACCTGATGGAGCATATAAAAATTTGTTAAAATAAAGATCGGGAAACTCCAAGTAGGCAAAATGGATTTGGATATGAAGATATTGTAGCCACTCTGGTCGTAGACATAAACACCCAACTATATACTTACAGCACACAGGAAATAGTCCCAGACACGTCGATTAAAAACAGGCATTCGCGACTCTACTTGGACGGGCCATATCTCTTCACCTTGCTTACTTACTTGTTCAACGTTTATCCATACATGTCTTTATCTCATTAAAAGTAATACATTTTATGTATGAAAAACAATAAGGTAGAATTAGCTTAGTTGGTAGAGCGCCGGTCCCGGATAAACCTAAAGGCCTGGGTTTGACTCCAAGATGCGACTGTTACCTTTTTGTTTTCTGTGTCTTTTCTATTTTATATTTCATTTGAGATTTGTTAATTTTATCTTCAATTACTAAACTTAACTTTGCAATAATTCTTTCTGTATTTGTTGATAGTGCAAAGTCTGTCCAGAATGGCCTACCGAAGCAAACCAAAATGCTTCAAAATTTAAGCATTATTAATTAAATTAAATCCTTCGATTAAATCCTCGATTCAATCGAAGATCTAATATACTTTTTTTTAAAAAGAAAGACAAATATTCCCTGGTTACAAATAACCTGACAGTATTTGAAAATCTCCTATCGCGGAAGATGTTGCTTGTGTCGTAATTGAGGACTTAGCCAGCTGAGGAATTGAACTCACAACGCTTGGGTCAGACCCAGACGCGATATGAACTTAGCCACCATATAATTATGTATATCGAAAACGAAGTTCCAGTACCCTAACAGAAAAACATACTTCTGTTGATGTCCATGTTTAGATTTGCTAAATTATTGTTAGGGTAAGGGTGTTGTATCTGTGAAACTTTAAAAAGAATTTGGTCGATAGTGTGAAGAGTCATTAAGTGAGGGCTCAACTGTTTAAATAATCTTCAATAGCCATATTGTAAGGCGAAACCTTAGGAATGCAACTCATTTCCTAATAAACCACTTCTGAGTTAGGGTAAGTCTTATTGTTTCGAATATGACATATTCCACGGACATTATAATATGAGCTCTACATGATAAATCTCTAAAATGTGATCAGTACTCACGGCTCTTTTGAAAGGGTCAGTTGTGTTTCTGATGTTCCTACTGTACTGAAAGTTGATGGATGTTTGCAGTTTATTATTCAAGGGGCAGCCTGGCTTCTTGATGAGCTCTTCCAGAACTTCTATGAAGTCTTCAAATCCCGGTCTGAAATAAAAAAAAAAAAATTATTATCTTGTCATCTCTAACATATTTACTGTTCACAGTATGTACATAAATATTAAAATTAAGCCAAGGACCAATAATTCAGGCTGCATTTTTTTTTAATGAAATAAATTGGATATTTTTGGTGACTAGATCTGAATAGTAGGTGTTTCACAACTTCCTAAATTTTCTGTTGCTGTCCTTGCGCTAATCAATACACTGGTTGATGAATAATTGAAATTAATAATAAGTCGCAAAATGAATTTTTAGTTAGCTCTAGAACTAGAGCTAGAGGTTGGGTTGGTGCTCAAATCATAGTTTGGGCATATAAAAATGAATTAATTTGGGCTTTTCACATACAGAATATAAATAAAGTTCCAGTGGAAGATACTTCCGGTGTAGCCAGTGAGAGATCACAAATCAGTCACGAAATATTATTTGAAATATTTCGAGTTTTTATAGATCTCAAAAAAGCGTTTGATAGCATATCATGACAACCTTATAATTAAATTAAGCAACATTGGAATGAATAGTACAGCTCTGGAATGGATAAAAAGCTATCTTTTCAAACGTCCTCAAGTGGTAAAAATAAACGATGTACTTAGTCAGCCAAAAACAAGCAAATTCGTCATACCTCAAGGTACAGTACTGGGACCTCTACTTTTTATCATTTATGTAAATGACATATTCATACAAAAGCTAAACGGAAAAATATCTTATGCTGACGACACTCATCATAATAATTCTATTAACAAGCTAGCAAATACTGATATTAATATATTGAAAAACTGGCTCGATAATAATCTCATCTCCCTAAACACCGAAAAAAAAAAAATTTTATTCCTTTCTCTATCAATAAATTTAAATCAAAACCAGAATTAAAAATTATAATACACCAAAGTAAATGCAATAGAACCGATTATAATCAAGCAAATTCTATACTTAGTGCAACTCCCAAAATTAAATACCTTTGTGTATATATAGACCAGCATTTTAAATGGAAAAAAACATATTTGTGAACTTGTTAAACGAATTGGAAAATGTACATATATATTTATATATATCTTAGAAATATTCTTAGACCAGAAAACATAAAAAGAGTGTACTACACAATTTCTATTTTACAATATGGAATTGTTGGCTGGGGGAGGGGGGGGGACATATGATAATATTTTAAGTCAACTTAAAATAATTCAAAGATTGATAATCTTAAAGAAACCATCAACAATAGAAAAAATATATTCAAATTTTTAAAGAATAAACGTTAAATAATTTACAATTTAATATATCCGCAAGATATCAGCATAACATTAAAATCCCACAATTCAACACTAAACATACACAAAACACCTACCTATATCTGTGAATAACTTTTTATAACAATCTTCCTTCAAATCTTAAAAATATAGAAAATATCCACAAATTCCAACATAAATTAACAAAATTACCTCAAACTACTGTAACAGTCTTTTATTAATTATTAGATTTTTGTCTTTTATTTTTCCAAAAACCTTGCGTTTTCTTTTCTTTAATACTTTTACTATTTATAACTTACTAATTTTACACGACTAATTTGTATTTTCCTGCTGTACTGTATGACAATGTTATATGTTATGATCTTATTATTTAAGTGAAATTCCCTCACCAAACACAAGACCCTTGTTTCTTTACGGTGAGGAAAAGCCAACATGAATCACGTTTATTTACATACTTATTTGTAAAAAAATAAAAAATATTTTTAGTAATGTTTTTTTTTACAATAACTCCACATAGAAGGCCCTGAGGGAAATAATTTCCCTAAAGCCCTATGGCATCATTGGGGATGCTGTGTGGAGGGTTTTTGTGGACAGGAATGAGTGAACATGGGTCTTGAAGAGAACAGGAGGAAACACAGAGGCTGCCGAATCTTTCTACAGCCGAGGTGTTGAACACGAGAATGAGTTGTATAAACGACCCGTTCTCAAGTGCCAAATGTTAACTGTGTACAAATGTTGGGAGCGTGTTTGGCATGTTTCCCGAGTATGCACCGGTGCCTTAGGAATCAATGATGCTAGTTCCTAGGAGCATCTTCCATTGAAATTCCGGTAGAACAAACACAGCATTCCCACCTGACGCCTGTGCTACAAAGATTGCAATCCATTTGTAAAGATAGGGGAATCTATTAAACGGACTCCCGGTTTCTGTACAGAGTCAAGGGCTTATTTCAAGGAATTTTGGGGCTCCAGACTAGAGGCGGCTGCCAAATTCTACAGTGGGGCGCACTTGCGATTTGTACAGGGTCAGCAGTTGTGTACTATTAAAGTATCTACGGGCCCTGTATAGTACGCCCAGCTTCTGAGAGGCTAACTTTACTCTGGATTCGATGGAGCGTTTAGTGATTATAGCTGGGTACTTCTCAACCTTCCACTTCCATTCCTCCTTCCCCCCCATTACTTTCTGTAGCCTCGTAGAATGCCCCCGAGTAGGGGTATCATAGTTTCACTGGGTTTGGTCATTTGAGATAGATAACCATTTAAAACGATCTACAAGTTATAGATCGTGTTCAACGGTAACCACATAAAATAAAACAATATGATAAAAGAATAGGTTAGATTAAGTGTTTGTTCCTTTTCTTCAATGTTTTGTTTTGTCATAGAATATTAGGTAAGATTAGTTTGTTTTTCTCTTCAATGTTTTGTTTTGTCATAGAATATTAGGTAAGATTAGTTTGTTTTTCTCTTCAATGTTCTGTTTTGTCATAGAATATTAGGTAAGATTAGTTTGTTTTTCTCTTCAATGTTCCGTTTTGTCATGGAACATTAGGTTAGATTAGTTTAGGATTGTTTATTTTTCTCTTCAATATTCTGTTTTATCATGGAACATTATATTAGTTTAGGTTAGTTTGTTTTTCTTTTCAATGTTCTGTTTTGTCATGAAATATTAGATTTGTTTGTTTTTCTCTTCACTGTTTTGTTATTTAAAATTAGGATAGTTTAGTTTAGGTGTTTATTTTCTCCTCGATGTTCTGTTTTATTATACATTGCGTTCAACATACCCAGCATGCTTGGCGCAGTACAGAGCCGCCTCCAAGTCTCCGGCCCGGAGGCAGTAATAGACCATGGGCCACACGGGCCTGCTGTCCACCTGGCCATCGGTGAGGCCCAGCAGGCCTTGGCCCTGCACGCGGAGCCCCACGAAGCCCCGTACCAGTGGGAAGGTGCCCGGTACTCCGCCTCGCTCCGCCGACTGCAGGTTGTCCATGACGATGCTGCGCATGTAGGCCTTGTATCTGAGAAGGCGACATATGAGAATCGTGAATGAAAAGACAACGAAAATGTATACAGAGATGACAATTCTACAAAAAATTTGGCACCTGTGCCTTGATAGCTCAGAGGTATTCAAGAAAGTTCTGCTTCTTTCCTGCGATATTTAAAAATCTTTAAACATAATAATTAGCAACTAAAAACACCATAATGCGGGTTTATGCCACTTGGCCTTGCAGACGACTTTTGTTAGGTTGCTGAACGGACATGTGTTGTAGTTTATTACAGGTATCGCAAAGCCAGTACTCACAGATGCATTGCTTGCATACAGCATGTTTCAAACTGGTTATCTCAATCCATAAAGATAATTTTTAAACATTTTTCATTTTTGAATACAGTGAAACCCGTATTTTACGTCCCCGGATTTAACGTTTTCCCGCCAATTACGTGTTATTATTTCAGTCCTGATGTATTTTAGTACATTTATTACCCGATTTTTACGTTTTTTTTCCGCAATTTACGTTGAAAATATTCAAAATGTGTGATTTACGCACGCTTGACAATGAGTCGGAGCAGAAGACACATGGTTATCTGTCGTGCCGTGATTGGCCGCCCACTTTCAATTTTAGCTATCTGTGCCGTGATTGGACGCGCACATGACAATGCGCCGGCGCAGTTGTCACATTTTTATATTTTATTGGATCATATTATAGTACCAGTACCCGAAGAAGTGCCATCTGATGAAGAAGAGATAGTGATCCCAACAAAAGAAGAAGCAACCAAGTACATTGAGGGTCTTAAAACCTATTTTTCGAGCATTGGTGGCGTTCAAAACGAAACTTTTAAATGTATATATACAATTGAAAAAGAATTAGAGAAAAAAAAAATTAAACAAACTAATCTACATGATTTTTTTAATAATACATGAAATATTTTTTCAATACAAAAAAATTCAACAAATATGATTTTTTAATAAAAAAAATTAAATGTTTTTTTTCAATACTCAACTAATCTACCTACATGTTTTTTTTTTATAAAATAAAAATAAAATATGTATTGTTTTTACAACAAAAAAAATTAACAAAGATTATTTTTAAAAAAAAAGTTGTTTTTTTCATTTCCCCCGATTTACATTTTCCCTCCGTTTAAGTTTTTTTTTTCAGTCCCTTGTAAAACGTAAAATAGCGGTTTTACTGAATTTAAAAAAGTTATTACAGCTGTTAGAAAAGTTGTACAGCGTGGTCTTTTCATTATATTAAAAATGATTTTTTTTACAATTTCATAGGAAACATGCTATATGCAAGCAATGCACCTGTGTCCGCATCAACATTTGCTGCGATACATTAACACCGGTATGGTGCGTTTGTGCAAAACTTTAAAGTCAGTCAACTTGATTGCGGGAAAGGTTCATATATTTTTATAAATTCTAAATACCTCTGCTGTAAATAATTCCTTCCTTGAGCTATGAGTGCCTTCTGGACAGCCGGAGAGGCTCTGGATTTGGTGGGATCCTCGTTACGAATTAGCGGAGGAATGCTGGACATTGTTTTGATTATACTCCACATTTCTTGAACTTTCTGCAAATTTAAAGAAATATAAGTTGATTTATCAACATATAAAAAATCTTAAGACCAAGGAATAGAGATGTAAAATACAATGAGTTGCTGGTGTTCGGTAACGTGATTAATATGAATAGTAGTTAATATCCGTCTTCATTTGAGTTTCAACATTATTTTACCTTGTTGAATAATATAGAGCAAAAAATATCGTGTCTTTTCTTATTATTTGCCAGTTAAATGGATATTTGAAAGTTACATAGTTAACGGAAATGACATTGTAATTTCAAAGTTTTTCTTAGCAGGTTAAATCTTTGGAATGCGGTAGTGTGCCGAGGGTAAATTTGCGCGCGGCCCGCCTGAGTCTATTTTCGTAATAACCTACTTGTTTTTTACAAAATAATGTTTTTATAAATTGTACCGTCTTATCAGATAATGTGTTTATATATTTATTAAAGTGGTATATATATCTATAATAAGTAGTTTTCCCAGAATAGCTACTTATATTGAGAGAATTTTTTTTTTGACATTGCCAATTGGATATGCAAGGGTTCAACGGATACAAATTTTGTGTATCCGATGGGTAATTTCAGCATACAAAAAGTTAATTGCTTTATAGTTAAATACATATGATGCAGAGAGGGTGGGGAATAAGTTACATACATATATGTATTCAGTTTGACTAAATAAACAGTGACAAAACAGAACATCATAATAGGATAAGTTAGGTTTATTTGTTTGTTCTTTTTCTTCACTGTTCTTTTTTGTCATGGAACAAATCTAATGAATTCACAAAATTACAATTACTTATTATTGCAAATGTGTTTACAAAATAAATCAAACTAACCGGATCATTGAAGTCCTCAGCCACTTGTGAGAATTTCTGAACGAGCGAGGGTCTCATGGCCCCCTGCAGCACTATCTTATTGTGCTGGTTGACCTGCTTGGCGTAGGCCATCTCCTGGTCGTCCAGCATGGAGTGCACCAGCCTGCGGGAGGTGTCCATTAGCGCCGGCGACTCGGGGGCCTTCTTCAGGTCCAGCCAGTTTTGTGATGGCCCGATCATGGCATTCATGAGCTTGATCTTCTCTTTGTTCCATTCAGAAACCTTGTGCTCCCATTTCTGTTCCTCGATCGCTTGGAGCGACTGCAATATAAAGATGTTATGATTGAGGACTAGGAAAAATTCATTGAGATCTTAAAATCTTTGCCTATAAATATAAATTACGTGGGCGAAAGGAAGAGGAAATGAGTAAAAATATCGAGTTTTGAGTAAGTATGCAAAACCTCCCTAAGGTCCATTCATATCTACCAGCACCGCGCAGTACAGTACAGAACAGTACAGTACAGACACGACAACATTAGTTGCCTACATTATCTACGAATACATTCGTACCACGGCGACGTGTAAAGTATCAGCGCATGTAGGGGGCAGCACCAGCCGAGATTGTCGGCAAGAATATTTTGACATGCTGGTGGCCGCCGGTGACACCCGCGCAGTTAGTATGAACACATAAAATACCGTTACCACCACCATCTTGTCAGTTGGCATCATTAGATGCAGATATTGCTACGCAATAAATTGATTGAATTGGTCAGGGACTTTGGGTTATAAAATAATAGTAAATAAGGGAATAGGATTATAAAATCCTCAAACATGCTGTGGTAGACGCTAACGCTTAGTTAACAGCCGCACTCGTCTGTGCCGTACTACACGGTGTAATATGAATACTCGCGTCTGTGCTGTGCTTGTACTGTACTGTTCTGGTCTGCGCGGTGCTGGTTGATGTAAATAGACCTTTATTCTTGCAAGGAAAAAGTAGATGAGTCAACATTAAAAATAACATGAAATTTAATTCAAGTAAAGGACATATAATAAGATATTGGTAAATCACAGAAGGGACGAAAGGTTGAGTAAACGGGAGAAGTTTGAGTTTCTTCGACTTATCCTTCTTTTTCAACCCTAATGCACCATAATGACAACTACAGGAGATAAAACTACAGATCTCCTTATTCATCTGTACAAACGGATTGTGTAATTATTGAAGCTACATAAATACTCACAGATTTGTTGACTTCATCAGCGAGTGATAAAATGCCATTTTCTCTCTCATTCCTTAAGAAACTTTCAATGTCAGAATCGCCGATCGGATGTAACGGTTCAAATGTTCTGCGAGAACTCAATGTCTCCAGTTTCTGAGATATTTGGGGAAGGTCTATTCCTTTGGACCCAAGTAGAAGGTGCCTGAAAATATGGTTACAAAATTAATAAAAAATCAACACACCGGAGTTAAAATAAAACCGAATTAGATGTGCTTATTACGCTTGAATATCATGAGCTCCTGTCTGTGTTACTCTTGAATATAACTCTTGGGAAGCTTCCAGAACCTGACCAAGGGATCTTTCAACCCTCGGTAACTCTTCATTGCCTTCCACATCGGTAGCCAATTGTTCTGCGGCATGTAGAAGCGAACTGAAGTCGGAGTCACCCATAGTTACGATCTGATGGGAGCAAAATAAAAATACAATTCATCACTTCATAGCAATTTTTTTATTATTTTATTTTAGTAAATAAAAAATAATAAAATTCGCCTAATATACAATAAAGAAGCGGAAATTCCTAGTCTATAAATTAATTCTATTTCCCGCTAAATAGTGTTTGTGATATTTGAACCAAGTCAATCGTACAAAATATTAAGTACAGGTTTATAAAGTGTATAACAAAACGTCGTACTAACCAAATTCGCTTATTCTAATGGGACTTAATTATACCGGTGGTATTTCTAACGAAAATAAGCCGCCTTTTTGTGTCACAAGAATATAACTAAACATAACCAAGAAATTATACGAAATCCGTTTAAAACACAAGTCAGAACGTACACTTTCTCTATGGAAAATATTGTACTTCACGTTTTCATAAAAAGTAGAAATGTACATTCTATTTTCACAACATAATGTTAAAAGTAGTGACATTCTATATTTCTTTGTACTACGTGCCAGCACTGCCAACAGTCAAGAAAGTGAGGTAGGTACTACATCTTTTAAAATATTTTTTGATGTTGTCTTAACCATAGAAAAAATCAAATTATTCAAATGTCAGCTTGACGGACTTTCGCACATTGTTTTTCTAATCGAATAATTATATTAATTCTAAATAAATAATATAATTTGTTTTCAAAATGGTCGACAGACAGAATTACTCTCGCAGTTTAGTTTCCATTCAATATCCCGGAGTTGTAAATAACCCGGATAAAGCTATTGAAACTTTAGGAGGCATGAAAGCAATTTCAAAGGTAAAAATATAATATGTTTTCAAAAATAGAAGTGTTATAAATTTTAGCGGTACACAAGTAACACAAAACATACAAGTACTACTTTTAATTTAAGGTATATTCTTCTGGGGTACGCCGTATGGAGCTGAGGTTCCGACCGAAAGACGCTTTTTGCAAGGTGGTCACCAGCTCAAGTAATTTCACCCCGGGTATACTGCTTAAAATCCGTGTAAAGAAAAAGAAGCAGAACGCTGCTTCGAGTTCTAGTGAAGGTTCTACTATTATAGCCACCGAAGTTGTAGGTGTCGTTAAGCTGAGTTATTCTTTTGATGGTGAGTATTTTATACATTTCTTTAAATTAATGTAAACTCTTTCGTAGGTTGTTGTTGTTTTGGTTATCTTTTCCATTAGTATTGCATTCTTTAAATAATAATGTATTTTTAATTTCGATTTAGCAAATGCATAAAAATTGTAAGAATCAAACAATGTCATGTTAAAAGTTATCCAAACTATGAACCCAAGAACCTGTTTTATAGTTTCTCAGTTATTTAAAAATAGGAAAAATATTAATTAAGAATTCTGTAATAGGGAATATTTGTCTTTCTTTTGTTAAAATTTTCCCATTATTTTTTTAAAATGAAAAAAAAAGAAAAACATGGGTTATGAATAACCTAACGATATTTGAAAATCTCATACAATCATTGTAAACGGAAGATGTTGCTTGTGCAATGATGGAGGATGTCGCCAGCCGAGGAATTGAACTCACGACGCCTGGGTAGGAACCTGACGCATTTGCCAACTCAGCCACTGACCGGTCAAATAGTATTCTCCGAAGCCTTAATTAAGAGTCAGCACTCAAAACTACACACTTTGTAAATTTATGAAAGTAATATAATTTAATGAGGTTCAAGTTACGCTTTTTCTAACGCATTTGCTTTTTTTTCTTAGTGCTCGCTGATTTCCAATATTTACCCTTGGCTCCCAAAGATGATGCAAATCCATCCGCGGGATTGAGGTGTATCCTTGACGAGCTCGTGCCCACCGGGATGCCTGATCTGGAATGGATGAAGTAAGAACCATAGAACCTACGATGTGTATCATATTATTTAGGTGTAATTAATTTAGGTGGCCAGGCAGTTTGGCCGTGGTACCTAGTTCCATTTTAATGTCAGTAAAGGCTCGGTCACACGGGGCGATTTTGTCACTGCTACATTGCCGCGGTACTTCTTGTAGTCGCTAGTAGACAGCCACACGGAGTTATTGGGGCTGCGAGTAGGTAGTAGCGAGTATATATTGATAAAAACTTGTGAAGGTGGCTAGCGACTAGTGAATGGGATGTGAGATGTCAGACGAAGCGACAGCAGCACAGCGTAGCAGCGACTAGGTCACGTGACCGGCAACTAGTTCACTTGTCTGCCAATTTTGTGCATTTCTGGCGACTAGAATTGAACATGTTTTAATCTAGTCACCACTATGTTTAGTCGCTGCTCGTAGAGTCGTTTTCAGCGAGTTCAAGTGGCAGTTGTAAAATCGCCCCGTGTGACCGAGCTTTAAGTAAAACATTCAAATTTCGTAATTTGTTATTGCCATTTGTTCAACCATGATCAACCATAAAAACCTACATGGTTTGACAAGATGATATTCACACCCCTTTGTTCTGCTCAAATGAAAATAACTGCTTCTTTTACCTTCACCCCTCTGATCCAATAAGGAACTCCAGTGAAAAATGTTACAACTTAAATTTTTTTTTCATATAGATCGGCAAACGCCGATTCAGAATATACAAGTTTTATTGTATATAATTATATGTAGAATTTATATATTTATAAGTGAATACAAAAATCATCTCATCAAAATACCCTGTTATGTTGGCATTATTGAATTCGGAACATCTGACGTCACAGGTCTCGGCTGTACGTATTCTGGTTTTGGATTTGTATGGAAATTTTCATTTGTCCATTTTGTTTTGTATTTTAAATACATATTTTTTTAGTTTTTGCGAAATTTAAACTTAATTTGGGTCGCCTTAATGTTCAATATAAAAATAAAACAATGAGAAAACCAATTGTCAATACGGATATTATAATAATGTTAATGTTATATACTATTATTATTCTTTGAGTTAGAGTTTCAACAGTACATAATTTTACTACTCATGTTTAGTTATGGTTCACTATGAATAGAATATAAAATTATGTACAGTAAAGCTCATTTTTCTTTTGTGATTTTACATTCTAACCTCAAAACTGACTGGCCTGGATTTGGAGCGTTTTGGCGGGCTTTGAAAAATCGAAACTTCGAAAATTATTTTAACTATGAAAACTAACTTATGAACTAGAAAAATATATACTGGTATTAAAGTTAGAATTAAAATATTGATTAAAAAAAAAAATATATATATATATATATGTGTGGTAAAACCATGTATGATCGTGTGAAAAATATTGAAATTCGTAAAGGCTGATGTAAGCGTAATGAGTAAGATTAAGAAAGGAACGCTTAGATGGTTTGGGCATGTGGAGCGAATGAACGAAGAAAATAGTGTAAGAAGAATGTATGGCGCGAATGTGAATGGAAGAAGAAGCCGAGGATGCCCGAGGAAGACATGGCACGATCAAGTGAATCAAATACTTGAGTCGGGCCATGTCAGAAGTTGGAATAACAGAAGAGAATGTATGAGACGTGTGAAAGTGAATGAAGCAAGAAGTGTATACCAAGATCGAGTTGTTTGGCGGTCCGTCCTCTCTGCCTACCCGTGTGGAAAAAGGCGTGATGGTTAGTTAGTTATATATGTATATATATATTAGACTGGAGTTCCTCAATAAGGACGAGGGATCAGCCAATTAGGGATTTTTTTGTCTGTACTTAGAATAACAGTAAGCTGATTTTATAATTCTACTTCCAGTGCACCGGTGCCATACTTCTTTGTCCCGCCAGTATTTTCTCGGATGAGTACTCCTCAAACTTATGCGTATAATTATACGTTCATAGAGAAGGACAAGGAGAGTGATCTGAAAAACATCATCACAAGGGACAGAAAGGCACGCACGAGACACGCTATTTACGTCAACTTCAACCGAACTGACATGACTCCTTCCGAACCAAATAAACTTGCCATTGATTCGTTGTTTGCCAATTGCAAACTCCTACAAACTCTTAAAGATGTGAGTAATTTGACAACTTATTACGAAACAATGTTAAAATACAGAAACAATATGTAAACTTTTTTTTTTATTCTTTGAAGATAATATTAACCACTCTCAAATGAAACAAGAAATCATAAATACAAAGAAAAGAAAAAAGATAACAGTAGCAACTGGGACTCGAACCCAGGACCTCTTGGTCTCTCCGGGACCTTGCGCTTTAATCCACTGAGCTACATCTATACCAATCCATTCCATCATTTTTATCGGTACCATACTTTGATTTTTAAGAACTGCCAACATCATCTTCATTTAATTCCCATGTATTTTTGGCTGCTACCTTTTTATCATGACTACAAGATTCTTACGGGCATTTTCAGTTGGAAGGTGAAACCCGTCCGGTCTGAAATAAACAAGTGTAAGAAAGTTACAAATGTTTTTTTAATCAAAAAATTCATATTAAAATAGAATTCCACCATGAATTTGCAGTTTCAAAATTAGAAGCTTAATTTTACAATATGTAATCCTTTCTTTTCTCCAAATGAGAATCCAATCATCCTTTAAATTGGTTTATATTTGTGGCATCCGTGACATGTTGTGGAAGTTTGTTTTTGTGGCATCTATGACATGTTGTGGAAGTTTGTTTTTGTGGCATCTATGACATGTTGTGGAAGTTTGTTTTTGTGGCATCTATGACATGTTGTGGAAGTTTGTTTTTGTGGCATCTATGACATGTTGTGGAAGTTTGTTTTTGTGGAATTTGCAATTATTGGGTAATTTTTAAAGGCAGGAACATTTGGAAAAGTATGAATAAATTACAAATTTTAATCAATTAGTATTAGCAGTATATTTTAGAATCTGTTTTCTGTAGCCGTCCAGTTATTGTGTTCTACTTATAATATTTTATTAAATATGGTAAAATGTATATTTGATATTTTCAGCTTTTTAGTAACAAGCCAATTTGGTCTAAAAATGAGCTCTGTTGTACAACAAAGTTCACCGACTTGCAACTGAAAACCCTCCTGCCGTGTGTGGCATACTATTACCTGAATGGTCCCTGGAGAGGGCTTTGGGTGAGGTTCGGTTACGACCCGAGGAAAGACCCGCAGAGCAGAATATATCAGTGCATGGATTACAGGGTTAGGAATACAGGTATTTTATTTAATCTATTTACATAGATACATCTTCTACCTCTTGTCCTACTCGGGTCGGGGATCCATTACACCTACAAGGCGCCTCCGGGCGTCCCTGTCCTGCGCTACGTCAGCCTCTGGAGTTGCTTTTCTCTGGGGCAGCCCACTGGATGTCTTCCCTATGGAATAGCACTCTAGCATTCTTTATACCTGCCCAAACCACCTCAGTTGCGACTTTTCTATGAAGCGTAGCAGTGGTTTGATGCATAGTTCATCTTGGATTGTCGAGTTTTTTTTGCACACTCCTTCTAAAAATTTCATCTCTGCTGCTTAAACCCTGGAACCACTTGGACCTGGGATCTATTTACATATTATTTTATTGTAACACCAGAGCATACAATATTATGTAAGTTTCAATAAAATATGACCAAAATCACACTGTTATTATTTTTTTTTTTTCAGCTGGCCTGAAAAATTTGGTAAAAGGAACTCGTCAGAACAATTTCCATTTCTTGAAAGAAAGAAACAAGAATCATATGAGCAAAATTTTTCTCGTGAAGAATGAAAAATTGGAAGAAGAACCAAAACCTGCTGAAAATTCGCACGAAGTCTCGTACTTGTTTAGGACTGGTGTTTTGCCGTCCCGGAGGCAAATGTTTTATCAGGTAATTGGTATAATAATTGTTATGGGGATATCGATGAATTAAAATTATCAAATAAAATGGTCACATATTCATTCAAAAAACTGCCACAATATTTATTCAGTGAAACTCTCTTATCCTTCAGTCCCGAAATGTTTATTTATTTTAATTTTTGTATTTTTTATACTTATGGCTTACTTTCGACTTCCTATGGGACTGGAAAAATATAAATTAAAAATAAATCACCGCCTCCCTCTTCTTCCAGAAAACATAACCGCACTATCTGAGCTCCAGGGCTGTTGTTATACGTATACCTTTACATATGTTTTTTTTCTGTATCCACGATCATATCAAGCTATGCTGAAAGGGTTATGAGGTTTTTCAAGAAAAAATTTATTAAAAGGGAAAAATTTGTGGGTTAAATTGGGCCATTTTTTATTTCTTATTTTCAAGGAACTGAATAAACAAAACTTCGTAACCCGTGGAACGCCAACGTGTTATAATCTGCGTCCACATTATTCCGTTCAGCACCAAAGTGCACTATGGACCCGATTCCAAATGGTCACGTTCTCAAGGGATTTAGAATCTTAAATATGTTCGTTCAGTACCCAAATAAAATACACTGTAAAAAATATTTCCAGTTTTCAAAGTAATTACTGTACTTATTTACAGGAAAACCTCGAATTATTTTATTTTTTTTGTGAAGGGCACTTATTTAACTTTATGGAAAATATAGTAAAACAGGAAAAATATATTCGTATTTGCTTTTTTTTGTTTTTTAATAAAAATCATTTCTCTAAATATATGAATCTATTCTAGGGAAACTAATTATGATAATATACATACAATTTTTATAAATATATATATATATATATAAAAACATTATATATAAGTCAAATAAGAAAGATGCAACCCTCCAGTTCTTAGTGATTCTCAACAGCAAATCTGTGCTTCAAAAGGTTAAGCATGAAACTTCTTGTGAGAATATATTTGTCTCTCACTGTTTCTCTTCGTTTTACCTACTTGGTGTTCCTGCCGTGCAGGAAAGAATAAAATAAAATTAATAAATTTAAAAAAAATTAGATTGGACAAGTTATAAGTATATATTTTTAAAAATTACCATAATAAATGCTGCTGAATAAATAAGTAAATCTTTATCATTTTGGGAATACATACAACCATTGTTATCATTATCTCTCACATCTTGTTATTACATAGTACCTTCCGGCTGACAACATTATTGTGTCAACAAGTGATAATGCAAATGTGTTTTTTCCTCTAGGAAAAAGAGTAGATAATAATAATACAGTGGGAAAACCTTATATTATGTATGTAGGATAAATTAGGCAATTTTTGCTGTCGAGTTACTTGTGATATTTTTTTTCTTTTTTCAAAAATTGTTGGTGCTGATTGTATTGTTCCAGTATTGCCACCTCAAGGTACCGGAGATCGAGGGCATGCTGGCGAGACTGGGCGAGGTGTTGCCAGGCGCTCTTTGCCACGAGCGGCGCGGCTGGCTTCCCGCAGGCTTCCAGGATCAGTGCCGGGAGATCATGAATGCGCACATTTCGCAACTTGCAAGGGACATCATGCAGAGTCAGGTATAATAAGAGCTGATTTTCAAATAAATTATATATACAAGCCAAAACGATACGATACAAATTTAATCTACCTCCTTAGCCAGGAGCACTCCTGTAATGGAACACCAGGGGGAACTAATTTTTTAGGACTTGCTTTGAGGATGGGAAGGAGGTTTGTGTTTAATCAGCCGGTATACAGGGTGTATGAGCATGTACCCGACAGATTTTTTTTTAGAAAAAAATGTCACCGGTGACCAAAATGACATCCACGTTTTTTACTCCTCATAAGGTGTGGAATCGCCGGTTAAAGTCTATTGGGTAAATGGTGATACACCCTGTATACGCAAACTATAGCCGATATAATATTAGTACAAGTGAAAACATAAAAAGACGATGGATCCCTAGTTAACATAAATATATTAAGATTTTTTTCCAGTGGCTAGATTAAAAAATAAATAAATTGTGAATATCTCACCAGAGTCCCAACTGCTCCCGACTGTCCGGAGCCAGCAGGACTATGGCATCCCCAATCTGAGTATGTTGTGAGGCTGAAGTGAGTGGGGAAGGGAAGGAGATGGGGAAGAGGAAAGTTGGGATTCAGATCTGGTCATCAAACTCAGCTAAGCCATTTCAAGCACCTTTTCGATTCTGAGCGGTAGTCTTTACCAGGGCGATACTGAGAGTATCTGCCACTCACCTTAAAATAGAGAAAACTTTATAAGAGAGTTTCACCGTATTGTTTATTTCCTCTACTTCTTGAGCAAATGGGTTCAGTGTAGGAAGCATCGTTCATATTATGTAGTTTTAAAGTTATTTACGTGTTCTGTTTCTCTAGTACGCCTCAACTTCTGACGCCGTAAGTGATGATAAGTCCCCGGAGGGGGAGAAGAGCACCAACCTGGAGGATGCCCAGAACGAGAATGAACCCGAGGGAGATACGGTGCTCTCAGAATTTGAATACGATGAATACGATGAAGATGATGACGATAATGTGTTCCAAGAAAATGAGACGGAGATAATTCTCCCAGATTTTAAAAAAGAATGATTGACATTAATGTATTAAAAATAAACCATTTAAATTATTATTATTATTTATTTATTTGTACCATCATGTTCCAAAATGCATGTTAGTTTCCCTTTTTCAAGTTTGTATGAATGAATTAGTATGAAAATTATTAATATTTCTCACAACAGGTTCACTGCCAGATCCATCGATCACTATCGGCTGAGCGCATTAATTCATTTTTCATTTACTAATTTCAAACCTGTATGCCAACTCCGTCAAAGGCGTTTGTTTTTATGTTTTTCTCCCAATTGATTAATATAAATTTGAGATAATAATCTGAACTCGCTTTTAAATCACAGAGATACCAAAAATAATTTGAAAAAAATACTTTGATTTTCTAAGCTTCTGCTTCTCAATACTGCCAGTGAATGTGTTAGGCTGTTTTTTTGTTGCTGTGAGTTATGCGAAAAATGTCATATGTTCTTACATTTCGATAGGGAAGGTAATAATATTAAATTGAGTGCTCATTTACATAGTACATCTTAAGTATCTTCTGGAGCAAAAACTGTATAATTGACAAGTGAAAAATTGTACAGGAGAGCGAATTACTATTCTTAGATAATCCCTAGGTTGAAGTGTTTGAACTTGTGTGACGTGGAATGGATGTAGTAGATACATTTTTAAAGATTTTATGGACAGTTGACTTCCCTATTTCCTTTTTTGCTGATTTTAAACAAAAAAAAATACTTTAAAAAAAGCTCCTTTTCCAAAAGTAATAATTTTTGTTTCCAAAAAATAAATAGAATGTGTGATGATACAATTTTAGAATCTCTAACAGGCAAATTTTAAACCGATTGGCCACCCAAGCTTCCATAAAAATAATTACACTATGAGAGCTCAAGCTTTGGGGAAAAATTTGACAGAA
The DNA here is from genome assembly GCA_022606495.2 of Halesus radiatus. Lineage (NCBI taxonomy): Eukaryota > Metazoa > Arthropoda > Insecta > Trichoptera > Limnephilidae > Halesus > Halesus radiatus. Next base: position 311,038 of record JAHDVE020007696.1, read on the forward strand.
ACACAAATTTTAAATTTTAGAGTTTTCAAAAAAAAAACTACAACAGCAACGCAGTAATAGTAATGTATTTCTGATGGCACCACTATTCAGCAATAATATAAAAATACAAACAAAAATTCCTTCATTTGTGACTATGGCACCAGAGAGTCACCAAGTGTCATTTAAAAAAAAAAAAAGTCCAATTAGCTCGAAAATCGTGGAACTTTTACTAAACCTGATATTTCATTTTCTGAGTGTCCTTGCGGTCCCCCACCCATAGTTGAAACGTTATCCGGTACTTATCGGACACCCTGTATATTATGAATAGATAATAATATTCATACAGTATGTTTTTTTAATATGAAGTTTCTTTGTATATAAGCTATGACAAATAATATGACTTCAGCTTATTTATTTACTCATACGAACTCTCCAATTATCAGCTGCAGACATAGATACATAAAATGTGTCAATGGTTTAAGAGGAACGGCTGCGCGCCCTGTTTCATACAAAACTTAGTTTTGAATTTGAGGCTAAAATACCCATCCAAAATGAATGATATATTTTATAATTAAAGGTTTAGTAAATATCTAGCACGGATGAAAAATATATATATTTTTTTTTTTAAATTATGAAATATAGTCCAAAAAGGGAATTGATTTTTCGCGATTTTAGAGGCACCTTTAAAAATTATTTGGGGGCTAACGGCGATTAAAAAAAAATTTTACCTCGTCTGCTTTGAAAATATATTGAAAAAAAAAAAAAATTAAAATAGGCATTATGGTGGACTTTAAATTAAAAACCAATTTACCCCGGAACACAAATTTGCCGCACATACTCGTATATCGACCCGAAGAAATGTTTTTTTTTCAAATGTTTTGTTTTTATATTTTTATTTACGTAATCATATTTACATAAAAAATATGATAATTTAAAAAAAAAATACAATAAACCTGCAAATAATTTTCTAAGTTGCCTCTAAAATTATAAAAATTGTTTTTTTTTTCATGGCATACACTTCATAATTTAAAATATAAATAAATAAAATACGAGTACTTCTCATCCTTCTCATCAAGATATTTACTAAACCTTTAAGGCGATCCACCGGCTAAAATTCCAACGAAATCACGCGCTCCTTATGCAGGTGGCGACAAGGTTGAAAGTCCCGCTTAACATCAGCCGCATGTTTCGATTTACGCAAAAAAACCATCACCAAAATGCGTGTTTTATTCTATTCTGTAAAGCTCAGACATAATTATTAAAATGTTTTACGGTCATATTCTAAAAAACTTAATTTACTACAATATACAATACGACAATATCTGATACTTTATTTTTTTCCAGGCTTATAAAAAGACACACCAAAAAAATGCCCAGTTAAACGAAAGACCGAGGTGTGTTCTATTTGCAGTATTTAATTGAATCATCTACGATACTTCTAGGCTATCAAATTCTCAAACCGAAAATACATGATTTTGCATTACTTCCCATTGCACCGACTTAATTAAAAAAAAATTCAGTTTGGATGGGTATTTTAATTTTTCAAAATTAAGTTTTGTATGAAACAGGCAGCGTAGCCGTTCCTCTTAAACTAGTGATGCACAACCTTTTTAGCCCGAGGGAATTATCACTTTTAAAACTGCTCGCGGGCTGCATGGAATAGAGTGCATACAGTGTGACATGGTTAACTGCGCAGTCTGTGGTGTTGCTAGCCTACTAAAATGGTAACATTTGAATACATTTATTTTATAAAGCACATACAAAGCGCCGCCGGCGAAAGGCTAAACCAATGAATAATGTAGGTATTTATCACAATGGAACTCCAAAAGATTGATATTAAAAATAAGTAATATCAAAATCTCTTCTGTTACTTATATACGTTGCCAGATAAAACATTTGTAAGCTTACCATTTTAAAACAGAACCCATAAATAATATTGAAAATAGCGCTTACAAAAAGAGCGCAAATTTTGCTAGGTTCAAGGTCAAACTAATAAATGATGTTGGTTTTATTGTTTGGAAAATCAGATTTCAAACAAAATTTAGTCATGCAATCTTTAGGATTTTTATAAAACGAAATCCTTTAAAATCTCAAATCATTATATTCTATGATCTGAGTTTAAAATGCATTAAAAATAAATCCCAACCAAAAAATTCACAAAAATATTTTCTGCATTTTAAGTCAAATCCCAAAATGCAATCGTTTTAAGAATATGTATGAAAATTATGTTATTTTGAGAGACCGATTCAAAAGACAGACTAAAGTTTGCCTCTAAACCCTTTTGCAAAAAAGTACAGAAACATTTTCATATTGTTTTACCCCAAACTTTTTGATATTTTATTTAGTCAAGTAGTGGGTCATACGAAAAAACTCTCACAAAAAGGGACTCGCGACAGGTTGTACATCACTGGTTTAAACAAATTATTGAGTTCATTATCATTCAAGGGTCGCAAAGAGTTAATACAATATTATGATGTAAGTTACACAGTTGTTGACGAGACTAACCCTAATCTTTGTAGAACCCTTGGCAACATATTAATTAGGTACCCGTTTAGTTTGGTTTGCAGATAATAATATCAACATAGTGATGTGCTTATCGATTTTTATCACTTCATTTATATTCGGCATTTTATTTGTACAAAATATACATTAGACTAGAATAGATATTTTCCATCAATGGGTAAATATTGATTTAGTTAATATCTAATTATGGACATGAAATCTTATTTTTCACTTATTATGGGCAATATTATTAAATTTAATGAGATGAATAATTTATACATGTCAAAATACCCAAAATATTTATACATGTCAAAATACTTTAAATTGATTAAGATAGTAGTGGATTAAAAATTACTTTCTTCAAAATATTACTTGGGTAGGTACATTTTTTCTTGGCAGTGGTTAATCAGTGGTTTTATTGTGGAATTTCGAACCGCCCCGGGTTTTGAAATAAATAAAAAAAAACGCAACAGGCAAAATATGGTGTCTTCGAAATTACTTTGAGAATTGAAAATTGTTACGTTTACCTAAAAATATGCTGTGAGATTTTCAGGTCACCGTTTGAGAGTTTTTGTTTTTTAGATAAAAATTTACATACGCATGAATTATTCACATATTCGTTTATTCTAAGGGAAAATTACGGAATACAAGTAACCATTACCAAATATCTTAAATAATAGACAATACGCCTAGCTTCTTTTTTTTACCTTTCATTCAGATGGCAACATGTTACACTAGCGCCCTCTAGCGGCCCGGGTTGTACGAATTGTTTTTTTTTATACATTTTAATAGATTTTATGTGAAATATATTCTAAATAAATTATGGAAATTAAAAATGATAAAATAAATAAAAAAAATTTTTTAAAGAAAGACAAATATTCCCTGGTTACGAATAACCTGACAATATTTGAAAATCTCCTACTACCATCACTGTAAGCGGAAGATGTTGCTTGTGTCGTAAATGGAGGACTTAGCCAGCCGAGGAATTGAACTCACGGCGCCTGGGTGAGACCCAAACGCGATGCCAACTCAGCCACTCACCGAAAAAAAACAATTCTTTCAACCCGAATCGCTAAAGGGCGCTAGTGTAGCTACACAGAAAACGGGATATGAAACTTCGATAGGTACCTAATTAAATAACCGACAAGAAAATCAGTAGGTCGGTACACACTCTTTGACTTATAATATAAAATAACGAGCTAAAGCCGATTGTAAAATCTAAGTATTTGTGTTCTTAATATTATTTATATTATGTGTATTGATATCTTATTATACAAACAGCATTTAATAGGTCAAGCATAAGTTCTCCTAGCTATCAAACCTAGTCAACTTGCGATAATATGGAAGCCTTTGAACTTACTATCTTCTTACTCGGTTCATAGCGCCAGACTAGTTGGCTTTAAAGTAGGGGTGGAGAACCTTTTTACTGCCAAGAGTCATTTGGACAAATTACTGACTTTTTGCTGATCCCAAGGAATCCCCCCCCCCACTCCCACAATCGAGATCAAAACTGAAATCTAAAAATCGTCTTGTACAATATGCATACGATTTTTGTTTTGTTTTTTCAGTTGGTATGAATGTAGTGAAGGTACACAACCAAGGAGATTAATTTGAAAACTTTTCAAGTCCAATCCCAGTTTCACGTAAGTATTTTGACTTACGGCCTGATTTTTTATAGTAAGTAGACAAAACATGAGGGCGCTACGATATGAAGATTATTGTAAGTTTAAATTTGTACAATGGATCAAGCGCATGTTTTTTAATTTCGTCAAACGTTATCCCAAAATTTTCACATTTTAAGACAATTTTACGTTTAATTTTTTATTTTATTATTTAAAGCTTAACACGGTAGACAATTCTATGGAAAAAGCTACTTTTTGTATTTATGAAATGTGTGTTTCAAAATAACCATGTAGATGTTAGATAAATAAATAAATCAAATTCACAGAAACGAATTATGATGTTTTGAATTGCTTCTTTAAAACGAACTGTCAAATTCGAATGTGAAAAAATTATAGTGTGACGTACCTAATTTCAAACACATAGTTTGGTATTGCCATGGTGGTGAAAACATGTAACGCCTCTTTATTAAATGTCTCCATTTTATTGTCAAGCTAAACAGTAGTTTTGTTGCGGATGTGCGTCTTACAGTAGGTTCCTACTATTTTCTCTTATTCCCGTGTTCAGTATAAAATAATCTGCGTTACGAACCTTGACCCAAAGTACACGCAAATATCTACTCCACAACACCTGAACAAAGTGACCCGAATTCTAAATTTAAACAGTCAAAAACACATTTAATCTTTGGTAGGTACTTATTTCGTATCACACAGGGGCGGATCCACTATGAAACGAATGAAGTTAAATATTTAGATGCTATAGTCCCAGTGGTTTCGGGCAGTAGGAACTCTTATGAGGTAATCATATAAAAAAAACTCTTCCCGGAGGGTACCCCTAAGGCCACCTGAACATATAATTTAAAAAATATATTACGGCCTCTGAGTAATTAGGAACTTCAGTGAATAATGTTATGGCTTAAAAAAATCACACAGACCAGCTAACGCCTCAGATCAATTCTATGATCTGAGTCTAACGCCGATTCTGAATATACTTATAAATTTTATTATCTGTAATTATGCGTGTAGTTTATAAATCGTTATTCAAAAGTGAATAAAAAACTGTATCATCAAAACGTCCCATTCGATTGGCACCATTGCTTTCTCGGCGTCTTACGTCATACAGAGGGCTTCTCGTGTATTTTGGAGTTATATTTGTAATATTTGTACGGAATTTTTTATTTGTCGATTTTGTTTAATATTTTAAAGATGCAAGAATGTATTTTTTTAGTTTTGAATACATTTAAACTTAATTTGAGTGACTTAGCTCTATAATATTGTTGTTCAATTTATAAATAAATCTATTATTAATGACGTAATTATGATTATATTTATAGGCAAACCGAAACCAACGATTGAGTTTAAGATAATGAATGTTAAATATTGTTATTTTTGAGTTAAAGTTTCTAAATAGGTACATAATTATATTACTATGTTATGATTTACTATGAATATAATGTAATATTTATGGAAGATAAAGTTAATTCTTGTTTTGACATAACCTCAAAAACGAAGTTCGGGATATTAGAAAGATGGAAAAAATGAATAAGAGCGCGTCTACGGTTGCATTTTTACTCTTTGGTAAATTGCAAAAATAACAGTGAAAAGATGCTGACATTTTACAACGTCTTCTTCAATTAAAAGCTGCTAAATTTGAAGAATTAAAAAGGTCTCGAATTTTTGCAGACCATATCGAGTATAGTGAATCTATCTAGTATCTAATGGAAAATTCGACGGCCCAGTGACGTCACACATCAAAAAGTCATAGATTTTGTGCGTTTTAGCGGGCTTTGAAATTTATTTTACCTTATTATTTCAAATAAAACATACAACGAAGTTGCACTCCCTTGAGTTATCAATCAAACTCACGGGACTGTTAATTGGTACATAGTATTTGGTTATACATTAACAAGTTTTCAAAGCAAATATATGAAAATTTAAAAACAAAAATATGTATATACATATAAACAACAGGAAAATAACACAAGCAAAAGAAACAGACGCGAAATATACAGATACAATAAAAAAATACGTAAAAATACATTACAATATTTTACAAAAGAGAAAAGGTATACCTATATCAAAATCTACAAAGTTTAGCAGGACGGTTATCAGAACATAGCTGGTACTGATAATAAATCGTTTTTCAAATAGCATTTAAAAAATAGGATTTCAGTATATCATTTCGAGATTTATTGGAAGCGTCTTAAATTTTCAGGAAATTTGTTATATTTGGTGTAGGCAATGTATTTCAATGATTTCGTCCGTATTTTTTCGAGTGTGTTTTTTATATGTGTAGTTTATTGTGTTGTCGTATATTTTATCGGTGAACGTCGTAGTTATCGTTAAGTTTTATGTTTGTGTGAGCATGGGATTGAATAATAATCACTGAAAATAAACAAATTAAAACTGAATGTGACCAAAACAAAATATATGAAAAAAGGCAATAAATCGCATAACATAGGGTTAAATTTGACGATTGATGATGAATATATAGAAAAAGTAGATGAAATTAAATACCTAGGTGTAATATTGAATCCTAAACTAGCTTTCACAGCAAATTTTGAATATGTGTTAAAAGAGGTATCAAAAAAAGATAAATTTTATTGGAAGACTAAGAAATAAACTAAATAGAAACTTCAGAGCTAATTTACATAGTAATAGTTGCTCCACATTTGGACTATTGCTCAACGATATTATACTTGGCCAATTAAGGAAATCTAAACAAACTAGAAATGATTCAAAACAGAGCTATGAGATGTATACTAAGGAAAAGCAAATATACGAGAATCAATCAAATGGGAGAAGAGCTTCATTGGATTCCAATAAAAGAGAGACTGCTATACAATGTGTTAATTTTTATACATTAAATTCTGAACCAAATGCCAAAATATTTTATGGATGAAATTGTTTTTAATAAAAATGTACGTAACTATGAAACCAGAAATGTAAACAGAATTAGATTACCGCATATGAGAAAAAAAACAGAATCACAGAACTGCTTAATGTATGCAGGACTGAAAATGTATGATGAGATGCCTGAAAGTCTGAAGAATGAGCGTATTTAAAAATAATTGTTATGCTTACTGTAAAACAATCATTATACAAACAATGAAATGTAACCACGTACGTATTAGTTTATATACATAAAATGTAATATGAACTAGGTCAATAGATAATAAAAAAATAATATATACATATAGTACCTCAATATTAAAAGGTACCTAACGACCATTTACAGTTTGTCCTAAACTTGAATGAAATTATGTTGGCTATGACCAGTGGCGTAGCGTGGGCCATCGTCGCCCGGGGCGGAATCATAATTTGCCGCCCTTGTGACGTCATAAAAATAATGATGTTGGTGTTGGTGGAAAAAGGAATCATATGAAAGAGAGAAAAATATTTATTTCAAAACCAAAATAATACACTTAAGTTTAAAATTTGACTTTTCGAACCTTACGCGCAGCAATCATTAATAACATCATCAAAGCCAATTTTGTCCGTCACATTTTTTTCGATAGATCAAATTGCTAAATCATTCAATCTTATGGAGCTCATGGTAGACCTTAATTTTAATTTAAACACGGAACTGTTATTTTTAATAAAACTAAAAATTCTGATCTCATAGCACAAGCAAATTTTGCCGCCGTCCTAATAGGGGCGCCCGGTGCCGTCTGCCCCTTCGTCCCGCTCGCTACGCCACTGGTTATGACACCTTTCATGCGGAAAAAATAACTTAAAAAAAAATGATTTAAAAAATCTAAATTATATTATCCATATAGTATCATAGCAAACGCAGGTGTTCACAAATAAAAAAATGAAAAAGAAGTTTAAATGGTTTTTAAATACCTTTTGATATTGATGTAGTCATGTTTACATAGTGTTTTTTTATCTAATAGCTATGAATCTCAATCTTAAGCGGTATTATTAGTGTGTGCCGGTAAATATCCTTAACGGGTGCATCCCATGGCAAGCAGGGCCCTGTTTTGAATTATTTGCACCTCAGATCTAATTTTATTGGTAGCGAAACAGCAGATACTCAAAAGATAGTCCGAGTGGGAATGAATCATAGAATAGTACAATGATCGCAGTATAATAGTTCAATGATCGCAGTATAGAGGTGGGAAGCAATCAACGTAATCTGTACATTACACCGGTCACCCGAGAACGCTTTGATTTTACACGGTCAATATGGTGTTTCCATGTAAGCCGTGAGTCAATTAGAAGGGTTCGGTAGATACTTCGCGACATCTGCTATTTCAAGTTTATATGGTCCTAGAACGATGTTAAGGCTTTGCCCCCTCATCTTTCTGAATGGCATATAATGTGTTTGTTAAAGCTAAGTTTACTAATTTCCAGTCAATCCGTATTGAATTAAATCATTGCATTCAATTAAAACCTTAACAATTATGTTCACTATGAAAACGAACTTAAAGGTATTTAAGTTAGAACGTTAATATTAAAAAAAAAATACATTAAAAAAAATGAAAATTGTTCCTAATTCCGCGCTTGTCTGTGGTAATAACCCAACACCTACTTGCTTAGTAGTTCTTGTTCTAATTTTTCATCCAGATTCCAGATGGGTTGTATTTTTTCTATGGCAAATTCTATAGAAAATTCCATAGAAAAAGACAACCCATATGAAAACTGGATGAAAAAAGTATCGTGTAAGAATGACTTTAGTTCCTACCTCAAAACAACTCGGAAGAACGCAATGAGCTACCTTGACCGTGCGAAATAATGGATTGAAATGAGTCGTACTACAATCAATATTATGCTCGCTGTACAATGCGTCATAATAATATTATTGTTTATCAATTATTTGATCAAGGTTTGATATAAGCCACAAGGAGAGTCACAAATGTAATGAGGAATACCTGCATTAAAAAACATTTTCTTTTATTTAACGTCAAACTTAAATGCAAATATATTTTTACAGCATGTTTTCATAGAAACATAAGACAGGTAAGTTAGATTTTAATCATTGAAGAAGATAACAAATCTCAATGAAACCTGAAACTTAAAAAAGACACAGAAAATAAAAAGGTAACGGTCGTAACTGGAATTCTCACCCAAATCCTATAGGCTTACCAGGACCGCCTCTCTATCATTTTTATTTATTTATTTATTATGAGGTTTATAAGCTTCAATAAGTTATTTCAATAAATTGAAGTTAAATGTTTTTACTTTAAAAAACGGGTGCATTTTTTTATTCTTACAGAAAGACAAACATATCCTAGTTACGAATAACATGACAATATTTGAAAATCTCCTGCAACCGTCAGTCTAAGCGGATAATGTTGCTTGTGTCGTGATGGAGGACTTAGCCAACTCAATTGAACTCAAGCGGCGCCTGTGTGGGAACCAGACGCGATCCCAACTCAGACACTGAACGGACATTTGAAATATTAAGTTGCGCCAAGGGTGACGTCAAATAGTTGTCAATCTCTCTGAGATTGTGTCCCGGAGGGTATCGGATGACGTCAGAGCCGAACCGGAGCGTTTAGATCGGTCAGTTATTTAACCGTTTTTCAAAGCATATTTATTGATTATACAAATAACCACATACAATGAAAAATATTAAACGACGCCTGTTGTTCTGTATTAATGTTTTTTCAATAAAATCCTCAATTTCAAATCTCTTTTGATGTTGGCTCAGATTTTTTTTTGCTTAAAAAAACATATTAGCTTAACCTTATTATCATAGTACCTACCTATACAACAATATTTTTAATTTTTTTAGAAACACGCAGTGTTCAGGTGCATAGTGTTGTTTACAATATTAAGCAGGTGAGTACCAGTATAATACAATGTTTGAGACGTAGAAGATCGTTTGTTGTTCATTATCAGACATGCAGTAGGAATTCCAAAGAAACCAATTAAAAAAAACAGCTGTGCGGTGTTTTCTTTAAAAAGCGGGCTCACAGTGTTTTGAACCTAGTCAAAGAGAATCCAGTTCATTGATACCGTGAAATTGAATCAAGAGACTTTCAGTGCGTATTGCCAGAGTGCAAAAATAAAAATTAAGTGCCTGTTTTGGATTTTTTTGATGTGTAGGTATTAGATATTAATGTCAAAAAGTCTACGAGTGTGATTAAAATATTTCAAGAGTGCCAGTAACAACAAACCTAAAATAAATATTTATGTAATACGAGTGCATTTATAAAATGGGTAACAAATATTTTATAATGCAGTTAGATAGAAGGTACGTAAACAATTCATGTATTAATTATCTCCTAATTCATGTATTAATTTTTTCATTTTCTCCTCTAGATTTAAATTGAAATTAAATAAACTGAAAAAAAAGTATGATTAAATCTCTACATTTAAAAATGAATGTTTGTCTGTCTGTCTTCGACTTTTTCGTTGCTACAGCGTTTTAAAATTTGTATGAAAAATATTGAACCCCCATGTTGTATTGAGGTTAGCCCATAAATATACCACTATGGTTAGCCACATATTACATATTAAAAAGAAGGTTTGTTTGGGTAGAATATTTTCAAAATGGAAAACACAAGTAGGTACCTCCTTAAGAACTTTATTATTTAGGTACATTTTTGAATGAAATAAAATTTTCAAAGGAATGTTTCTTTTTATAAACAATAATTATTAGCCTGAAACACTCATCCAAATTGAAAAAACCTTCCGAGAAAAGATAAATGTCGCCGACAGGACTCGAACCTGCACCCTTCTGATATCTGGTCAGATGCTCTACCGTTGAGCTACGTCGGCTTATCGCAAACCCGCCAAGTTAATCAATATATACTAGTGTTTCATTCAATAATTACTGTGTTTTATTATATTTCACCTGTAAACAACCAACTTTATTAGCATGAGGAAGGCTTGTAACGGCTAAATCCCTCAATAGGTGGCGTCGAGACAAATTATGTCTACATTTATTGGTGAAAAATGTTTTGACTTGTCAAATATTTATTAATTGATAAACTAAAGTTTTTAAGACAAGATTTTTGTGCATAGCGCAAAGGGTAACAATTATTTTTATAAACAATAATTATGAGCCTGAAACACTCATCCAAATTGAAAAAACCTTCCGAGAAAAGATAAATGTCGCCGAGAGGACTCGAACCTGCACCCTTCTGATATCCGGTCAGATGCTCTACCGTTGAGCTACGTCGGCTGATCGAAAACCCGCCAAGTTAATATCAGAAGGGTGCAGGTTCGAGTCCTGTCGGCATTTATACTCCTCAGAGGTTTTCGAACTGAATGATGTTCAAACAATAATGTGTTTATAAAATTATATAGAATATATGTATATGTATATAGGTATATATAAAAGGTATATAAAGGTATATTATAAAGAAGGGTGCAGGTTCGAGTCCTGTCGGCGACATTTATATTTTCTCGGAAGGTTTTTTCAATTTGGATGAGTGTTTCAGGCTAATAATTATTGTTTATAAAAATAATTGTTACCCTTTGCGCTATGCACAAAAATCTTGTCTTAAAAACTTTAGTTTATCAATTAATGAATGTTTCTTTGTTTAGAGATAGTAATAGTAGTCACAAGGCATTATTTTCGCTGTCAAATCAATCATGGCACCGAAACGACAAGCAAGAATTCATAACTTCATAATTTTATTAAAAAAATAAATAAATTCCGAGCAAGACGGAGTAGTACTCGTCAGGTAGTTGATAATAAGACGCTGCAATATTCCGATTCTAAATGGCGGTCTCTCTCTCCAGGGCGATACGGAGGTACCTACCACTCCGGAAAGCAGTGCAAATACGTACGAAATACGTTTTTTTTATTGAAGATTTTTGGTACATAGATACATTTTAAAACAGTGTATAAAATTCAAGAAAATATGTAAACAAAAAAACCCACAAAGGCGAAGCCTGTGTGTGGGTATTATAATAGTTTTTTTATCAACAAAAATTAAGGTATTCATTGTCTTAAAAGAATAAATGCCACTGAAAATGAGAAAGATAAAATATGACATAAAGTGATAATACGAAACAAAAAAAAAAACAAATAAAACATTACATAAATTATGACAGTAAACAGAATTTACTGTTATTATCACATATAAGTATAATGAGATTTTCGTATGTTTTGAAAGTAAGTTTTATAAAAATATGTATGTATTGTGTTATTGGTGTAATAAAAAATAATATCATAAAATAAGGCATTGAACAATATAATACATTGTTGGTACCAGCAACAGGTAAAAAATTGAGTTGAATTTTAAAAGTGTAGCATTAAAATATAAACAAAGGAGAACAAGCTTTCCCCACCTTCCTCCTCCCCTTCTACTTGCCCACCCCAATACCTTCAGTCTCACAACATTCCCCAATTTGGGATGCCATAGTCTCACTGGTTCCAGACGGTTGGGACTCTTGTGCGGTATTCATTTAAAAAAGCTAGAATTTTGTCTAAGGGAAAATATATGACTCTTGAGACATTCAGTGTTTTTTATCCAAGATTTAATATATTTTTTATAAGAGTTAATGTTTTGACATAACACGGTCTCTTCAAAGGTTATGAAAAGTGAATTATACATTTTTGGTGCAATAAAATGAATATGCCTTTGGGCCAACCTGGTTTTTAATGTATATACACAAATACCATCTCTTTGGCTAGAACGATTTGATTTTTTTTTGAAGTTGTTTATTCGCATGTAAATAAATTTTAGACATTGAATGCTATAGGTCTGTCGTAGGTCTAAAATCTACAATATCACTTTATAGGAAAGGTATTACAAATACGTAATAATCTATCCGATTTTTATTGTGTCTTTTCTGTTTTATGTTTCATTTTGAGAGTTGTTAATATTATTTTTAATGATTGAAAATACATCACAATGAGGTTAATAAACTTCAATAAGTTATTTGTTCTTCAAAAGATCACTTTGCGTCATCATAATAAAAAAATTAAGAAGAATTACTTTGTTTAAACCACTGTTTATAATATACACACACATATATATATATATATATATATATATATAAATATATATTCAATAAGTTATTCTAAAGAAAATAATATTAATCATAGACTTGTGGAAAAAGTCAACAGATGTCCCATATAAATAAAAATCAGATAGGTATATCCGAGACATTATCTAAAGATCGGAAATAAATTCGGGTAGAATCTTGTAGTCATGATAAAAGATAGCAGCCACAAAAATACATGGAAATTAATTGAAGACGATATTAACAGTTATCAGAAATCGAAATATAATACCGATAAAAATTAGAGTCGGATTGGGGTAGCCGTAGCTCAGTGGATTAGAGCGGTTCCTGGAAAGATCATGAGGTCCTCTGGGTTTGAGTCCCGGCTGCTGCCCTTATCTTTTTCTTTTGTGTGTCTTTTCGGTTTCATGTTTCATTTTGAGAGGTGTTAATATCATCTTCAATGATTCAAAATCGAATAAATTTGACTCTTTGCTTTCATTCTGGGGTTAAACGCATCAACGACATCCATGACCTCTACCCACGGAGGTCGTCGAAAGTCGTGTAGTAGGTAATAATAGAAACATTTATCTTTCCCGAGATAACGAGGTTTCAATACTTCTGTAATGGCTTATTATTCTATCTGCCCGGGTTTATCTCCTGCTTGAACTCGTGTTCAACCCAACTCTGAGACCAACGACACTGTTTCTGATAAATATTAATATTAATAAACCGACCCAATGATAATTTCTGACAAGATTGCGTAGATCTACTTATTTATCTCTTTTACCGGCCTGGGTTTGTACGAAGACGTTATCTCAAACATTTTTAATAATCATTTCGATATCAGCGTTTTGTTGAAATTTTCTTACTTTTGAAAATAATACGGTTGGACATAATTATTCATGTCATGCTTCAGATAAATAGAAGTATTTTTTTTAATCCAAATCGTCTCCCACAACACAAACAGGCGTATCTCACATGTAGCAAATTTCCATGAGAGCCAAAAAAACAGTTTTATACATTTTATTACACGTTTCGTTAATGGGGTAAAGAAAAGTGCTTAATTAAAACCCCATCAGCGAAAGTTAAATATCGTTTTTTTGGCTCTTCTGGAATGTTGCTAAACATGAGATAAGCCTGTTCGTGTTGTGGGCAACGATATAATATGCCTTTTACGTATTTGCACTGCGTTCCAGAGTGGTGGATACTTCCGTATCGCCCTGTAAGCTGTAATAAAATTTATACCATTATATGGTTGACCAACTTACCAACGATTTTGCCTTTGTGAAGAATGACTACACTATTAAACTACCTATCTTCTGTGGTAGACATTTTTCATTTGAACTTCAGTGATTTCAAGACTGCAATAAATATTTTGTTCAACACGCGAAATTGACGTACCAAATATAGGAATATCGACCCCTCGTACGCAAAGTATCGAAACTTCAAATTTGGAATTTTACAGGAGAGTGATTTAAAGAGACAGAAGCTTGGTGTAAAGACGTCCTTACACGATCCTTTTTTTTCATTCAGACTGCACGTGAGTTGTCTTTTTCTATGGAAAATTCTATCCATAGAAAAAGACAATTCATATGAAAAATGGGCGAAAAAAAGGATTGTTTAAAGTCGCTCTTCTTAAATTTGAGGTTTTGATCGTTTTACAGTAAATTTGGGACGTAATTGACAGTGAAGGTCCAAATTTGTTCCAAAATGGTCAAACTCGACTTGCACCGAATTTCTGTGTCTTTAAACCACTCTCCTGTAAAGTAAACATTTTGAAGTTACGATAATTTATATAGGAGGGGTTGATATGTGAAATATTATTAATGTAATGTAATTCGATGATCTGATGTTTTTGTGAATTTTTTTAAATAAATTGGTACTCTGTATATCACAATAAAAAAATAAGAAACTGTCAACATAAAAAAAAAGTTTTTTGGATCTCCTGAAAATTTGCTAAATATTATACTCGTATTTCTGTTTGTGTTGGGGGCGACGAAATGAGTAGCACAATCTTACATAGCTACACCTATTGATAATATCAATTTCTTTTGTTGAATAAAATATGACATATAAATTGAAAAATATATCCATTTGCAGTTGCACTTTAGTGAAGTCACAATTTTAGTAAAGAAGAGTAAACAAGAGTAGATATTACATCACGTTCTTGAGACATGATACATCAATAAATCTCTATCCTCAATGATATAATCCTTGCATATTGCAACGAAATTGTGGTAGGTACTGTTTTATTAAATTTTCTTCAGTAGGTACCTACTGCCTACTTACTTTGCCTAATGTGTTTCATAAGTGCAATAAACATGGTAAATGAGTCGTGATTTTGTTGTCATATAAAACTTGTTTGTTAATATACTCACTGCGGATGTTCTTCTGCAAATTTATTACTTACTATAAAATATTATACATATATTTCTACCTATTGTAATGATGTATTTAGTAATTAAATATATTTATGATTTATAAAAATATTGTAAATCATTTAATTTGAAATATTATTAACTTCATTTTATTTTAATAATATTTTTTCTTTGTTTTTTTCTTTAATCAGCTGTACGTTTATAGTTTATTGCTTTGTTATTTACAGATATTCTTGAAATTTATCTTTGTGGTTTTACGTGCTTATAAGGGCTCTTTATTGCTTATGCTTATTGCTTATGTCTTATACTTTTTGTTATTTATGTAAACGCCGAAAAGCGTTAACGTTTCATAATAAAAATTAAAATAAATATGTACTAAAATGTTTTGTATAGCTTTTTTTTTTATTTGTAAACCATAGTGATTAGTTTTCACCCTCAACGCATTTGTAAATAAAACGGGGTACTTTTATTAGTAGGTTGATAGCAAAAGAGAGAGAGGGAAAAAAATAAAGAGAGAGAGAGATAGATAACCCCATTTTAAAACAGTAGGGAAATTGTGAAAGGAGATAAAGCCTTATTAATGTTCTCTTGAATTAAATACATAATTAAAATGAGATGAATTTTTTATTTTGGAGAAAAATAAAATGTTTTAAAAAAAAGTCCGATTGGTTCGTACTAATTTTTCTATTGACATACTGCAATGTTAAGTACGACCAGCTGTAGTACTTTCTTACTAGATTTTTCCTAGTATTTGAATGAGTGACTTGTATGTACCATACGAAAGTAAAGGAATGGATTGAGAAGTTTAGCAGGGAAATTACAGGGCTAAGAGAATGATTTGAAACTGGTGGGGGCATAGAATAACGTGGTATTGAAAAAAAATGAGTTAAAACTTGTAACATATACACGTAGGTGTGGGTAGGTATATTGCAGTGGCATGCAGTCCATAGAAGCTGAAAAGTTCTGACTACCTTAAGACAATGGAGCGACAAATAAATTAAAAGTTTTTCGAAATACAACAAATTTCGAATATCGTTCTGCAGTTGCATCCAACCCTGGTTCATGCATAATAAAATTACCATCTTCCCTTAAATACAGTATTTTTACTTATATCAACACTCAAGTAACTCAAGAAAAAGAAGATAAGTAATTATATGAGAAAACGTTGAATCAGAAGTATAACAAAAAAAAAAACACTTTGTAAAAACAATATCTTCGAATTTGAACAACACGAAAAATTACAAAAAAATTATAATCTTCAAATCAGTATTCGACACTCAGAGAACCTTATCTAATCTGTTAAAATCACACCGAAAGATCTCCCTCCGTACCAACCGGCTTGAGACCCCACCGACTGCGACTTACGACCATTGTCTCTAAGGGACTGAAGAAGTGATGGATTATGCCAAAATCTAATGAAATTACCACAAACGATCAGATAAAGAATACAACTATTAATATATTATCTAGGTACTATAAAATGATTGACGTAAATCGGTACCCATCCCTTATCAGAGGTATTTTTAAATATTAGGTTAGATTTTCCACAATATTATTATTGGTACGGTGAATCGTTTGATGGTTTAATAGCTCTATCAATATATGATTTAAATAATCAATATTGTTGTAGCATTGAAAACGTGGATAGACTTGATTAGAAGTTCTACATATTAAATATAATAACAATTAATGCATTAGTAAATTGAGAAATGTTTATTTAACTGCGAACTTTAACGACGAACTCTTAACCAGACTACTGTTTTGTGCGATTATATGGTTTACTAATTCACACCTGAAAATCACTGAAATGCAACGGTTTCAATGATTCTAAATAATTTTATAGGTTTAAATTGTTTTCCAAACTTTAAGTCTGATGTTGTGATGATTTGTTTAGTTAGTGTGCACTGGTTAATTATAGCAAAATAATTAGGTGTAGGTAGGTATATTGCAGTGGCGTGCAGTCTATAGACGCTGAAAAGCTTTGACTACCTTAAGACAATGGAGCAAACAAATAAATTAAAGGTTATTAAATATTACGGTAAGTAAGTTTACGAAATACAAAAAATTTCTAATATCGTTCTACCTTAATAAAATATATCTTCCTAAACAATTTGCAGTTGCATCCTGCCCTGGTTCATGCATAATAAAAGTACCATCTTCCCTTAAAGACAGTATTTTTACTTATATCAAAACAAAAGTTACTCAAAAATGCACCCTATATCAGCCCATAACACAGTTTTAAAGGCCATCAAAATATTACATTTTATGTAATAAGGAACTCTATTAAAAATATATATTCATATAGATGAGCAAACGCCGATTCTGAATATATAACTTTCATTATATGTATATATAAGTAGAATTTATAACTCGTTATTCAAAAGTGAATAAAAAATCATGTCATCAAAACGCCATGTTACGTTGGTACCATTGCATTTAGAACATCTGACATCACGTGCGCATTCTGTTTTTGGATTACTATGGACATTTTTATTTTTCGATTATGTTTTGTGTTTTAAATATGTATTTTTTTAGTATTGGCGACAGTTAAACTTAATTTGGGTGACTTTATGCTCAATAATTGTTGTTCAATATAAACAACTATTGTTAATGAAAGAAATTAGATTACTCATCATCAAACCAATTATAAACACGGATATTATGATAATGTTAATGCTCAACACTATTATTATTCTTTGAATTACAGTTTCTTAAGGTACATAATTTTATTTCTTATGTTTAGTTATGATTTACCATGAACAGAATATAAAATTATTGCGGTAAAGCTTGTCCTTGTTTTGACATTTGACATTCTAACCTCAAAACTGATCAATACCGGATTTGGAGCATTTTGGCGGGCTTTGAAAAATTGAAAATTTGAAAATTATTTTAACTATGAAAAATAGCCTTAGAAAAAAAAACGGTTATAGAGCAATGCATGACACTGGTATATTGTAATTGATTTTGAGTCAACATGCGTGGAAACAATGAAAGGGTAAATTCTATGAGCAAATAACGCAAATATCGAATGAGTAAATACTTGTTGCAAGTTAATCGAGTGGGTTATCAGATAAAACTTTAATTTAATGTATTAAATTATAAGATCACTGTGCATTAGTGTTTATAGTCGCGATTGTACTTTAGACATTTTAATCACCTTTATCAACGGCCTGTCACTTCTGCAACTAGGTATTTGCACACATACTGAATTATATATCTTACCTAGCCAGTGCATTTTTCGGAAATGAAAAAAATCCGGAACTCAGAACATGTTATGTTTAAAATAATGTTAATCAGATATTAATTTAAATTAAATATATAGTAATAAAATAGTTGATTCGAAAGTTTTGTAGAAATCTTATCGGTTTCCTATCTTGGTCTTGTAATGCAATATCTGTGGTCGAATACACAAAGCAAATGATACATAGAGATGTCCTAACACGCAAAAGGGAAGAAACCAAAATTAGAGTGGCGGGGGCGATCTTGACATGCCGCCAATTTAAATAAAACATCACCTAAGTAAAAAAAGTTCGCGTTGTTTACAAAAAATTGTTGGAGTATTTAGTTTGACCTTTTTAATGTTTTGCTATTTGCTTACCGCACTTGAAATCACGAGGAACAAACGTGGAGGGAAGTGAACTAAGCTGGTGCCAAAAAGGGTGTCACTTGACCTTTTCCTCCATTCATCGAAATCGTACTTAGGGCAAGTATATTAATTCTGACGCCAGTGGGTTAAATGTCATTCTTTACCCATACTTTGAAGGATAGACAATAGGTCGGAGCGACATTGCATACACCTTTTTTTTAAACTTGCATATTGTAATAGATATAAAAAGTTGAATCCAAATAAATTATGTTATCATCCGGCAATCAGTACTTTTATCTTTATTGCCATTTCTATGAAAATTTATC
This sequence comes from Halesus radiatus, assembly GCA_022606495.2. Classification (NCBI taxonomy): domain Eukaryota; kingdom Metazoa; phylum Arthropoda; class Insecta; order Trichoptera; family Limnephilidae; genus Halesus; species Halesus radiatus. The sequence goes on from JAHDVE020007696.1 coordinate 330,338, forward strand.
TTAAAAAAATCAGGTTATTTATTCATGGCGATTTATTTAGCGAAACGACGATTTTCTTCGGGCCTTTGGGTCAATGAGATGCATGATATATTATCCTCGTGTTTTTTTTTAATAAAAGCAAAGTGGGATTCAAATTTTTTTCGGAGGAGGACAAATGGAAAAAAAATAACGGAAAATCAAGGTTTGGGAAAAATGTCTCGAAAAATTAAAAAAAAAATGCTTTTATGAAACCGAAAAACTCGAGGAATTTCAATAATCACTGTTTTTTTTTTGCATCGTTAAATGACATTTTATTTTAAATACAGGTATTATGTGCCTAGATTTTATTGTTGGGCGAAAAAATTCACGTCTCTAACAGACACACAATGATGTCTGCCGGTGTATTACTAATTTAATGCACATCTCAACTGATGAGGGTGGCAGGGGAATTTGTTAAATATAATCCCCTTACTTATTATATTTATTACAATATTGCACTAGGTCACTAATTATCAACTAATAATCATACGTCACAATAAACAAAACCATATCAGGTTTACTAAAAATAATAATAATAAACATATTGAAATACTGGCACTAAGAGGGTTAACGCGCATACCATGGTATCACTTCTACATACATAAATATACACTACACCATAATCTGCACATCTGTCCTGATGATATACACTGTAACGCTGTCCAAAACGTTGGCAAAATGAGGAGGAAGCGCAACATTGCAAATTTCGAAATATGACTAATTTTAGAATTTACTGCCGTCGATTCACTTGGGTTACCTACTCAAAAGATATTTGGCAAATTTGATGAACAATGATCTGCATCAGATCATGTCAAATCTAACGATATGTAGACACCCTTTAAAAAAAGATAAAAAAAACTACAAACCGTCCAACTCGTTTAATTTTGGTCGTATCAATTACCACGTGAGAGTAATGAAAAGTCATTATTGTTCTTGAAGATTTTTGATCTTTGAAAGGAATGTTGTTCTTTGATGGTTGCAGCATGCACCATTGTTTTCGCACCGACACATGTTGAATATTTAAAATGTATTATATTTTGTCGTTGATTTCTATTCTGAAAGAATTGAGCTTGACATTGTAATTTCCAATGTTCTTGGAATCTGGAAAACCTTTAACCTTTGATTTCCAATGTTCTTGGAATCTGGAAAACCTTTAACCTTTGATTTATTTGAAGGGTCTTGAAATCCCTTCCCAAATGCAGAAGATACAAATTTAAAATTGTGAGTAAGCTGGTGGTTATCAATTAGAATTTATATATTTACAATCGTGTCGTAAAAAGAGATAAGGATTATGGCGACACTTAAGGATTATTCCAGAAGGAGTACTGAAAAGTGAACAAAAACTTTTTCATGTAATTTACACTCTATAATAAATCAAATATAAAAATCCAAACCACAAATGCTTAGACGTTAAGTTATGCATGTACATAATCACACAGGTTTACTCTGATGTTCAATTAAGTTACACAAATTTGAAAAACAGAAAATTTTCAGTCACCTTTGACAATTTTTATGAAAAATGCGACAACCTTACACACTTTCCTAACTATCCGTATAGAATTTACAAATAAACATTTGTGATATTGATTGAATTAGCAACCAGCAAAGTGATGTTTAGGGCATTTTTTGAGTTATCAAAATAGATTTATTTTAAATTGTGGAACGTTGTATTCCGGAACGTCGTTCCGGCGCGTTCCACTACATAAAATGAATCACTGTACCCAACAAAGAAGAACTAAGGTGAGGGAATTCGTTGCATGATTCAGAAGATGAAGGGTGTCATAGAGCCCGCGAAGCGCTCAGAAACAAGTCTGAACTTTGCCGGGTACAAAGTTCCGTCGGTAATCAGCTCGACTTGGGTCCTTTTCTCTCCAATTGTCTCAGATAATGATTTGTGTGTTTGTAGATATAAACAATAAATCGCTCGATATCTCGTATTTTATATAATGTGTGTATGTATTTATCGAAGTGAAATATTTACGAATCCGTCATTCAGTCGCGCACAGCCGGTTGACGAGCACATCGCAGTTTACTAACAGTGATTCCTTTTTATCAATAATTTGTCGTCGCTTAGTCGACGATAGTCTTGCTCGGTAGTGAGTGATATTAAGTTGAAGGTGAGTTCAGCCTCTATTAACCGCAGGTACCGACCGCTTGTTTCAAAAAGTTTATCAACAGTACCTACCACAGTGCGCCTTGTTAGTGATACAGAGATCTTACTGTCTGTTTATAGCGGTCATTGAGTGCTATTGACTTTTTGCATTATTGAGTTACCTTCGATGGTTTGCATTATTCAAATCAAGTAAACAGGAAAACGATTAATTGGCACAATAGATGGTATTCCGTATTCAATTGAAATCAGTTAAATAAATGGCTTAATATGTCTGCACCCTCCATATGAGTGTTATTCCCTTGCCTCTAGCAATATTTTGCTAGAATCTGACAACCTACATATTTGGCAGAGTGGCAAGATTCTCAACTCTGGACCTAGAGGTCATAAGTTCAAATACAAATAAATAAATAAATTTTAATCGATTTCGTCACATATTTATTGAATGAAGGTCCAGCACTAAAAAAATGGCCATAAACATGACTTTGCAGGTTGCTAACTCAAGAAATACCACAAATGATTTATCTGTTAATTCTATACGGGTAGTTAAGAAAATGTATAAGGTTCCAAAAGACAATAATCTTGGAACTGTAATCCTTAAATTCTATAAAATACAACCAGAAATATCTGAAAATAGGTGTAATTTGAAAACCAGTGAAAGGAAATTTAAACGTTTTACCTAAAATTCCTGCGCATATTTTATATAGAATTTAAAAGATTACAGATTGAGGATTATTGTCTTCTGAAAACTTGCGCACTTTTCTAATTACCCGTATGGAATGTATAGACAAATCATTCATATTGTTTCTTGAGTTAGCAACTGCTAAGTGTGTATTTTTGGGTAAATAAAAAAAGCCTAAAATTTCCACCTCATTCTAGAGCGGGATAAACCTACCTCACATAGTTTTAAGAATTATCCATTGTTTGAAATAGCTTTGGATAGGTAAATTTCATCTTCTCTTCCCCCAGTTCCTTCAGCCTCATAGCCATAGTCCCACAAGTTTTGGGTAGTTTCGGAATCTGTGCTGTATCACACAAAAGAAACACAGGCAGATAGTTTATCCCTATTTACCATATTCGAAAGCAAAATAGTTGTACCTTACTGATATCAATATGAATTTTGATTAAAAAAAAATCATTGATCATCTGATAAAAAAATAATCACATATGAATAATAAATTCAGTCGATAACAAATAGTAAAATATAAAAAAGTACACCTATTGAATTTTAAGTATTCTGTACAACAGTACAGCGCTCATCTGCATTTTATGAAGCTACACGTGTCAGGACGGTACTGAAAACAAGCGTATACCTTTATATAGGTGTTCATTGGATATGCACTAGCAAATTAATCATTACTTAGGATTGAGTGTTTACTTGTAATATTCGCTATGTTTACTGTTTAGGTTGATTTGTGTTATGACCTGTAAAAGCGAAAACGTGTCAAACATTGAGAAAACTCTCATTCAAAATTTTCTCATTTAAATTTCTTCATATTCGAATTTGACATTCAAATTTAACATTCGAATTTGACATTCGAATTTGACATTCGAATTTGACTTTTTAAAAGTGATATAAAGTCATTATACGGAGGAAGAAAAAAAATAGCCCGTAAACCTAATCTAACCTAACCTAATTATCTAACATCTCATTATTAAAAAAAAAAAATCTTTATAGAAAAAAAGATGAATCAGGTTGGATGAGATGAGGTTTTCAGACTAGTTTTTTTTTTCTTTTCCGTAATTTCAATGATTTTATATTACTTTGAAAAGTGTGCCGATTTATACGTTGATTTATCGTCTAACCAAAAAATAAAATCCAATAAAGTTTAAAAATGTTATTTATTAGTTATTATGATTGAATTTCACCAATTGCAGTTCCAAAAGTAGAAATTCAACTAATGTTGTTTTGAAATTTAGGAGACTAACTAGGATGACCTACTTACCTATTATGATATGATGTTTATGGATGGTAATATAGTATAAGTTTTGGCTATGGTTCCGTAACCCGGCGAAGTATATATACATTAGATTAAAAACAAATAGGACACTAGCATAATACGTAGAATTCAAATAAATAACAAATACCTTGAAGGCTTTAAGTTTAAGCTTAGTTTATCTTCAGTAACGAGATCTATATTTCCAAGTGTATTCCCTAACCCTTCTTTATTATCTTTCATAATTAAATTCAATAAATTGACGTGCCATGATCTCACTGTGGCGCCACATAAAAACAAAAATATTATTCGTATCCTGAAACGGAAGACTAATTAATAATATAAATATTTCAAAAAAGCATGCCACAAAAACCGGGTTAGTTATCGTAACTGTTATATAGATAGTGAATGAACTTTCGGATGTTGTCAGGTCAAAGATGTTGACGTCCGTTGTCCCTAAATATTATGTAATAATTAAAAATCAAAGACTATATTATTACGACTTGTTACTCAATTTTCATTTCCATAATAATATATACTTTTGTTCTAGTCATTTTGGATAAGGAACTCCAGTGAAAAATATAATGGCTTTAAAAAGATGTGATCATATAGATCAGCTAACGCCGATTCCGAATACATAATTTTTATTGCATAAGTAGAATTTATAAACCGTTAATTACAAGTGAATAAAAAATCATCTCATCAAAACACCTTGTTATGTTATAACCATTGCAAATCATTTTAAATTATTTGGAACATCTGACGTCACTTGCGCATTTTGTTTTTGGATTAATATGAAAAAAAATATCTTCCACTTTTGTTTTGTATTTTAAAAATGCAATTTTTTAGTTTTGGCGAAATTTTAACTTAATTTGGGTGACTTTAAGCTCTATAATTGTTGTTCAATATAAAAAAACTCTTATTAGTGAAATAGATTAGAGTATTCACGAGCAAACCAATTTCAATACGGATATTATGATAATGTTAATGCTCAATACTGTTATTATTCTACGAGCCAAAGTTTCTAAAAAGGTACATAATTTTATTACTTATGTTTAGTTGTAGTTTACTATAAATGGAATATAAAATTATATGTGGTAAAGCTTATCATGTTATTTTGACATTTGACATTCTAACCTTAAAACTGATCAAATTCGACCGGCCATAGATTTGGAGCGTTTTGGTGGGTTTTGAAAAGATGAAACTTGAAAATTTTTTTAACTATGAAATTTTTAATTTTTTAATTTGGAGTTCCTTATTGGATCGATATGAATTAGTATTTTTCAAACGCTTTTCACACCATAACTACATTTCTGTCTTAAATTGATGTGATATGATCTGTTATTTGCGGGGTTAAGAACTTTGTCATTTCTATAATCTTAAAATCGTCGCTCCAAAAGCCAAAGGACTCTTGTGCGAACATTGATTATTGAGAACGATGCATTTTAACTGTGTGTGGATTGAAAGTAATCGTATGTATGCTATTTTTTATTATTTTTAAATGAATTTGAACCCCACGTGACGCATCCCATTTAAAAAAAATAAAATTAGTTTCAACCACCTTTGTATTGCCAATTAAATTTCATTTTTATCTACTTTATTGTGACGACCCGCAAGAGGAGTTGCTGTGTTGAATATTCTCGTTTAAACAAATTTCGAGAAAAAACTTCCGGCAATTATAGACACAGGTCGTAACAATATTATAGCTGCTTATTTACGGTCATACTTTATTTTCAACACATCGATTGATCGTGACTAACGTCAACAATATTATTGTGACAACAGGTATAGATAAGTTTGCCTTCAGCTCGCATTTTGTATCGATGCTCAATATTTAATATATTACTTTGTGTGGTGATATTGTGGTCATCATAATTCACACATAAATTAATTGCACATGATAAATATTAAATATTACGTCTGGCTTCGGCTTTATTCGTCGGAGGGTCAGAGTACAGCACTAGCTTTCTAGACTAGATAACGTCATAAAGATATATTTTTATCTTTCTGAACTTTAGAACACAAAATAATAAAAAAAATGACCGAAAATGGTGCATTTTATTACTAATTTTTAATCTACCAGCTTCATTACACAGTATGTTATTGAATGCCATACATTTTGTCAGAAAACTGATCCATAAAGTGTATTTTTTATTTGATTTTCGAAATATAGACACATATTGATCTTGTGATTAAAAATTTGCTTGTATAATTCTATATTTGTAAAAAACATTTGAGAGGAAATGCATGAATTACAGAATTGCTATGGTATCCATGCATTTGTTGGTAATCTATTTGCCTGCTGACCTTCAGGTATAACATGCACACTTTGAAGGTTGCTACCTCAAGAACTACTTACGAATGATTTATGTCGGATAGTTAAGACAATGTATAAGGTTTCAAAAGACAATAATCCTCAAAGTGTAATATTTTAAATACCATATGAAATACGTGCTTGAATTTTAGGTAAAATGTTCAAAATTGCCTTCTCTGGGTTTCAAACTGCATCTACTTTCAGATATTTTGGGAAAAAATTCTTAGAAATTAAAGATTACAGCGTGAAAATTTTTGCCATTTGATGAAACCTTACACATTTTTCTAACAACTCGTATAGAATATACAGAAAAATTATTTGTGGTATTTATTGAGTTAGAAACACCTGCAAAGTGATGTTTCGGGGATTTTTTTTAATGCTGGCCCTCTACAAAAACACTTGAACGGAGAGTTGTAAAAAAATGTGAAATTTGTGAAGATATTTCTGTGGGTATTTTTAAGTCTACGAAATTATTTTCAGTTCGTAACATTATTCCCATAATTAGTGGTGGAGCTTTAAAATATTACTTTAACAGAATAAAAAATAAGACAGGTCGCCTTACTGTCCTCTTCCGTATTATCAATTTATAAAAAATAGTTTCGAATCTCAAGTGAATCCGGGCAGTAACTGCTTACTAATACTCGTAGTTCTTGTATAAATAAGAACTTTGGCATACAATAATTTTGCATGACAGTTCCTACCTAAATATTTGTACACGCATGATGCCGGTTTGATTTTTCCTACTTTGACCCTTGGGATATCGCTTACAAATATTGAAGCACGTTTCTTAGACCGCTTAAGATAATAATTATTTCTCTTATCGTTGACACATGCGAGTAGGTACCTACGTGTGACTTTAATCCTAAAAGAATGTCGATCTTTGGAATGGGATTTGAGCACTGACTAATCGATATATTTTATTGCACAATCCCACAATCGTACACAAAACAGATTAGGTACCTACTTAGCTTCATAATATAAACATGATGCAAAGTGTGTACAAATTGATTGTTTGCGTGCTTTAAAAAATATTAGTAGAGACTTGCCATTTTATAGTTTGACTGACATCATACGGGATTGTCAGATATATACAAAGGATATATTTTACACATTTTCAATCGAACCTAGGCTACTAATACGTATAAATAAAGTAGGTACCTACCTATCAATTAGTGATATTATAAAAGATTTACTTAAGTAGGTACTATAATATTTTTTCAGATAATATAAAAGAGCCACGATGTTTTATGTGATACTAATGACAAAAACTTAATTTTTTACTCTCACGTTTCTTTCTAAAAGAGGTTGAAGAACAAAACCCGAAGAACACTGTTTATTTCTAGTCATCGCCCATTTTCCCCGAAATAAACGCCACTTGTGGCTATCATATTCTACAAACAAAAGTATTTAAACCGTTAGTTAATTGTATAATACCATTGAAAGTCTCGTTAGGATGTGAATTATTGTAAAGTACAACAAAAAAATGCTGATCGGTGATTGAAAGCGAATTAACAAAAATTTGACCTTTTTTATTTGAATACCCCACAAGAGTCCCAACTGCTTCCAACCGTCTGGAGCCAGTGAGACTATGGCATCCCCAATTGGGGAACGTTGTGAGGCTGGACGTATTGGGGAGGGGAAGAGGAAGGTGGGGAAATACCTGGCTATTCAGATCTGGTTACCAAACACGGCTAAAAGCCATTTCAAGCAACGTTTCAATTCTGAATGGTGGTCTTTCACCAGGGCGATACTGAGAGTATCTTCCACTCTGACCTATGGTTTTTCTATCAACACTTCCGACATCTATGAAGCGATTTTCTGAAAAATTTTCTTCAATAAATTCATTTCAAGAATACTTACGTATATTTCAATTAAAATATTATACAAATATTTCACATTTTTTAATCTTATCACTCCGAGTTGAACGCCAAAAGAAGCCATTGGCCGAACAAAAATTAACAGAGCTTGAACAAAATATTTTTTTTGCAGAGAAATGGCAGAGTTCTTCATTCATCAGGGGCCCCTAAGCCCCGAGTGCGTAGAGCTGGCCCGCGTGGAGTTGCGAGAGACTCCCGAGAGGAAAGCCGAGGCCATCCTGAAGCTGAGGGAACTTCTTCATGAGAACAAGGACCTCTACTACAAAGACGAAGATGACGTCCTAGTCACCTTCCTCCGGCCTTGCAAGTTCTACCCCGAGAGCGCCATCGCACTTGTAAGTATTCATTATTTTTTTCACTTAATAATAAGAAAATAGATTCCAATCACTTCAAACTCATCTTCTTTCACGCATCCTATTCGGCTCGGGGACCCGTCGCCTCGCGTCCTATCCTAAGATGCTTCAGGCTCTCCTCGAACAGTAGTAACGAGTGACATAATTTTTTTTACATAGGTACACAATCAAACTATAAACACTATTATGGAGAAAGGGTACCCACATAGACTCTGCCTTTGTGTGGCTAAATCAGTTTAAAAATAAAACAATTGATATTTAATAGATTCTTGTGATATTTTATATTGTCGTGCATTTTATTATGGGTAATTTATCTAAATTATATTGACATCCTTCGCTTATTACCAGTAGCGTGCAGTTAATAAAATCTGAAAAGCTGTGCCTACCATAAGAAAAATAAATTGTCATAAGAACTTAACAGATTACAGAAAAACTAATTTAAAAGCGACAGATTTCCGATCAAATCGTATTTTCCCATGAATTTAATAAGGAACTTGCAAGTTCATTTATTCAGTTCTTCACAAAAATCAGCTGATGACGATTTCAAATTGGCAATTTTTTAATATTCAATGCACAATAAATTCATACCCGGACTTGGAAAATTACACGTGGCCTGCCTTGTAACAGATAAATGCACACCACTGTTATATATGTATGTAATATAAATATTTAATAAAATAAAAATTTAAATAAGTAATTACTAAATTAAATAAATGAATTTAAAATATTTCATAGATATACATTGATATCTAAATTTTAGAAAGCTATGCTTTCATCATCAGGAATATATGAATACTATATTAATAATAATTAATACTACGAAAATATACGTAGGATTAAGTGTATTTCATCAAAAACTCGCAAATGGTGAGCATTAGCACCAAAATTAATATATGCTTAATGAAAAACGTTCTTGGTTTTAAACCACTTTATTAAATGTACCACACATTTGTCGACCGGTTTCGCTTAATCTTAGCCTTCTTCGGGACAGCAAACGGGACAGTTTATATGTTACGGTCTTGAAGAAGGTTAAGTCTAACCAAAACCGGTCGACAAATGCGTACATTGAATAAAGTGATTTAAAACAAAGAACTTTTAATAATAAGTAAACATAAAATTACATAAAATCAACGACAAACCAAGCCGGCTAGTCAAACAAAGTATTTTCTATTTGCGAAAATCTGCCAGGTAGGTAAGTACCTACTTAGTCGGTTCAAAGACTAATCACATAATAAAAACGACATTTAGAAATGCTTCAATATTATTTTTATAAGTTATTCATCTTATAATCCACGCCGTTAGTTGTTTTGAAACATTATGAGGTTATCAACCAACGCATTTATTTGATAAACTTCGAATATGCGGAGAATTATCAATATTTTAAAATAAAGCATCGTAATTTGGTACCTATACAAAGGCACAGGTAATGCTTGCGTTTATCTCAATACTTAAAGCAATTGATCTATTGTTCCATTCGAGAAGGTCAAAACATAATCAAATTGCGATAAAAAAAATTGTACTGCCGTTAATCTGCTTAAATTCGCCAATTTCATATGAAACACTCGTGCGAGGCATGGCTGCCAAACATAGATACCGAGCCAACAAAAATAAATAAGCATGATATTTTACCTTCCATCACCGATGGAAAACAATCCCCTCGCGGGTGAAGAGGAGAAGGGGGGAGGGTTTGTTTAATTTTTTTTTTATAATCGCCGAACGACGGTGTGTGTGATACTTCAGTCAGTCAAAATATAAATCAGGCGGGTTTTTCATGTTATATTTGACTACCAATATAATCTTGTAGTACATCTATAAGATTATATATTGGTACTCAGAATTATCTTAGAAATAAGACGATATCTCTCAAATCGTATTTCAAGTTTAGTAGTTCATTGCTACAATTCATTTGTATCTCCGTAATGAATTTCAATCCCTTCAAAATATTGGCGGTCAATCGTCTCGATGCAATAATTTTTAGGTACGTCAGCTGAATGATCAAAACATTGTTTGTCTTGTGTGATCGTGAATTGCTCGCTACGTGCTATCTACGTGTTCGAATATACATACATTTTAAATCTTGGGAACGTTAATGGAAGACAATAATATTTTATGAAACTAATATTCCACGGTTTTCTTGATATGAATTGGTAGGGACCTGAAAATTTCGGGTTTAATACAACGCGATTTTTTTTACATGAATTTCTTCACTTTCACGCAAGAAATTCAAATTTCGCAATTTTCGTGAAAATAACCGGGTTATTATAAAAAAAAAAAAATTACGTGAACTTCTGGTAATTAAAATAAGAATGTAATTTTGTACTTTCTACATTTAATATTTATTTGTCTATGGTTTTAACAAGCTTGATAACCATAAAATGGAACGCAACTAACTTCATGTCGAAAACGCAGCGTGCAGTAATTCATTTTTGAATTTAAATAAAAAAGTAATACAAAAAAAAAACATAATTTTTTTATAAGAAAACAAAAAAATATATGCACCAATTTTATTGCAGAATATCACCGTTTTTACTGAAAAATAACTCCATATTCCAAAAAATAACGCGAACTTCACCAAAATAACGGAAATTTCGTCAAAAATAACGCGAACATCACCGAAAAATAATTTTCCCAAAAAATCATTTAGGCAATCTGGTATTTTTCGTTTCTCATAATATGACTAATATATTGGTGTCTTTTTCTCCTAAGTACTCGTATGTTAATTAAAAAAGTAACATTGGCATATCGTATTTGATCGATGCTCAGTAATCAAATACTATTATTATTAAATTTTAATTTTTATATCGTACCGCGTAAAACAGACACTGATGACTAATGAATTTTATTTGCTACATGATTTATTTTCATCAGACAAGGTTTTAATGATTTAACATTCGTTTTTCTTATACGTTTTTAAAACGTTGTCTTATGTGTGACGTCAAATATCAATAACATTTTTTTTTAATTTCTATATTTTTAAGCTCTTTAATGTACTCGTACTTGGTATTTAAAATTTTATTTTAACCTATGTACGAAGAGTTAGTTAAATTATTAAGAATACTTTGACAGCTACTTTAAAAGATTAATAGTTGTTAATAACGGATTAATAATGATTATCCGAGGATAAGAACGGACATCAATGTTATTATTTTTTGTAAAGCAAAACTTAGGCTTACCCAGATATAATGTAATCAACCGGTGGCACAGTGCACGGTAATCCCCTTATCATATTATGGACTTTGTAGCTGTAATTACAGGCATTCCAATGTATTGTTTAAAATGTTTATATCGATACAAAGAATTTCTGTAGAAAAAATGAAGAAATATTTTTTAATCACTGAAGAAGATAATGTTAACACATCCCAAATGAAACACGAATCCGAAAAAACAACAGAAAATAAAAAGATTTCAGTCGCATATGGGACTAGAACCCAGGACCTCTGCCTATCCGGGGCAACCGCTTAACCAACTTAGCTAATGAAACCAGTTCAATTTACGCCATCTACACCGATATCATACTTCAAGATTAAGACTTGTTAATATTATCCTCCATTTTAAATCCCATATTATTGGCTGCTATCCTTATGATGATTGCAAAGTTCTTCCCGAACACAATTGCAATCGGAATAGAGTCTCGGATATACCTACCCGATTTTTATTTATATGAGACATCTATTGAGTTATGTTGCAAGTCTGGAAAAAAGTATTCTAGATTTCAGTCACATCTTTTATTTTCTGTTGTTTTTTCGATTCGTGTTTCATTTGGGATGTGTTAATATTATCTTCTTCAATGATTAAATATTACAATGAGGTTTACAATCTTCAATAAGTTATAAAAAAAAATTAAAAAAATTTAATTACGGAGTAAGGGTTTTTTCAAATTTTGGCGATTTTTCAAAAATTTTTGAATTGTGTTTTTAATATGTTATGCATTTCGACGATTTGAAAAACCGCGTCTACTGCGAACGTTTTTTCGATAAAATGATTTGTTTTGGTTAAAAACAAAACATTTTGTGTACACATGATGAGTTCTAGAATAATCTTTTGAATGTACTACATATTTTAATTGGTTGTAATTAAATACAATTGTTTTGTTTATTGTTTAAACGTATAAATGTCAATGAATGTAAAATTAACAAGAAATATTTTGTGTAAACAACTGTTTAATATAGTAAGTGGATGTGTTTATCACAATGTGTTCTTTAAAAAGTTTGGACTGTAATGCTACTAGAAATAGCAGACAAAATAACAGAATACATAACACTTAAATAAATTATTATTATTACTGATAGCAAACTTCTTATAATATTATATTATAATTTCGCTCAGTACACATAACATGAAAAACCCGCCTGATTTATGTTATGACTGACTGAAGTAACATTGGACCATTGGACGGGAGGCATAGATAGACACATACCGTCGTTCAGCGATAAATTAAACAAACCTTCCTCCCTTCTCTTCATCCGCGAGGGGATTGTTTTCCATCGGTGATGGAAGGTAAAAACTTTGCGTATGCAAACATAAATGTGTATTTATTTCTAATTTTGAAACTGTCAATTCATGGTGGAATTCCATAATAAAATGATTTTTTATTTTTTTTATTAAAACAACTTTGTAACTTTTTTCCACTTATTTATTTTCGCCCGGACCAGTTTCACCCCATAACGGGGATCGTCAGACTGGCACAATTAAAACTAAATACATAAAATTTAGCATCGATGTCAGAAGTGAGTTTCCCTGCTTTCTAGTATTGTTTTTATTTATGACTTGAAATTTGTTTTATCGATGACATTACTGTTTACTATTATGTTTTTAAAACTACTTTCTAGTTGGTTTATTACCCTCTGGAAGACGGATTACATTGTGTTTATTTATTGAATCTATGGATTTTAAAAAAGCTTTTATTTGAACAGATGGTTCTGTCTGGTTTTATTTTTTCCGCTGTGATTTTCGTCTTGTTTTCTAAAATGAATTTTATAGCAGTTTTTGTCCTATAGTTACATGCACTACGGGTAACCAGGTACATTTTTGTTGGGTCTTTAAATTATTTTACTACACATCAGGGTAATTAATATCAGCCTTTTTCTCCAATTGATTATCAGGCTATTAAAGAAATAGGTAAATTAGAATCATTAGAAAATTATAGACCGATAAGCAAAGTAGAAGAAAAGTACGTAATGAATAATCGATTAGAGAGAAAGGCTGACTCTCCTCCAATATATCCATTATAGTGTAACCTTAGTTAAATGCATTAATAGTATATAACATATGAATGTAAATAGGAAACACATATAAAATACAAGGGTAAAATGTAACTGGGAATTTTGTAGCAGACATCCAAGGCGAACTCTAAGAAGGATATTACCGTGATGTGTAACATTTTAACTAATTTCAATTAAGCATTTTTACAAGAAAACTACTTTAAAATGTTGGAATTTTGAAAAAAAGTTATGTATCTTGTTTACTTGTTTTATCATGTAGCATAGTACGCAAAAAATCGACGGACACGAGCGAAACAGTGGATGTCAGCTTAATGAGAACGGGTTGATTCTCCGACTCATTCTTGTGTATGCCGTAAAAATCCCTCCATACATCCCCTACCCTGACCCGCCTTATAACGTTCCCCAGCTGGGTTGTGATACAGTTCCCCTGTCCTTATATCGTACAGACAGGGGCTGTATCGGACGTAACGCCTCCCGGAATATCTGAAGCTGCACACTTATTATTAAATTATCGTTGTCTGTTAATATATGTAACGGGCGGTCTGGCGAGCTTGTTCGCTCCAGACCGCTCAAACTGAAATGACTGAATAAAAGCGTTGAAGAGGGACAGTTGGTGGGAGGGAGACCGACTTGTCGGGCATCTACACGGCACCGGCGGTCCGCGCTTGGTGGACCGCATAAATAGCCTGCAAACGCCAGTTTGCGGCAGTTAGCATTTGATCGCCAGCCTGACAAGTACTCCTCCCTGCCCGCCGCCCGCTCTGACTTCTGAACCACTCGCCTTGTTTCACTCTGACCACTGCTAACCTCCATCGGACAACTGCCTTTGACTTCTCACCTTTGGATACCCGACCACAGCAGAATCTACAAAAGTCGACATTGTTTCCCTTTTGCAAGGAACAATATTTGGAAATCCAGAGCGAGCCCGACGCCCGAGACATCACGGATACGATAACGACTTGACCAGCACCTACATGTTTACAGTCTTGTAACGACAATGGTCGCTTACAGGGGCTCTCTTGTGTGGTGTAACATTTAAAAAAAAATCTCATCTTGAAGTTATTGCACTTTACCCCCGGACACCTTGTATAAATATGTACTACAGTAAAACAATAAATAGAGTAATAAAAAAAATGTCGATATCACCCAGACACGCAGCGCCTTTGAATCATTATAATTATCATTGTTCCTATTCCCTCATTGCGTAATGTTGCGAGGTTGCAGGATGTGAGAATTGGAAAAAGATGTAGAAGAGGAGGTTTAGGAAGTACCCGGAAATTCACTTCTGGGCACTAAACACGGCGAAAGCAATTTCAAGCAACGTTCTGTTTCGTCTTTTTCCGGAAAGATACCGACCAATTAATTACGGTACCTATCCTAAAATCCGTCTAGTAAAATATTTCCTTTCATTTAGCAATACTCTCCAAATAACCCTACGAAGATAATGACCGTGATTCTGCTATTAAAATGAGTTTTGTAAAGTGCAAAAATACATGAATAACAATAATAAACGAGAGCATGAGATACTAATAATATAAACGGTTTATCAGTACAGTACATTTATTTCCTTTGCCGATAGATACGGAAGACCGACATTGAGTTGCCGAGTGGCGCTGGCGCTATCTGACACGACTTTAGCACTTCTGCTTCTTCCGACACTTTTCGATTTATTTAAATTTAAGAGAATTATTTAGATAAGTTTTTACTAATAATGGCTAAGCTGCTGGCTTTAGCTGATGTTGGCTGAGATTACCTGACAAATTAAAAAAAAAATCCATATAACTCCTTAATTTATGAATATTACAAGCCAATTAGTGGATACATAAAATTTAGAAATTTGTATAGAGCACACAACATAATGACACTGATTATACCGAAAGTCACGGCTTTTTTCGACACTAACACAAACGAGCCTTTCCTTGAATGCGCATAGCGCACACATTTTGTTTGTGTTAAATACAGATATTTTTGAATATGACACGTGTGTCATTTAACATACTTAATACCTGCTTATTACACGTTATAGTGAGAGGTCGGTGCGGCGGGGGCGGTGCTGCGATTCTTAGCTGGAACTTAATAATTTTATAAATTTTTAAATTATTTATATATCCATCTGAGTGAAGTAGGATAGGCAGTGATTATGTTACTATATGGAATGTACATCTCTGTATATTTATTTAATTTTTTAGAGAATACCGGTTTTAAATACAAAATGGAATAATAATAAATAAAATTTGGAAAGCATGTATTTGAAATTTTTGTGTTTTTTTTAGTCCTCACCAGGGGGTCCTGTGCCATGGCGGACTAGAGTTATTTAATTTAATGTCGTCTAATTGGGTGCGACTTCTATGTCGTTTTTAGTGTTGTTTTTAAGGTTATTTCATTGACTTTCAGCCAGACTTTAATTGCTGACTTGTAACCATTAAACTTTTCTATTCGTTTTATAGCTTGGGGAAGGATGTTGTGGAGTTTCGTTCCAAAATATATGTAGTTTCTCTGTCCGAAATTGGTGTTATAACATGGGATGTTTTTATTATCATTTTGATTCGATCACTCGAAACTATTAAAAATGTGGAGTTCTACATTTTTAATAGTTTCAATAGTACATTTTTCTCGTATTTATAGTACCTTCGATATTTTAAAATTTTTGAAAATTTCTATCGTAGTACGGATAATTTAATTTGGTCTTTGTGATTCTTTTTTGAATTGTATTCATATTGTGCATGTACATTGTACATATGTAATATGTTTAAAGACCGGTCAGTGGCTGAGTTGGCATCGCGTTTAGGTCTCACTCAGGCTTCGCGAGTTCAATTCCCCGGCTGGCTAAGTCCTCCATTACGACACAAGCAACATCTTCCGATTACTGTGATGGTAGTAGGAGATTTTCAAATATTGTAAGGTTATTCGTAACCAGGGAATATTTGTCTTTCTTTAAAAAAAAAATCGTAGATATAAGATTTTAATCAATTAATCTTCCGAGAAATTTTATACTTTGTGGTTACGACTGAATAAATGAATAAGGGAATAGGTTTTTGGCATCTTATTCTTGTTGTTCTTAAATTTAAAAAAAAAATCGCTTTACCGTCAGGTACAGAAGACTGTTTTTAAAAATTGAAATGACGATTTTACAAAGTTACTAAAATTTAAAGCAAAATCTTCTTATGTAGCACATATATTATGTATATCAATTTCTTTACAATACACAGGTAGCAACTGTGTTGTATAAAATGATTTATTTGAATAAAAACTAAACATGCAAAAATATAACGGATATACGAATAAGAAATTTCTGCATACAAATCTTTGGTCTCCCTTAAACTTCATTTTTTCATCCAATAACACATTAGAATTTGGGAAAAACAAGATTAATAATAAGGAGATATAATAATTACACGTATTATGATTGATGAGTAGGTTGTTAATGGGCGATATGACTTATTTATTGTTTTTCTCGTCCTCCAACTCAGTATCGGTCAAAAGTAATGAAGAATTAATTATGGCGAAAACACGCATAGTTATTATAAACCATCTAATGTTGTCTTTTATTCATAATATATATGTAATCGTTGTATACCCTGCACTTGAATTACTTGATAATGATAAAACCGATTATGATATATCTCGAAAAGAGGTATATATATATCACCGAAAAAGTTCTCCAATTGTTTTGGTTTTCGAAATATACAACAAATGTATGCGAAAAATATTATTTGAAGAAGATTATATTAAAAAATCTCCACACATAAAGCAGAAAATTAAAAAAAGTAACGGTGGCAACCTTTCGCAACAGTCGCGACCAATCCAACCGATGGCCTCCGTGGTCGAGGGGTAAGGCTCTCGACTACGAATCCGAAGGTCGCGGGTTCAAATCCCAGCGTGCGCACATAAATTTTATTTGATTAATTTGTGCTGTTTCACAATTAATTAATTTAAAAATAACATATAGTATATTTGCGCACGTTCCTGAGTGGAAGATATTCTCAGTATCGCCCTGGTGAAAGACCACCATTCAGAATTGAAACGTTGCTTGAAATGGCTTTTAGCCGTGTTTGGTGACCAGATCTGAATAGCCAGGTATTTCCCCATCTTCCTCTCCCCCTTCTCCTTCCCCTCGTCAATACCTTAAGCCTCACAAAATTCCTCAATTGGGGATGCCATAGTCTCACTGTCTCCAGACGGTTGGGAGCAGTTCGGACTCTTGTGCGGTATTCATATAAAAAAATAAAAAAATGACGGAAAATAATTAGAATAGCGTTTATTTGTAAAATATCGAGGTAAACATAAAAGTCTTCCTTGAAATACCCTGTATTGAAAAATTATTATTTTTATAAACTACGCTGCTGACACAATTATTTTGAAAACATCAAATTAAATGGCACCTACTCGTAGTTCCTCTTTAGCCATTTGTCCTTGGCGAAGCTATTAGTGAAATCACTTTTTTGATTAATTCATACTACGAATCGGTTTATATTACGAAAACTAGAAAATATGCTTTGGATAAATTGAAACTTATTCTAGAAATTCTCATTTTTTATTTTATTTAATTTTACAAAGGAAAAAATACAATTCAAAAAGTTCCGATAAACTACTTTTTTGTAGTTTGTCTAACGGGAGTTTGTTATTTAAAACATAAAATTTACAGACAAGGTTACAAAATATGTAAAATAAAAACATAAAAAAATATATATAAAATAAAAACATATGTAACAAGCTTAAAACATAAATATTTATCAAGAATATTATTCTAAAATATTTCTGTAAAAATACGAGTATATTTAAAAAAAATGAATAAAATATAAACATAAACGAAAGAAAAAAAAATAAT
This sequence comes from Halesus radiatus, assembly GCA_022606495.2. Taxonomy (NCBI): domain Eukaryota; kingdom Metazoa; phylum Arthropoda; class Insecta; order Trichoptera; family Limnephilidae; genus Halesus; species Halesus radiatus. The sequence continues at coordinate 348,997 of JAHDVE020007696.1, forward strand.
TTAAATAATATTTCCTTATTTCTAATACAAATAGCTTCTTTCAGCTAGCCAAGTTTTCAATGTGTTTATTAATGGTTTAGTTTTAATACAGTTTTTTTTTTATTTCAGCGGGTAACATATTTATACAACTAGGAATCATGTGTTCTAAAGTTATTTGTCCATATTTGTTTTTATGCTTAGGAACCATTATTATATCTGAATTACGCTGTAAAAAATGTAAGCGTAAACTACAAACAAAAAAACATTTTTTAGTAGAAAATTATGAACGCACGTAAGAAACAAGTTTAAAAAAATGCGTACTTTATAGGTAAAATTATTTGTAAAAGATTCCCTTTATTAATTTATTTTTCTTTCTTTAAAATTCTTCAAAAATAATTAAAAATACGCTTTTCGCACTTACAACAAACACTTCTAAATTCCGCTTGCCAAGCGAATTTTATGCTTATTACCTTCATTCGTGGTGACATAAGACACACAGCTTGTAGCAAATATTTTTGGCTGATATGTTTCATTTAATTTTTCTTAGACCCCTCGATGAGGAGAACGAAAGTATTAATGTTCATTGTATATTCGTAACAAGTATTCAGTTTTTTTCTTTTTCAAATGTAACTTAACTGCTTTTCATGTGTAACTTAACTTTAGTGCAAGTTTTCTATTTTTTATTTTTCTTATGTGATTTTAAAATTATGTATCTGTGTAAAAAAGCCCTATGAGCGTTTAAAAAATAAATAAATACTCTAATGTGTTTTGCACCTGTGTGACTATTATTAGTAACTAAATATGTAAAAGCCCATATAGGGCGTATATAATATAATAAATAAAATAAATAAATATTATCGTCCGTAAATAAATGGAATTTTATTTATCAATAATTATTATTATTTACACGTATAAAGGATATCACGGGGTTAAAAAACCTACCAAAGGAAGAGTAGGTAATAAATAATACGTTATTGTTAAGGTAGGTTAGTAGGCAACTTTCCTAATCGTTTAGAAACAAATATAATAGAAACAGAGCAGTTTTTTGTTGTTGTTTTTTTAAAAAAAAAATATTATTTTATTGTGAATTACATTATATCAAATAATATTTCACAAAAAAATATTAGAAGATCATGTTACATAATGTTCCATAGAAATATTATGCTACATTAACAGTTATGCGTTTGGTGTGTACTGTGTATGTAGAAATAAAGGCTGGGCGCCGCTGTACGTAGATGCGATTTGCAGTAGTATGGGTGAACGATGTTAGCGACACGTTCATGGTATATCTCAATTGTTTCGGTTGTCTATGTTTATTATGATAATTAAAAAAAAATGTTTTTTAATTTGCAGATGCGCCGGATTGCCGAGTTCAAGCAGACGAATGCTGAGATTCTGGACGGTCTGATGCCAGTGGACGAGAAGGCGGCCTTCCTCGATAACGATGTGGTGAATATCCTTAAGGCGCGCGACCACAAGGGCAGGAGGGTGCTGCTTGTGAATGTCGGAGGTCAGTAATCATTAAATACCCTTATACTTCGATACTTAACCATTCGCTCTGTTCCCAAAGGTGGTGTGCTAAAAACCCGTCGAAATGCAAAAACAATCACGAACACATTGATTTTACATAATGCGTAAAGTACGGAACCGGTGGGATTTCTTTTTATGAGAATTTTACAATCGATTTTTTTTTTGCAACATATTTAGTAACCAGATATGAGTAAGCACGTGTTTTCTAGTCTTTATATTCCCGTGCTCCTTCTCCATTTCCCGATCGCGTATTTACAAAACCTATACCGATTCAGTTACGGCGAGGAATGAAATAGAGTAGGTTTTGTTAGGGCTAAATGACTTACAAAACCTATACCGTTTCGGTTACGACGAGGACTGAAATAGAGAAGGTTTTGTAAGCGCTAAATCGCTTACAAAACCTATACCCTTTCAGTTACGACGAGGACTGAAATAGAGTAGGTTTTGTTAGTACTAAATCACTTACAAAACCTATGTCGTTTTGGTTACGACGAGGACTGAAATAGAGTAGGTTTTGTTAGTGCTAAATCACTTACAAAACCTATATCCTTTCAGTTACGACGTGGACTGAAATAGAGTAGGTTTTGTAAGCGCTAAATCGCTTACAAAACCTATATCCTTTCAGTTACGACTAGGACTGAATCGGTATAGGTTTTGTAAATTGGCCAATGATAATTTGTGGGTGCCTTAGACATTTCAGAACGTAGAGTGTATAAAGATCTGGATCAGGCATGATGCGTATTTTTTTTCTACCGACTTTGAAGGTTTTGTCAGTTGTTGAAGGATGGATAATAATATTATTAGAAAATATTTATTACTTATTTCACATGAAGACTCGCGGCAACGTGTATCGCATATTTTTTGACTGATTATAAATTTAAAAATGTAATAATTCATGAGGAACTATGAAAATTAATACAATGTTATCTCATATCAAATAGTATATTGGCAGATAGCGTAGTATACGGAGCATGTCGACGATATGTCTGCAAAGAGAGTTATTTACCAGTATAATATTTTCCTTGATTCGATGGTTTTCATGATTCATCATTATTGTCAACCACGAGGCTTGATTTTATGCGATGAATATTTTATGTTTTAATAAACAGAATAAACATTTAAAAAAATATTATTTTTTTTAAATATTTTGGATACGGGTACAACTAGATTATAAATGGATAAATTTGAAATTTTAGGAATTAGAAAAAAAAAGTTAACTGTTAATTAAATATTATTAATAATAATTTTTTGTTTTTGTTTTAAATCTATTAAATATATTTTCACATTAATAATTATATTTAGAATATTATTTATACAAATTTTAATAATAATAAATACCATTATTTTATTTTTTATACCTTTATCATTTTCATGATTTTATTAATATGAAATTTTTTTTTTTAATTTCTAATAAAAATTTATTGTACATTATTTCATTTTATTTTTAATTATAAAATTATTTTAATATTTTTAATTAATTACTTACCTACTTTCATTATTTCCTGTTAATTTTTGTTCATGTTCAGAGTGGACGATACTCTCAGTATCGCCCTGGTGAAAGACCACCATTCAGAATTGAAACGTTGCTTGAAATGGCTTTTAGCGGTGTTTGGTGACCAGATCTGAATAGCCAGGTATTTTCCCTTTTCCCCACCTTCCTTTTCCCCTTCTCCTTCCCCTCCCCAATACCTTCAGCCTCACAACATTCCCCAATTGGGGATGCCATAGTCTCACTGGCTCCAGACGGTTGAGAGCAGTTTGGGACTCTAGTGGCGGTATTCATGTATAAAAAAAAAAAAATGTTTGTAATTTATCAATTCTTACATTATTATTTTTCTATGTTTATTACTTGTCATTATTTCTATGTATCTTGATGAGGATATCTTCGCTTCCGAAACATGTTGATATCTATATACCAAACAGTGGTGTACACAAATTATTTCTTATTATTTTTATTAAACATTTAAATATTTAAGCAGGGTTGCTAGAACACCGATGAAGAAGTGTTATACTTACAGTAACTAATTGAGGGCTTGATGTTTCAGCAACCTGGGACCCGAAGAAGGTGAGCGCCGACCAGCTGTTCAGACTATTCTATCTTATCCACGAGGCTGCCATGCTGGAGCCAGAGACCCAGGTTCGAGGCGTAGTCGTTATCATGAACTTCGAGAACATGGGCATGGCTCAGGTAACTTTTCAACTCTTTACACAATAAATATTTTGTAAATAATAATATTTCATTACATAAAGAAATAACATCACCATATTGACAGTCGTTTTGCAGTTTGAAGGGATTCATAGCTCAATTATTATCGTCACTTTAAGGGCATTTGAAAAGAGAGACGTGAAACATGCGTAGTAATAACAATGTATTTCTAGAAAACAAAAATAGGTCAAGCACATGCTAGTAATAGAAAATAATGAATCGTGGAATGACGGCCTCCATAGCGTAGTGGTCTACACATTTGACTTTTAGTCTGGACAATGCAGGTCCGATTCCTACGTAGGGCAAATTGCAATGACAAAATGATTTAATAAAATGAAATACTCAAACTTTGTTTAAACCACATTTATTTTATACGCCTACCGGTTTCGGAACAACCGATCAAGGCAAGTGTATGCCCTGAGGATGGATCGGTTACACTTGCCCTGAGGATGGATTGGTTGTTCCGAAACCGGTAGGCGTGTAAAATAAATGTGGTTTAAACAAAGTTTGATTGTTTCATTTGATTATAACGGATAACCACAAAGTGATAGCTTCATACAATAGTACAAAATGATTTCTTCAATTGATGATATACCTCAAAACATGGCTCAAAGTTTCAACTGTTAACGGGGAGAGGGACGTCGGAGAGTTATTATTTATTAATTCAAAATAATGATAGTATTATCACGCAATACGATAAACATAATGTTTTTAAATAGAAAAATATTTTATAAATTTACATAGACTTAGCATTTATCAAAATCTAATCAGAAATATTACTTTTTTCTGACCGTTCCATTGTATGTTTTACAAAATATTTAAAATAAGAATATGATTTTTAAAGTGGAGAAAAGTATGTTTAGTAATTTGTCTTTGCGTTTTTGTAAATAAACGTAACCAAAATTTTGTAATCCGCATTACAAAAAAAAAGAAAACATTTTTTTTGTGCAAATCTCTTTTTTTTGTAATGTACAGGCACTTTTAAAATTAGTTGGAAGTAATAATGAACAATTCTGTGTCTTAATTCAGGATTATGAATTATTTGGTATATCTCTTAACGAATGATGCATCTATAACATATTATTGCTTTTTTAGGTCCGAGGACTTGGCTACACCTTCTCCAAGAGGCTGATGGCCTTCATCCAGGACGCCATGCCCCTGAGACTCAAGGAGGTTCACTTTGTCAGGGAACCCTGGGTGTTCAACATCGTATGGAAAATCTTCAAGCCCATGATCAAGCCCAAGTTGACGAGTCGAGTACGTTAACCAAATGACCCCTTTCTTAAATTCTTCTACCTTAAAAAAAACACTTTGAAGTGTTTTATTTCTGGATAAAGTCTATTAACTGTATTTGCAACGTTTAAAACAATAATTATTTATAGAAATATCACCGTGGAAGAAGTTATTAGTAGAGCTCTTTTCGTATTGAAGTAAAATTTTCGGTGCTAATATTTTTTTTTAGGGAGGGATTTGGCGTTCGACCATACTAATCGAGCGCTAAGCATTTTTTGTGCAATGAGCTTTACAGTCGTGTTAGATGAGTAGGTTTGTTTGTTTGATGATTGTTATGCTACTCTACACGATCGCTCAACCTCCCAACTCTGAACGTTTGGGCGATCTTGTAGAGGGGTAGTTAGTGCGCGTTGGGCCAACGTTGGCTCGAGTTCGGCGAGTTGGGCCGTGATTGGTTCGGTGGCGAACCTTCAAATTAGTTCGATCAACTCGCACGAACCGGCCCTGTATACATCGACAAGAAATCGCGACGGACGTGCCATATATGGTAGAATAAAATTAAAAAGACTCGAGGACTATAGTAATATTTCCGACGAAGTTAATGACTTCCTCATGTATTTCCGATGAAGTTAAAGAGATTCTTATATTATATTTTCACTAATGTTACTGTATTGCTTACGTTCCTCCAATAATGTAAATGTATTTATTTGTAATTCCAGATGCACTTCCATAAGAACGACATGGCCTCCCTGCACAAGCACCTTGCCCCCAGCCATCTGCCCGCCAACTTCGGCGGTGAGCTACCTGCCATCGACTACACGGGCGCGCAGTGGTTCGACGTGGTGCAGAATCACCTTGACCACATAGAGGCCTGGAACTCCTACGGTTTCGTCAAGAAGGTTAAGCCACAGTAGTCATAGCCAATGAACCAATCAACCAACGCACACAACTATAGGTTATTCAATTGGAGGACTGTCGATGCTGCTTTTTTCATGTCGTTGGCCGTTTTGGCTAAGAAATAGTTATTTGCCACAGAGCAAATAATAAATAGAGATGCCCCCTAACGCAAGGGGAAGAAATCAAATAAAGTAAAACTGCGAATAAGTAAAAAGGTTCGGCTTGTTTACAAAACCGGATATTTTGTCAGAGTGCTTAATTTGACCATTTTTATAATTGTTTTGTAATTTGCTTACCGCAGTGAAAATCACACGAAACAAACGTGGACGGCACTGAAATAGGCTGGTGCCAAAATGGGTGTCTCGTGATCTTTGCCTCCAGCCGTCGAAATGGTACTTATGGCAAGTCTCTTAATTCGGACATCAGTGTTATTAACCATTCAAACACACCCATTTAAGATTACTAAAAGCGGATTAAAATAGGTATAATAATAAAAAAGGTGTTATTCTCAACAGTGCTAAAAGTTCACTTCAATAATCGGGTATTTAGGGTGAAACCAAAAATATTTATGAATATTCGCGGTCACAGATGGCGGTAATTCTTAATATTTTAGAGAAAAAAACAAACACTTTTAGCATGCTGTTGTGATTAATTATTAGTTGGCGAGTACACATACGGAATATGAAATTGAATGAATTATTATTGTAGGTTTAAACCTCAATTCCTTCTTATATAAATACAGTATTTTTTTTTTATAATACTAACAGAGACAGTATGTGTTTTTGTAAGTTTATTTTTCGTACACTCGCTAACAAACAAATCGTCAAAATATTAAAATATTTCTGTCTGAAATATTAAGAGTCAAAGCCATCGGTGATTGCAAAGTTGGACAATAATTTTAGATTCCACCTTAACGGCAAAATTGCTGAACACAATTGAAAACGTAAATAAACGATAGATGATATTAAATGTATAGCGTACACTCGGTTTGCGGTCTGGCGTTAAGAAATTTGCACAGATTTTTCTTTCTAAAATCTCTACGTCATATCAACCATGTTCACATCGCAACGTAATTTCCACCATTGTACTTTGAAATTTTCATTTTAAAATAAGACCAGAATGTTTATTTCATGTTTTCCATTTTTTAATGAGAAAACATTTCGAAAAATCCGAGTGAACGCCGATTATACTATAGGATAGAATAATTATAGTGAAATATGTACATTCTTAGATACCAGTGGCGTGCAGTACATAAAGGCTGAAAAGCTGTGCCTACCATAAAACAAAAACGAACCATAGAAATATAAAATAACATTTAAAGAGCGTAAAATTATGATGAAAATGTATTTTTTCTTAAATTTATTCATTTGGCCACAACGATCAGCAGAAGATGATGAAAAACTGTCAATTTTCAAATATTCTATGCACAATTCATACCCGAACTACACACAGCCTATCCTCTGTCATAGAGCAATGCACGCCACTGCTAGATACCCCTTTGGATGGCAAAACTTTGGTTGCTATATTGATTGAATTTCAAATAATGCTCAATTACCAGTTAGTGAAAAACCAAAAAATATTTTTAGGTTAAGAAGATAAAGGCTCTATTTGTCTTCAAATTATGTTCGAATCAATGTTAATTAGTACTAGTAGGTATCTATTTATTTGACTCGTTACTATGCAGATAAGTATGTTATTTTTATCTTGATATTACGACGGATCCTATAATTATTTATCTGTTTATTGATTGATATTTAAACAAAATTATTAATTTTTGTACAGTGAAAAACATTCCAAAATATTTCCAAAATTCATTCAAAAGTCTGATATAAATGTAATATATTTAAAAATATATATATTGTTAATGACAACAATAAAACTAGTTTTACAATATCTCCAAAAATGACGAAGTTATGAGGATTCAAAGTGAAATTGGGAAAAACGTATACCTGTGCTGTACGTAATTCAGTTCAATTCATAATTCAAATAACAGCAACGGATACTGCCGCGCATATAATATATATGGCCGCGCCAGTAATTTTTATGAACCGTAACGTCATATGGCTATCATCATTTTGACGGTTTCAGTACTATTTTGTATTTTCCTAAAATTCCAAAAAGTTGTCCTCAGCATTCTCTAATTAAAAAGATGAAAATTTTGTTGCCATCATGAAATTCCGTTGTAGGGGACGACCTCATTCAGTATAAATATTTGATGTTTTGTGTTAAAATATGTTTACACGCCATGTAAGAGACATACTATAAGCATTTTAAAATGTACAAGCGTCCCAACTGCTCCTCGCCGTCCGGAGCAGTCTTAGAATGGAATGCTGCGAGGCTGAAAGGAATGGGAAGGTAACTCGAAAGAGGAAGGCTGGGAAGTACTTGGCTATTCAGATGTGGTCACTAAATACTGCTGAAACCATTTCAAGAGTATCTTCCGCTCTGGCAACAAATGTAAATGGATAGTAAATAAGCAATACAAATGGATATAACGTTTTAAACTAAATAAAATCTGATTCTCGATGGCGTTGCTCCCCAAAAATAAGTTTTCCCCATTAAAATTTTGCTGTCTATCAAATCGTAAAGGGTCGAGTTATATATTTTGATGGTAAAATATTAATTGAATAATTATGTAACATCATCTAGTTAATTTATGATCATACTCATAGATCTGTTCATCCATCATCCTCATTAATTAAGAGAAAATTTGTGCCCTTGTTAAATAATGTTTTGAACAAGTGTGAGGGAATCGACTTATTTTGTGCCTTACAAATAATTTTAATGTGCAATAATACATTTTATATTATGTTAAATTAATTATTCAATACACTATTTTTTAAGTAAAATAAATAACATGTTTTATTAACACCTTTTTTTTACATATCATTAATTATTTTATTTCTAATGAACTTTGTTGAGTGTATTCAGACGGAAAAATATTATGTCTTTAAAGATCATTATTATATTAAACTAGGTTTTGCCTATTGCAGTCTTGCAATTGGTTTTGTATTAAAAGTGATTTGTGTTTGAATTTGGATGAAGCAAGAAGTGTGTCTAATTTTGAAACTGTCACTTCATGGTGGAATTCCATATTAAAATTAATTTTTTTGATTAAAAAACCTTTTTAACTTTTTTCCACTTATTTATTTTAGACCGGACCAGTTTCACCCTATCACGGGCATTTGAGCATGAGCATCGGGCATCGGACCAGTCTGAGGATGCCCTTGATAGGGTGAAACCGGTCCGGTCGAAAATAAATAAGTGGAAAAAAGTTACGAAGGTTTTTTAATCAAAAAAATTCATTTCAAGGAATGTGTGCTAGAAATAATTTTTAAAATTAATATAATGAAAAAATACTATTCATCCTCCAACTCTTACCCCTATATCTACCCCTACCCCGACCCCTACCCCTACCCTTACCTCTACCCCCACCCCTACCCCTACCCTACTCCTACCCCCACCCCTTCCCGTACCCTACCCCTACCCCTAACCCCCACCCCTATTAAGTTCAGCATGGGTCTTATCTCGCAAAAAAGAAGGAACTTACTTCTTAATTTATCACTTAGTGAATCGGGATGCATTCGATGAGATGCGTAATTTGATACCCATATCGATTACCCCTATCCCTACCCCTACTCCTACCCTTACCTCTATCTTACCTACCCTACAACTACCCTACATCAACCTCTATCCTACCACTTATCTCGCAAAAAAGGGACTAAGAGCTAACTGCCAAGTTTGAGGTATAAGTAAAAAAAAACAATGCTATATAAACTTTAAAAAAATTGTTGAAAAATTGGTCATTTTCTTTAATAACATAATAACATTAATGTTGTTATTTCTAAAGCGTCATTTTCTTCGATAAATCACCTTCGCATAAATAAAAAAAGGTGATTTTCTTTCAAGAAATGCGTTTTTAAAAATAATTTTCTTTCGTACACTCACGTCCTCCTAGTATTGATCACAATATATGCAATTTTAGGCAGGTACTGCGCTAAGTAGTGTACCTACCCAACAATAATTTTTATTATTCAGTAGACTTATTTTTCTCCTAATCTGGCGACATTCCATCGTCGTCCATCTTGGCACCATATTGGATTATGCAAAATTTACAGTATCTCTCATAATAAGATGTCTATTTCAAAGTGTTAACACTTAACATTAAAAATAAATAAAAAATTATCTTTTTTGTTTTTTTTTTTGAAAATGAAATGAAATCCACTGTGCACATGTCGAATTCAGCAGATTTTAAATTGAAATATATAATTTTGCGACGCGAACGTTCGTCGAGACGGACCTACTCGATTTTCTGAAAAACAAAAAAATAATGCCAAAAATAAACACACATATCACAAAAAAATCATTCATATTTCGCGTCCACGTTTTTTTGTCGGTGTCTGTACTTTCACACGAATTCAGCATGGAACATTCTCGAAAGAAAATTAAATCATTCGTGGAGGCCAAATCTCTCTAGAATGATGTTTGAATTAGCCCAATTCGATCGAATTTGAAATTTTCTTCGGTAAATAAATCGTAGTTCTAATTTTTCTAGGTCTTCCTAAAAATTGTTGCATATTAACGTTTTATCAAAAAATGTAGTTTTTCCGGTTTTTCGAAATGTCAAAAGTTTGATCGAATCTTGCCGAATTGTTTTCAGGAATAGGAGTATTTACGACGGATTCTAAACCTTTCAACCTGTTTTGTCTAGGATATTTTCCAATAATTTTATCTAATGGGCATTTTCGAAGCTATCGCGTTTTCCACGAGGGGACGGAGAAAAAGATTATTTTTTCGATATTTGCCCGATCCTCGGCTGACTCGGTTTGTCTGAATTTGGATTAACCCAAAATGAGCCTTGCGGTCTTTTAAATTCGATGGGCGGTTCGGTCGACTATCGCGAGGCAGGGAAAGCGGAATCGAAATTTGACCCATTCCGAGCCTTGCTGTCTGAAATTCGATAGGCGGACGATCGATTTTCTCATAAATTTGCGTGACAGGTCCACTCTTGAGCAAAAATAAACCTACGGGTGTTTTAAATTAAAGAGGCGCATGGTCGATTTTTCCCTGTCAGGCGTGGTCTGAAAAATCTGACCCTATGGAGATTTTCGTTAAAAAGAAAGATATGCATTCCTGGATTACGAACAACCGGACAATATTTTAATAACTCCTACTACCACCATACTAAGCTAAAATATTACTTGTGTCGTTGTGAAGGACTTCGTGAGCAGATGAATTGCACCCACGACACCTAATCCGATTTATTTATTAAGAGTCAGCAGTACCCTCCGAGCGGATACTGAACTTTGTTTGACGCACCATTTAAAGAAACTCTGAATTTTTCCATATCTTTAACATGTTAAATAACAGAACAACACATATTTTTATGAGCATACTTAGCGTCTTTTTTTATGGAGGGAATTTAATATAATTACCATTTCAACTAGATATCCGAGCAGAGATTATATTAAAAAAATAACATATATTTTTTAAGCGCATTAAATCTTCAAGTTTTAAAGGGGAGTTTGTAAAATGCACACAGAAATTCTGAATTCGTGGCTAAACTCAACCAACAACCGGTTGAATGAAATATTATAAGGAGTAATGAAAAAAAAGTATGTCATGCAATTTTATTCACATTAATAAAAAAAAAACTGATACCAAACTAATAATGACACTAAAAGGAGCAATTTCAATAAATAATGATGCAACACAACAGTAAGCTGATGCCAAAAAAAAACATAAGTATATTATAAGGACATTATGTATATCAACAATATATTAATAAAATGGTGGTTTGTCTTTAGTCTGCAAGTAGTAAATTCCATATCTGAAAATAAAAATGAAAAACAACGTTTTGTAGGTTATATGAGAGAACATATACATCAGTGGCGTGTATTGCTCCTTGACCAAGGGTAGGCTGTAGCTTTTTAGGCGTTAATTACCGTTATTCATCACCCCATAAAGCATGAATAATAAGGCGCTCGAGACAAATTGCAGCAAAATATTTGAAATTTATTTAAATTTAAAGTATAAACAATTTCTTACTGTAAAACGATTATGAATTAAGAATTTTCAGAAATTTCAGGATTTTTTTTCTGTAATCTGGAAAAAGAAAGATAGGTACTGCTTTTCAGCCTTTATGGGCTGCACGCCACTGATATCCAATCCAATATTTCTGATATTTTGGAAGTCTGTAGAAAAATATTTTTAGTGAACATTTATTAAAGAAAATTCCTGGAACCACACGTAATCTACCCATGTTGAAAGAGGTATACTTATACTTTGCTAACAAGTATAATTGATACAGTATTGTTTAAACATTAATATACAAATGTTCACTTACTTTTACTATTTATTATTCCTAATACTTATCTATGTATATTTTTTACCATTTCTCATTTACTGTAATGCTTTCTGCATCTGCAATCTCTGTTATATATATTGGTGTACAACTGTTTTATGGGCCGTATTAAAAAAAATCTGACGAATTGGCGTGGCGGTCAAAATTACTCCATATTGTTCGACTTTTGGGGTATTGAACTGTATTGCTCTTCCTCCTACTTCTTGAGTAAACGTTTCGGACAACTTTGCAGTGTTCACCATCAAAACAAATGTCACATCTGAGATGATGATAGGTCATATCATTGACAGCTGCTCTAATGGTGGACAAAAACGAAAAGTTCGTTCAAGAAAAAGTGGAAGCGCAACACTTCTCAAGACTCCAAAAGTCAATCAGTGTCCTTAATAATAAATAAAACATGTACCGTTTATGCACAGCTTGTCACACTTTGCTTGGAAGGCGTCCAAAGGAGGAACTAATGAAAGAATTAACTATTTTTTGCAACAACAGATTTTTGTTTGTAACCGGAAAAACAGAACAGTGACAAAATAAACCACGATAAAATGTTTAAGTTAATTTACGTTAGGTTAGGTTTGTGGTTTGTCTGACGTTTTTCATGGCTTTACTCAAATGTTCTGTTTTGTCATAGAAAAAGAATTTTTGTATCCACAAAATCTGCATTTGTGATGCCACCAACTGCAAAGTTGAGTGGCATCACAAAGTTAAGCCCGTGAAACTATATTCGTAATTTGTAAGAAAATGTGCCCGACTTACGATCTCATGATTTTCCTTCCACCCATAGCAGCGTGTACCATAGAGTGACATCTACTCTGCACTGCCTCCAGCTGGGTTTTGCACTTCACCCCCAGGAACACGGGTCCTCTGGCTTGCAGGGAGGCATTATACAGCTCAAGGGCCCGGTCCCCCGAGCAGGTAGCCGTAAGGTCCAGGCCGCACCCTGGCTGAATCCTGCCCCCATTGGGGTAGAAGTCGGCGTGCCCCAGGGGTTTGTAGGACCCCAAGAAGCGACGAGCCCCCGTGTGGATGACTTCTACGTACTTGGCATCGGTTCGGGCTAGCCGCTTTGTGTGGCTCATGTGAGATAGCCGGGATACTGGATCTAATCCTGAAATAAAACACATTAAAGGTGATCCCATTCTACATGGATAACAGATTCGTGAAATAACGCCATTCTAATACTGGATCAAGATTAAGAAGAAGAAGGAGTGTCAGAAGAATGTATGAAACGAAAGATAATGGACGAAGATTAAAATTATAGGAACGTCGAGGAAGAAACGGCACAATCAAGTTAATCAAATATTTACTTGAGTCAGGCCATTTCTGGAGTCGATTCAAAAGAAGAGTTCTTATTTATGAGATGTGAGATGGTGTATGAATATGAATGTGAATGAAGCGATGTTTGTGTGTCCAGATAGAAATGCGTGGCGGTTCATCCTCTCTGATTACTCCAGAGGAGAAAGGCGTGATGGTTAGGTAGTAAGCTAGTCTTTGGAATATTACGAATAAAAACATTTTAATAAATTAACAAGAATAACCTTGTTTATACCACTCTTTTCAACATATAAATATCGACATGGTTCGAAAGTATAAAATATAAAATAAATAGTATACTATTTACCTGATAAGGAAAGCTTCGCTTTCGAAACATGTTGATATTTAAATATAAAAAAAATGTTGTAAAGAAAGTTATTCTAATTAATTTATTAATAATGACGCCAAAAAGTGACTACACATCTTTTGACGAAAAAAATATTTTAATACGGCTTTGATTTTTAATAAAAAAAGGCATATTAAAATCGAATTCCACCATTTGAAATAAAAATTAGAAATTTTAAAATGATGGACTGAATTTCGTATCTCTATATATCCTGAATTATACGTTATATGCTAACGATCTACATAGCAATTGAAAGAGGAGGTTCGAAAGTATCGAATCCCACCGCTCGATCGTTCATAGTTGCGTAAACGACCGCTAGAGTGCTCGCGACGCCAAGTAGCCATTTCGCGTCAGTTGTGAGTCAAATGGCTACTATGCAGCACAAGGCTTTCTGCGTTCGTGAGTTCTATAAAACTGAGTCGGCAACTATTTCATCTCGATTTTATCATTGAACCTCCAACTAGGAAGAGCTTTTTTGTCGTTAGTATCACCCATTTGAGAAAACTAGATGCCTAGAGGTAAAGTAAATAGCCCGGCCCTACCGCGTGTGTCATAGGAGAACATGCGAAACTGAGTTCATCATTTTGAAGTACCCTGTGTTTAGAAAAAAAAAACATTGGTACTAAATTCCTCTTATTTATTTTAGACGGTTTCACTATAGCTACGGGTATCTTGAAAACATGATACACGTATATGATATATTTTTTAAAATGCCTGGGTTTTAATTCAAACAAATAAGATTCTTTAAAGAATCAAGATTTTTCATACAAGGCGTTATATATTAATTACGTCCCAGAATCAAGTGAATTAGTCTGAAGATGCATAAGTTAAAATTGCACCGGTGAAACGAAGTCATTAGTTTTTAAAGTCATTCTGTAGCGTTATTAAGAGGAACATACAACACTTAATTTTGTTTTTGAGGTCAAAATACTCACCTAAACCTAATGATGTTTTTTTTCATCAAAAAGTATAGTAAATATCTATAATAGTACGGATTAGAAGTAATTTATTTTTTTGTTGTTTTACATTATGAAATATAGGTCATTAAAGGAATGTTTTTTTCGCGATATAGAGGCACCTTTAACAATTATTTGAGAAGTTTTACCCCATCTGCTTTGAAAATATAATGTCATATAAAATAAAAATTAAAAAAAAAACTTTAATATAAGCATTACGGTAGACTTTAAATTAAATTAAAAATTACCAATTTACTTTGGAACACAAATTTGCCGTACATATTTTAAATATCAACCCGAAAAAATATATATTTTTAAATGTTTTGTTTTTATATTTTTATTTACTTAATCGTATTTACATAACAAGTACGAAATATATATTTTTAAATACAATAAACCCGCAAATAATTGCATCTAAAATTATGAATAATGTATTTTTTTCATGGCATATACTTCATAATTTAAAACAAAAATTATTAAAATACTTCTCATCCGTACTAGATATTTACTAAACCTTTAATTATAAAAAAAAATCATGCAGTTTGGATGGGTATTTTAGCCTCAAATACAAAATTAAGTTATGTATGAAACAGGCACCGCAGCCGTTCCTCTTAATACTTAGACTTGCACGAAAATATAGGAAATAGATACTTATTTGTTTCTCTAAAATAGTACGAAGTTCTCGTATAGCACGCACATATTGCGATAAAACTTGTTTTCGGTACATCGACATTGACCAGCAGGTAATTGCATTAATGTTGTTTTACACGTTATAGTATGGTTCACACATTTGTGCATGTTTTACAGATTTCACGGTCGATAGACATCATGATATAGGTTAATGCCGTACTTAGTGTTTAGTTGAATTAATTAAAACCACGGCTGAGATCCAGTTATTCAATGCGTGATTTAGCTAATTATATCTTAGAATACATTCGATACATTACTGAACGGAAATGAACGAACTTTTAAAATCAATAGGTAATTCAATTTGGGAGGTAGGTATGTAGGTACCGCCGTCTCGGGAACCATTCATATAATAACTGTAGGAACTGTAATTATGGAATTAATCCACTGGCAACTTTTGTCAAGTGGCAATAACACGCGCATGCGTGTTCAGCAGCGAACGAAATGTCCGAGCGTTTTAAAAAACGAACTGATATTCGACTTCGTGTGACGTTGGCTTGCAGTTCATAATTCATAATCCCTACATATTAAAATCTCCCGCGTTTTACTCCTTCTGATAAAACATCGTGTCTAAAGTGAAATAAAGCTGTTTTAAATAAGAATTCTATTAATTTGAATATCCGATCCTATAATTTACACTGGTACCCCGATATAACCAACTTTTCTGCCATAGGTCACCCCGAGTGGTTCGTTATATTTGGTGACTTAGCAGCGGTGCCCGGGTTCATGAGGTGAGGTTTTTTCAAGTCTTGGCATCGGATGCGTCTGCCCACCGACTGAGACCCCTTGACCTCTCCAGCCGGACTCTCTCGACCCATCACCTTATACCGTAGTGGTAGGGATGGATTCATACGATCGTCACTCCTGAACAAAATGACCCCCAGATTCCTATATACACCTCCCTCCTTCCCTTCAAAAGATTCTCTACACAGCATCTCCAAAGATGACATAGGCCTCGAGGGCAGTAATTTTCCTCAGGTGTGTGGAGTTAATATAAAAAAAGTTTAATTACAAATTATTAAATGTAAATGACGATTTTCGTTGCAGAGTGGAAAAGCTTTGGGTCTGAACTCAAAGATCGCCTGTTAGAAACCCGAATTGCCAATTTTGTTTTTAATGTATTTCAGATGCATAGTAAAATTAATTACTTTTTAACTTAATATTTGCACTTATTTAAAGAGTGGATGATTCTCTCAGTATCGCACGGGTAAGACAAAACCATTCAGGATCAAAACGTTACTTGAAACGGTTTTAGATATGTTTAGCGACAGAGATCTGAAAAGTGAGGTACCGCTCAACTTTTCACTTCTCTTCTTCCTCTCTCCCACAATCCCAAAATTTCTGGTTGTTATAATCCCACTAGAAATTGGAAAATTGGACATATAAAACTTATCCCATAAAAATAGTGGCAGATGAATCTCTTGGGGTAAACCTGACTTATTACATTCTGACTATGTTTGGAAATATCGAATAGTTACCAGTTATGGCGTAGACTTTCTTGGGAGCAAGTGTTTTAGACGACAGTCCGGCTAAATGTGCCCCCAGACCAAAGCCAATCATGTGGATCCTGTCGAGGTTCATGCCATGTTGGTCCACCAGGTATTTGAGGAAGGTCCCGATGTACCAGGCTGTATGGGCAATGTTATCCTTGGCAGTGTGGTAGGACTGGTCAGCCAGGAGGCTCCAGTCTACCAGGATTACATTGACGTCCATTTCTTTGAGAAATGCTGGAAATTAGAAAATTTGTTACAGTAAGACCAATTATATCTTTTTAACAAAGCATTGCGATATCATCATATTCATCATCATTATCTTCGGCACTACAACCCATAACCTTTGGAGAGTTATGACTTATGACAACTCCGCCTCTACTTCTGCTAGTTTTCTGCTATCTCTCTCCACTACTTATGTCCAAGAATGCGGTGTTCGCCTCCACACCCTTCAGTCAACTAAGATTAGGACTTCTAACACGCGTTCATATTGAAGGCTTACTATAAAGAAGCCTCTTTGATGGTAGGCTATCTATCACCTTTGCTACATACCCTGTCCAGAGGAACCGTCCCAGCTTTATGAATCTTGTTATTGACGACTCTGTAAATACTAGGTATATTATTGGCTCGTGGTTGTACATTGCCTACTCGGTTATAATCTACCAAAAATAAAGCAGGTAGAGTAGGTACCTACCTATTTACTACACTATACTGAATGGTCAAAATGATATATTTTGAAGACATGTTTGTGGATGAAAAAGGTAATTTAGACATTGTGAGTTAATTTTGCTTACTATTTTTGAGTCCTGTGCTCATTTTAGAAAATCTGTCAGCGCTCCATCCATGGATTAGAATCTTTGTGTCTCTTTCCTTAACTCCAATCATATCGATGTTCCAGTAATAACCGGGATTTATATCCAGTTGTTTCTCGAAACCGAGAGTTTCCCTAAAAAAATCATATGACATTAGTTCACCGATTGCGATTGCAAATTTTTTTATATTGTTTGAAGTTTGGGGTAGCGGCAATGAATTTCTCCGTACTTCTAGAATCAACATTTAGGACAGATTTACATTGTTTCCATAATTATAATGAAGATTAATTTTACTTATGATATTGATGATTAATTTTATTTATTCATTACTGTCGCTAGATGGCGGTGCTCCGCAACTCAAACACGAAAAATCTTTCTCTATTGAGTTGGGCATTTTTTAAAAATAAATTTATACTTTTTTTGTAATTAGCTATTATATCTGTACTATTAAATATTCTATATGTATTTATATTAAATAAAAAAAAATAAGGGCAGTACGGCTATATACCTCAAATGTCAAACAACATAATACTATTTGGCCGTGAGAATCCTGAATCACATCCGTCCAACCACATGCTTTAATGAGATAATAATTTATAAAAATCACGTAGGTACCTGGTATAGAGCCAATACGTAGGCTTCATCATGGCTTCCCCAGAATCAAGATCGTCAATAGTATTCAACGATTCAACATTTCCGTAGAAGGTCATATTGTATTCCGTGAGCATCTGACCTTGATCCTGTCTATATGTTGCATTGTTCAGTAGTAATGTTATATTACCAAAATGCAACGTACCGTTGTCGTGATGAAATTTTGAAATATGTTTGAGTTGTTCCGTGACATTGCTGTGTTGTAAAGTTACATTGTAGGGTTGTAATGGTACAACTATATGTTGTAATTTTATATCGTCGTCCAGTAATGTAAGATTAACGTTTGGTAGTGTAACATTGTAGGGTTGCAAGGTAACATTATCTGGTTGTATTTTTATAATGTTATCCTTTCGTAACGTTAGATTTTCGCTACGTAATGTAACATTTTCTTCACTGTGTGTTAAACCTGGAAAGAAACACATATATTAATGAATGGCTATATACAAGGCTCTCTCAAATCGGAATCCGGGATATAATTCTGAACTGGTTTTCCTCATACCTAACTGGTAGTTCGCCAACCGTGAAAATTAATAATACAGCTGTAAATAACCCTCTACCAATTCAATTTGGAGTCCCACAAGGAAGTGTTCTTGGCCCAATTTTGTTCCTCTTATATATCAATAATCTCTGTAACTTACCCATACCTGAAAAACTAATGTCTTTTACAGATGATACAGTGCTCATTCATGCCCGGCATATAAATTAATTGGTAATAAATATTTGACACAGCTGAAAACGACATAGGTCGTGTGAAGAATTTATTTTGGCGATAAACTCCTTACTCTTAATGATTATAAAATTAGAATTCACTCTTGTCAATTTTTTTATTCTTCCTGTACTACACAATGATCCTCAGATTCCTACCCATTACTTATACCCCTTTCCTTCACAGTCCTTCTTCTCCTTCCTTCCCTTAAAAATACCGTTCAAATAGCATCCCCAAATATGATATACGCTCTGAGTGAATAATTTTTATTTGGAGTTGCTGTGCGGAGTGTATAAAAAGCCTTGCCCTTACGTGGAACTACAATCTAGCCCATAACGAGCAAACTGTTGTACTTTTATTGCATTAAATAAATAATGTCTCCAAAACGTTTAAATTTGTGTAGTTAAAAAAACCTGGGTGTCTGTTATTTGATACTGTTACCAGTTCGTTTAGTCGGGTTTCGGTTATTTGATTATACTACCAGTTTGTTAATCGGGCATCTGTTACCTGGCTAAACAGTTTTTTTTTATCAATCCGTCAATCTGAGCAACACTACAATCACTCAAAACCGGCAATATTGCGCCTAAACCCCGCAATCTTGCTAACAAGACACTTCGAGTTTGAATACAACACGATTGAGAATCAAATCACGCGCTTTCAACATGATAAACACTCCAAGAAACATTTCAAGACAGCGATAAAGGCTTAAAACACTTGATTTTAAAACGAACTTACCGATGAATGAAAGTCCACTGATGAATAAATACAGAGGAAACATTCTTCACATGTACTTTTATACTGATTAAATTGAAATATATCACTTTAAACGATATGTGTAACACCAGACACCGAGTAGGTTATTGATTGATTACTTGACTTGAATCATTGATTCAAGAATGTTAGATATGTGTTGACATTGAATGATGCTGTTGAGGGGTCAGACGAGGTCTTTGAATATCAGTTTATAGTATTCAAATGATTGTAACAACTGTGCTTTATCTTCAGTTTACTTCATGGTTTAAAATTTAAATTTAAACAACTTTGGAGCACTTGCATCAAAAACACCACTGCGACAAAAACAACGCGGATTTGGGAAGAATCTAGCGACAATAATTTTGGATACTACAGTGATATTGAATACATAAATGAGATAAATATATTTTCACGGTCTAACGTCTTATGAAGATTGCTAAAAACTGGTTTTATATTAATTAGTGCTACAATTACGTAGATTTAATATTCGCGAGGAAGTACACAAACATATTTGTGATCATCCATATTCGCCTCAATGCTGGAGGAAAACCTCACTAGTTTTCCAATAATTATTACCCTTATTTGTTATAAAAATATCCTTATTTTTATAAAAGAGCACACCCGTTAGAAGCTTTCCACACAAAAATCTCTTTTGGTATTCAACACTGCAATACTGACATTAGAGTGGAGAGGTTTGAAGTGTTCGATTCTAGTCGAAGCGTAAACATATATTGCATTTTTTACAGGGATAATTTTGCACTCACGAGCCATTTACAGTAATAAATATTCTTTGCCACAAAAGTTGAACGAAATTGTTCTCTATTTAATATTCGCAATTTTAAAAACTGATACCTACGTATGGCAAAACGAGACGCAAGAAAAGCCTCCGTAAAATGGGTATTTTGAGGTCTCCAAATCGCTTACAAATCAGCCACCGTGGAACCGGTAATTCAGATTTGAGACCATTTTCCAAGTCAAAAATTACCCAATAAAGATGCACTTGTTGACCCCCAGATTTGCATTGACGCCAACCCAGTGAAGGTTCGATCAATAACTGGTTAATAATACTTATTGAGAAATATGACCGCAAGGGATTCACAATAAATTCCTAACCCAGTTATTGCGAAGTGGGTTGTATTGGAGGAAAGGATAAAAACTTGTTTTACTCGTATACATATAATATAATATAACATACAAAACATTGCGCTATGCATTGACAACAAACTGAATTGGAGAGAAACTTATTTCAAAACCGTTGGAGTTTGGTTTAATCTTTTTTCTGCTACTTATTTGAGGTAATGACACACACCTGAAATCCTAGTGTAAATAATAGTAAAACTGTTGTTTTTTTATCTGTATCATAGCAATAAAACAATTTTGTAATCCAACAAAAAAACAGTTATATTATTTTATTAACCTTTGATTCCGCGTTTTGACTTCTATAATAAATTATTTGTAATTTTAAGATAAGAAAAATACTTGTGCTTTTGTGATAGACATACCCGCAAGAAATTCAGAAGGAAATATTCGTTTTCAGCTAACCTAAAAAAAATCAATAACTCCTTTTCAGTCGTCGATTGTACTCATACTTACATATTTTTTTCGAGAACTGCTTACATTTTATTTGCCATACCACAAATTAATGATCTTTCTTAAGAACAGTTTAAGAAGATCCGATTTTTGTTTTTTAACGAAAGTGTAACATTGCACTATTTTTAGTTTTGTTCTAACTGGTTCCTTTCGGTAGGAAGAAGCTTCGGATAACTCAGCAGTGGAGCTTTTTGGTTGTTGTTGATTTTTTGAGTAATCAGGAAAAAGTTTGATCGGACTTTATTTTTAATGAAAAATTAACGTAAAGACAAAATTTCACCTTCTCTAAATAAGAGCCAAGATAATTTTTGCTGTAGAAAACGCGAAAATAATAAAATAGTATAATTATATTTATGTGAGCGACATCTAGCGATGTTCTGGTCTAACTAATTAATAACACCGCGTTGAAATAAACGTGCAGTTGCTCACATGGTTCTTTTTTAAACACATTATTATTCAACAGTCTTCAACATCAATCATTCAATTATTGCAGTAGGTAGATTAGATACAATCAATGTATAAGATAATACTAATCTAGTAATTTCAATAGAGTTACTATTTTATAAAAAATAAATATAAATTCTTAATAATATAATACTGCAATAGGTATATAATATAATATCAATAGTTTAACATTGACTTTTAATAATATTGAGTTAATAAAGTCCTTTACTGCTTCTTGCAAGATCGCCGCTAGAGTATGCATCTCCTGTACGGTTCCCATTCACACTTTTGTAACTTTCACCGTTTGGAACACGTAAACGATATTAATTTTGCTATAAGTCATAAATGTCTAATCTATAACTACGGTACTTTTTAGCCGGAGAACTTTAAATTACTGAATAATTTCATAGACTGCCCTCAAATATATCCGTGTCCCTGTTAGATCTACTCGACTCCACTATATTTTCCACCGTGACAACCACAGCACGTACTATTCATATTACAACTGCTAAAACTCATTGTAAAAACCCTTCCGGCAGATTAAAAACCTCTCTGTCCCGCATAGCAAAAATAATTAGTTCTTAATATAGTTCCCTACCTGATATATATTTCTTTAATTTTAAATTTCTACCTACTATTGTTTTTGTAATGTTTAAATAACTAATGCAACTAGTCCTATTTTTCCCATATTATTGTACGACATGTATTATGTTTGTAAAATGTGTTAATAACAACAACAAAAGTACTACATAACTAAAACAATATCTTTAACGATTTATTCTAATGAAATATGTTTGCTGATAGATCACCTAGTTAATTCAATAGATTATTTTTTTGTCTTAACAAGATAGATTTTAAGAATTTCATTACTCAAAAAACCACGTTAATTAATTTATTTTTGAATTAGTGTAGTTATATCGGTAAATTTAACAAAACAAATTTCTATCATAAAATAGAATCAACAATTGCACAATATTTTTTTTAAATGAGTGTAACAGGTTATGGAGTTCAGATTTTTGCTTAACAAGGAATGAATTGAAATTTAGTAGTCCGCAGGTACAGGTTGAAGTATTCACATAACGCCACCTTAATTAGTAATTCGTGTAATGAAACATTTCACAAATTGAGTTTTGAATACCACCTTTTACAATATAAAATATATATATATATTACTATGAAAACCTCATATCTTGTGTCACAATTAAAAGTATGAAACTATAGTATCAAGTAAAAGTAGAAATAATAAGATTTTTAAATTTATTTTCATATTATTCGTTCGTCAAAGTATTAATGTTAGGATACCATAGCTTTACTTTCGAGTTATTTGCGATTCATAACTTTGGTTTTCCACTGAATCTTAGAATTCTTTATACATTGAATAGAAATATATACGTAGTTTGAATATGTACATATTTTTTTAAATATTATAACAAAACAAAACAAAAATATTTTATTAATTTTTTATGTATGTAAAGTAGTTTAATATGTTCAATTTGTAGTTAAAAAAAACTGTTTTTTGATTCTTCTGTAAAGTTGCCAGAATGGATATAGGTAATATACTAATTAAGGTGGCGATACGTACAATCTTTCCCCAAAATCAACAAGTAGATAGTACATACTCGTACATTGAAACGGAAGTTGAGTTTGTATTTAAAACGGTGATGGCATGTCTACATGCATATCATTAAAATCGATTAACCCGATTATTTACTGCATAATCATTGTCGAGTAGGTACCCATTGCGAAGAAATAAATTTATCACACACGATGGAAATAATTTTTTAATTTACATCGGTTCTTGTCTTGTAAATATATCGAAACGAAGAGTTCCGATGGTGACCGATCTCACACGAAGTTACATGCGGCTCCTGCATTAATTCGCCTCCGGCTTTTCAAGTTTCGAAATTCAAATCATAACAATTGCGGAACTCGCTCCATAGATTTGAGGTCCGCTCTGACCATAGAGTCAGTGCACTGTCTACCTCAAACCTTCCAACACCTCGTTCTGGTTCCCAATGAAAACGATTCATTAAAAAAAGAACAGCAACATTGCCATTAGATAAAAAGTTTGTGAAAGAGTAAAAAACCTAGAATAATGTGATAAATTTTACTTACATAATTTATTTGTGATGAATAATTTTATTGTTTTATCAATTCTGAATTTAATCTGGAAGATAGCAGAGTGACAAGTGAAATAAATAAAATACTTTTGCGAATACCTGACTCAAAAATTAATCGGTTTTTTGATAAATTTCAACACGTTTTCCCATTTTCTTCAATTGATTTAAACTGTTAAAATGAGTCTTCTAATTGATGACGATGGTGTCCCGTACATCCAATTGGGGAAATATCAGATTAAATTGGAAACGGAAGAACTTACCGGCGAGTTAAAAGTTAAAGCTGAACAGGAACTAAGGGAAACCCCTGAAATTGTGGAAAAAGGATTAAAAGAACTGAGAGCTTTGATAAGCGGTAAGGAAATTCACATTTATTCTAAACAAAATAACAAAACTAAAGTTCCTATGGCGGAACGGTAAAAAAACCTGTTTCATAAATATAACAAAAATCGTTGAATTATCTCGTAGAATTTTATTGATAACATACTATTTTTCCTCATGCAGAAGCAGATGTGCACTTATGACTTGAAATTCGTTCGTAATTGCTTCTGGGTATTTTACATTGGATGTATGTCGAAGTAAAGAACCACGAATTTCATTGTATTTAATTTTTTTTCCCATAGATCATTAATTGCTCGTTACATTATTCATTACGACACGACATTACACGTCTTCAATCTAAACACATGGCTGCATCCAAATCATACACTCATAGAGACGCGTACCAAAAAATCCCATTAGATACATTAAATTACTCTGTTGCCTGAACTGTAAAAAAGCATCGTGAATGAATAGCTATTATTTAAACTGGTTATGATTTTTTATTTGTATTACGGGTTTGATTTGTGGTGCTTACTATGGTTTACATACATTATTTCCCACGGATAAGATCCACGCTATTGACTTACATTTCAATGGCTCGCAATTAAATTGCAACAAGTCAAAATCTCTTATTTGAGATAATCAATATTTTACAAATTCGCGTATATCAATTATGTGTGCAAAAATGTCAAATTATATTAGTTATGACTGTTTTTTCTGTTCGAAATTGAAGTGCACAGGACAGTGATCAATCTTAAATAGAAACAAATCCAAATAGATTTGCATAAAATTGGGTACACTTGAAGGTTTGAAGATTTTCACACTGGTTTTTCGGCTCTCAAGTAGTCAAACATTTTTAATGTTTTGTTTTATTTAAAACTGGCAAGAGCTCCTTTTGGCGAATAGTTTGATACTCATTTGCAATTTATGGTTTTTCGAACTTGTTGCGGTCCACGCGGGACACCAATTTAGTGTCCGACTTTATGAATGAATTATACAACATCATAGAAATAATAATATGATTGGTTTGATCTGATAGAAGTAGAAGGTATGATTTATTTGTAAGAAACAAATAGCTTTTAATACAAATATATATACAAATAATGTATAAAAAAAGGTAAGCCAACAGAGTTTCTTGTGCTAACAGTGGTTAAATATAGATGTTTTATTTATGAAGCTAATAAGATAAAGAAAAAACAAAATTAGAAGGAAGGGTGAGAGGAAGAGGAAGATAGGATCGGGACAGGAGATGTGGTCGTACGTATTACTTCGGTTCGATATTTTGAAAGAGTATTGTGAAGAATGTCGGTATTGTGAAATTGAGCGTTATATTGCGCACAAATACGGGGAATTGGAGAATTTATCTTACGATTGGTCCTGCATGCGGGCAAATGAAAATGATATCAAAGTAATGATCTGAAATGATATATTAGTACTTGAGGTTTGCAATTGTTAATGCTGCAAAATATTATTTTTTTACGGACGTGATTTTAATGTGAAAAAAACCCACATCCACTTGTTAAAATATGCTTTGCATTTTATAAATATATTATTCGTGTATCTAACAGAAAACTCATTACGGATCTAATTGAAATCCAAATAACAGTTAGTTTAACATTTTCAAATGGTAAATGTTTACATTGTTAAGTTATAATTGGGGATTTTCCATTAACCAAATTTAATCTACATAATATTGAACAACGTTTCATATTATTTTTTCAAGAGGTTACATAATGAGGTATCGAAGTGATTAGAAATCATTATTGACCTAATGTTGACGACGAACTTTTTTATCTGAGTTTTTTTTTTAATAATGTACGTTACAGGAACCTTTTTTAATCTCTTTGCATTCACAAGCTTTGATATCATAGGGTTTGTGTGCGCCAAGTGCAGTGTATATTGTTTTGATGGTAAAATAATTTCGGTTACATGAAACTGTCGCAAATGGCCGAAATATTGTGATGGTGATTAATTCAAGCCGGTGTCATGACCTCATGACAGGACGTCATGTAACGTTAGTAGTTTGAGTGTATTAACGGTACACTAGTATTATGAATATACCGAATACTTTGACGATGTTCATTATATCGATTGCCTCGGATTAAATTGTAACAATTCAAAATATATTGTTTTGAGATAAACAATTTTTGTGTATGCGTATGTCAAATATGTATTTAAAAAATTACAAATTTTATCAGTTCTCACACTGTTCTTTCTGTTCGAAATTAAAGTGTGTAGGACGATGGCTGGTTTTAAATGGAAACACTGTTATGTAACAATTCCAAATAGATTTGTATAAAACTAGGTACATTTAAAGTTCGAAGATTTTCAAGCCGGTTTTTCGGCTCTTCAGGAGTCAAACATTTTAATCGTTTTTATTTATCTACTAGCCGATATGTACCCGCCTTGTTCGGGATTATTATTATTTTTTGGAATAGAGTTACGAAGTTGTGAATTCTTGCTTGTCGTTTGGGTGGCATAATTGATTTGACAGCGAAAATAATGCCCTGTGACGACTATTACTATCTCCGAATAAAGAAAAAAATTGAAAATTTTATTTAATTCCGAGCATTTATTTTTTCTAAACATATTTTAATAAAAAAGTTAGTACATACTTGTGTTTTCCAATATGAAAATATTCTACCCAAAGAAAGCTTCTTCTTTTGAATATGTAATCTATGGCTAACCAGAGTAGTATATCTATGGGATAACCTAAATATAACAATTCAGGTTCAATGTTTTTCATACTGATTTTAAAACGTTCTAGCAACAGTTTAACATATTGGATTTCAGATAGACAGACAGGCAGACAAACATTCATTTTTGTATATATACGTAGATTTAAAACTTCGAATCTTTTGTTGTGTGTGTGAATAGTTTGACACCCATATTGTAATTTATGGTTTTTCGGACTTGTTGCCGATTAATACTGGGCCATCGAATATTTATTTATCGTTAAAAAAAATCATGTCTGTAGAAAATCGACGCATTAATTAGATAGGTACCATCAATACAAGAAAATTCATTCAACAGAATGGTTAATGAATAAACGTTTATTTTATTATTTTTAACCTTTTATAAAATATCTGGAAAATGCTTAATTGAGATGGCTTAAGTCTAACAATTTTTCAATATTAAACCACATTGAATCCCCGCTCAAACTGTAGCTTTTGTAGATGTAGTTATTTGATTTTAAGTCATAGATTTAATGATTCTTTATCGAAAATTCACTAACGAGAATGATTCCTGGAGTATAACGTCCCTAAAATATTCAACATGTTAGCAAGAAATATTATAAATTGTGAATTTCCAGCAAGAGTCAGACATATATCAGCATGTATGCTGAAGAAATGGCTCCTAAGTAAAAAAAAATGTGATAGTAAATACTTTTTATTTTGTGTAAGATGTAGTATACCTAACTAACCATCACGCCGTTTCCCACGGGTAGGCAGAGAGTATGGACCGCCAAATAACTCGAATTTGACATACACTTTTTGCTTCATTCACATTCACACATCGTCTCACACATTTCTTCTATTATTCCGACTTCTGACATGGCCCGAATCAAGTATTTGATTCACTTGATCGCGCCATGTCTTCCTCGGGCGTCCCCGGCTTCTTCTTCCATTCACATTCGCATCATATATTCTTCTTGCACTCCTTTCTTTGTTCATTCGCCCTACATGCCCGAACCATCTAAGCGTCCCTTTTTTGATCTTGGTCATTACGCTAATATAAGCCTTGCATTATTTACCAATTTCTACATTTTTCACACGATCATACATGGTTTTACACACATCGCCTCAGATATCTCATAGATATATCAATAATAATAATAATTGGTACCTATATAGGTATATTTAGAATTAATGTAATAATCTGTAATCATTCAATTGTCATTGAAAATTCTGTTAACAAACTAGTTTGGAAAACAACACAAAAAAGACTATTTATGCAGAAATAAGTAGGTACTTTATAAAGAAATTTAAGGAAATAAAAAGGTACGCTTTTTCATCACTTGACAATGGTACAGATGCTCTCATCCACGGTACAGTGGATTTGAAAGTGAAACAGTATTACTTCTGAACAAATCATGGCATGTCTCGGAGTGATTTTGTTCACAAAATAGTATTTTAACCCACTTTCCATAATAGTTTAGCCTTCACGGATGTCTGAATGTTACTAAACGTGTAGTGTTTCCTTTCACGTAATATAAAATTGTTTAAAATATCGGCTATGCAATAAAATTAACAACAGTCACTGTTACTTACCTATGAAATACTCCAATTGCAGTTCGAATTCAATCAAGTTTCCGACCGGTTTATATAGAATTAAAATCGCGAGAAACAAATAAACACCTAGCTAATAATGAGACCGGTATTTTGATAAGAAATAATTTTAATAATTTTATCGATCCAAGACTAGTTCATTCATAAAAAAACGCGTAATATATAGGTAAACAAAAGGGTGTTGTATGTAGTTAATACGTTCGGTAGATGAGCGAATCAGCTATTTTCACATAAGTAGGTAAGGTTGGATCCTTGATGAGGACTGATGGATATAAATTGATCTTAATTAGAAGCAGCGGCGGTTGGTGTTTTTTTGTGCCAGAGGTCCAAGATTAAAACAAGCACGATGGGGAATTTCAGTCGATTTTTTTAGCAACCTTGAACCGACTAGGCCAGTTTATTTAATCACGTTTTTATAGAAAAATGATTTTTTAATATTTAAAAAAAGATTCATTTAGAAGTTGTAAGGTGCGCCAAGGGATTTTGTGTGTAATGACGCCACATTGGGGTGCTTTTTTTTAATAAAAAACGGCGCTTTCCAAAATATAAAAATATTCTTATTATTCTGACGTATCAATAGATGGTCAAACAGTAACTATGACGCCAGAGTTGAGCCGTAGTATTTAGATACATTTCTCGGCTGTTTAATCACTTTTTAAGATAGTTTTTTTTAATTGTACTAAAAATCACGTATGAAAAAGATATATTTTCAGAATCGACGTTTGTTTTTCTTTTATAATGAATGTATTTTTATAAAGTCATGTATTTTTCATTTGAATCCTCATCGTTAGAGTTGTAGTCGAGTATATATTTATACTTATATATTTTTTGCTACGAAAATATAAATAATGATCATTTTTGAAAACTCAGCCCTAGAGGACAAAAATGCCACCAGGTGGCACTGATTTAAGATCTTGGTTTTATTTATTATACATTGAATGCGGGTCATGGCTGTACCATATTTATACATTTATAAACTTTGACGTAACTTAGGTAGATAATAGAGATTTATTACCTGCAAGACGTCCCTTACTATTCACATACAAATATAAATAATATTAAAATTTATAAAATTATTGCAATAAATCAATCTACACTTTAAAAAATACGCAAGTTCCAGCTATGAATCGCAGGGCCGCGCGCGCCCCACTGATCGCTCTGTGTCAAAAGCAGGAACTAAGTATACAAAATGACGTGCATGTCATATTCAAATGTTGACTGTATTCTGCGTAAAAATTCACATGTGTGCGCAACGCGCATTCGAGGGTAGACTCGTTTGTGTCAGTGTCGAAAAAGGCTTAACTTTTCAGTATAAATCACAAATGTATCGATCAGTGTCATCTGTCGGTACTTCTATTAATTAGGAAAACTTTACTAACGAAATAATAATTATTATTATGGTTTTCCATTGCAGCCGTCGAAAAAAATATGGAAATTATAAATATCTAGTAAATTGACTTGCAACATTTCCCTCGGTTCGGACAGCAGTGAACGTATTCAACTGAACTGCGGAAAAGGGCAAGCACGTTGATCATTTCATATGCTGTTGCGCAGATGGAAAGTCTGGACGCTGGATGCTGCGTCCGTTAGGAAATACGTATTAATTGTTTTAGTGTTTAATTCGTAGAATTCCATGCAGTTTAATGTTATTATTAGGTTCTGCAAGTATTTTACTATTTTTTTTGTTTCGGCGTTCAAGGCCATTTTCAAACTGTGGTTAGGCCACGCTGAGACGACTTATTTATATGATTCTATTTTCTCTTATCCAATTTGATTTTTTATGGTGCCTAAAATGATTTATTACCTGTTAACCGGTGCCTAAAATGATTTATTACCGGCCCTTGGGGTGATTTTTCACAAAAACGGCGCTATACAAATCATCCAATTATTATTATTATTATTATTAAACCTATTTACTTGGATTCTCCATACTGAGAAGTACTTACATTTGGAATCTGTTTTCCCCGCATTAAACGCAATGTTTTATTAATTGATTTATAATGACGCGAAAGCTATTGACTTGCGTTACATTATTTGAATTCTTGTGTAAACACTAAGTAGTGGGGAATAAATTATTTTCTTAACTTTATGTGTTAATGTTATATTGGGATCATTCGTTCGTTTATTAATTTACAATTATTAAAGTAAATTTAATCTAAGACCCTTTCTTTTTATATGAAAGGATTTGGGTTCGTTGTTATCAAGCGGGACGTGATTATTCATTAAGAGATGTTCTGCGAATTTTGAAAAAATGCTTTTATTATTATAACTTCGTATATGTTCTTTGAATCTAGTTGAGAAAGCCCTTCCCGTCTGCCCTATATAGGTAGCGTTGCACTCGGCGTGGGCACATCTTAATTCATGTATGCCACTATTATTGAGTTAAGGATTTCTGCTTTTTTGAGTTTTTAGGCTTGTTATTATATTTATTTTTGGGTATATTTAAATTATATTTTGATACACCTTTTGCAATTTTTACAGATGTTTTAGCAAGAAATTTTAAATATAGAAATATTTCAATAATTTTATTATGTAGGCTGGATATATTATATTCATTTAATTTTAATATTTATTACTTTTCATAATTTTTTCAATGTTATTTGCTTTATAGCCGCTTTTATTATTTCTTTTACTTTTACATAAGCTATTTTGTCTAAGGGAATGTTAATGAGTCTATGTACCATTGAGTGGTAAGCTGATAATTTATGGGACGAGTTGAGTTTGTATTTGTTGTTGTATCTGTAAAAGTTGGTTTTCAAAATATTTTAGAGGTGTGTCTATTATTACTTCTACCCATTGTAAGATCTAAAAAAATATATTTTACCTTCGATCTCATGTTCAACTGTAAAGCAGATTCTATTATTAACGGTATTGGCCCAGTTAATGAAGGTATCTAACTGTCAGTTGATGCCTTTCCAACATATGATTTAGTATATTATGTATTTAGCTAAGGGAGATTTAAGAATTATGTTTTAAATATAATTCATAAATACCTCCGCTAGAAGTGGACTAAACGGTGATCCCATGGGAAGACCATCATTTTGTTGATAGTAGATATCATTGATAAGAAAATAATTTGTTTAGTTGAAATAACTCTTTTCGTATTACTGGGTTGATATTACATTATTCAAATTTATTTTATATTATTATAAGGCACTTTTCAATGGGGATGTTGATAAATAAGGTTTATCCGGCTAAAGAAATTAATTGAAAGATATGTGGAAGATAAAAAAAATTGAATAAATATGACGGTCTCCTTGATTGTTTTTTTTGTACTTGCCAATTGTTATATCTCCTTGAAATCTGTGGATATCTTTAAAATTATTTAAGTGCTACTATTGTATTAAGAGTGTAACCTTCGAATCTTAGTTGCGTAGTTTCGGAGTCCTTTCGCCTCGTTTCGCATCGGGAACAATTTGTAATTATATCTCCTTGAAATCTGTGGATATCTTTAAAATTATTTAAGTGCTACTATTATATTAAGAGTGTAACATTCGAATCTTAGTTGCATAGTTTCGGAGTCCTTTCGGCTCGTTTCGTATCGGGAAAAATTTGTAATTATATCTCCTTGAAATCTGTGGATATCTTTAAAATTATTTAAGTGCTACTATTATATTAAGAGTGTAACATTCGAATCTTAGTTGCGTAGTTTCGGAGTCCTTTCGCCTCGTTTCGTATCGGGAACAATTTGTAATTATATCTCCTTGAAATCTGTGGATATCTTTAAAATTATTTAAGTGCTACTATTATATTAAGAGTGTAACATTCGAATCTTAGTTGCGTAGTTTCGGAGTCCTTTCGCCTCGTTTCGTATCGGGAACAATTTGTAATTATATCTCCTTGAAATCTGTGGATATCTTTAAACTTATTTAAGTGCTACTATTATATTAAGAGTGTAACATTCGAATCTTAGTTGCGTAGTTTCGGAGTCCTTTCGCCTCGTTTCGTATCGGGAACAATTTGTAATTATATCTCCTTGAAATCTGTGGATATCTTTAAAATTATTTAAGTGCTACTATTATATTAAGAGTGTAACATTCGAATCTTAGTTGCGTAGTTTCGGAGTCCTTTCGCCTCGTTTCGTATCGGGAACAATTTGTAATTATATCTCCTTGAAATCTGTGGATATCTTTAAACTTATTTAAGTGCTACTATTATATTAAGAGTGTAACATTCGAATCTTAGTTGCGTAGTTTCGGAGTCCTTTCGCCTCGTTTCGTATCGGGAACAATTTGTAATTATATCTCCTTGAAATCTGTGGATATCTTTAAAATTATTTAAGTGCTACTATTATATTAAGAGTGTAACATTCGAATCTTAGTTGCGTAGTTTCGGAGTCCTTTCGCCTCGTTTCGTATCGGGAACAATTTGTAATTATATCTCCTTGAAATCTGTGGATATCTTTAAAATTATTTAAGTGCTACTATTATATTAAGAGTGTAACATTCGAATCTTAGTTGCGTAGTTTCGGAGTCCTTTCGCCTCGTTTCGTATCGGGAACAATTTGTAATTATATCTCCTTGAAATCTGTGGATATCTTTAAAATTATTTAAGTGCTACTATTATATTAAGAGTGTAACATTCGAATCTTAGTTGCGTAGTTTCGGAGTCCTTTCGCCTCGTTTCGTATCGGGAACAATTTGTAATTATATCTCCTTGAAATCTGCGGATATCTTTAAACTTATTTAAGTGCTACTATTATATTAAGAGTCTATCCTGAGATGGCCCCCCCCCCCCACTAGGCTTTAAAGATGTGATGGCCCGTCCTTCCTTCGTTTATGATTTAATTTAGCAATAGACTTTCGTTCGCGCCACCGATTTAAGATGACTCCTCTACTGCTGCCTTAAATTTTCCTAACTAATGTGATCGGAAAACCCTTTGTAGTTTTCCTTTCAATTTGAGGTTTTTTCTCCTCCTTGGCCAGCGTGTAACGTCTAGCCCTATGCTAACATTCGAGTGTTTCCGATTTTCTTAATTTTCACGGTATTTTTGCACTCCAATGTGGTCAATTTCCCAAGCTTTTCCGGAGTCTACGTTGTGTTGTTTTTTGTTTCAGACTATTGGAAAAACAAGGCCTTATTTGTGGTAACCCCTATTCTTTGTAGCGTAGGCAGACTCTCGCATACCATTGACAGAATTCATATTCCTAACATTTCTCCTATCTTAGACTTTAGTGTTCTGAACTCTCTATTATTATCCTACTATGCAATCTACGTTGATTTCCTATAGGAAGACTAGCATTTTCCTAACTTTACCCCTAAATTTTCTATTTTTTTTTTCTATCGTGAGTTTTAATGGGAAAACTTAGCTTCTGGGCTATACTAATTGCACTATTTCTGATCTATATAATACGACGTAGTTTCAATTTCAAATTTGGTATACATAAATGTAATGATCACAGTATTATCGCCTTTCCTCATCGTACTAAGTGTTATTCTACATGGGTTAGTTTCAATGAATTTCATGGTTAAAAGGTACAGTTTTACTTGTTTTGGCGCCATCTCCATCCTCTCCTAAATTTGGGAAAATTACATGATTAGGTTTTAGTTTTCACAGCTTTTGTTATGACGAGAGATCGAATACGGTTTGTTTTGCTGCAATTCGGCTCCAGACCTACCCCTAAAGTACTCAGATGACCACGTTTCCGGTCAGTAACTCTCCCCACACAGACGTACAGCCTGACCAAACGGTATACGTAACCTCTTCAATTTTCAGTTCGTGCGCTATTGGTCATCCCCTGTACCGCGACGGAAAGAGCACCTTCCTTATCCATGGGTCCGAGACCCTCCGAATTCCCGTCCTCCAGACAGTTACATTTAAAGGAGATCAAACCGGTTCCGTCCCCTCGTCAAACAACATTATATACTTGCGAATTTTTGCAAAGTCCGGGTTGAAAGGCCGTCCCCCGCATCAAAAGTTCAGAGATAACCACGCTTAAATCAGCAATTATTTCTGCCCAATCGATAGGTACAAATTATAAATATATGTATACAATACGAGTTTTTATAATCCACAATACTCCAGTTTTCCCGGAAAATTGTGGATCTGACATCTCCAACACAGGTCGTGAATCTGTGCCAGATATCCAGATATAATACTTATGAATATACGTAAAAGTGATAATACAATATATATAATAGATTACTTTTTGGTTTGGTTGACAGGTTGGTTTAATGAGACCCTGCTATCTCATGTAGTTTGAATTTAACTGTAGATTGATTTTTGTTTGTTTGAAGAAAAGGTAGGACTCCAAAAGCCCAAAATTTGCAAGGCCTGAACCTTGAAAACCTAAGTCGAAGATAAAATTAATTTTATAACATAACTTGGGAACGTATTGTCGACGAATGATTATGCTTATTTTGACATTTCTAGTAATGTGGGTTTTTGTTTGTTCTGTTGAATTCATCAATATGTTCGAACGGGTGTGGAGCGCCTTTGAATTGAATCTTTCTATGAAAATGGCGCTATAAAAATATTTATGTACGCAAACTACAAATACGTGATTTCTAAAAGATGATAGTTCATCGCAAAAGATGATAGTTCATCGCAAAAGATGATAGTTCATCGCAAAAGATGATAGTTATTTTTCAATTAAATGTCGACGTTTGTTAAGGTACTTATTCTTCGTAAGATGTACTGAAATTCGAATATATATATACTTATACGTATCTACATACTTCGATAAAAGAGGGTGTGGTTTGGAATGTTGACCTAGTTTTAATAACAGTCGAGGAAGTGTGTCATTGAGATATGCGACAGTTATTAAGTGTCAGAGACCCCCGTCAGGAAGCATAACAATTAGGATTCATTGGTTTGTTTTAGAATGATAACGATCTTTGAATTAATAAAAATCGTTTGGGATGTTTATAATTAGTAACGTTAGTTTTCGAATTTAAGTGTTAGGGAAATATATACTAATAAAATAAATAGTTTTTTTTTGGAAATATACATAAATATAATAATTGGTTTTATATATATACATATTAAACATTGTATATAAATAAAGATAAAATAGATAACGGCCATATAGATTTGATAGATACATTATACATTTCATATATATATATATATATATATATCCATACACACATATATACTCTTAGTAAAGGCTTAGGTATCTACCGGAAATTTTTATAAATACTTAAATGTATTTATGGAAAAAAATATAGGTATTTTTGAATATTTAAAAGTCAAGTGCTGGTAATGAGTGAGACAATTGAATTATCTATAGTACTAGTTTAATTATAATTCAATGCGAAAGGAAAGATTTATCGTAAAATATCTCATGAAGGTAGCACAAATATTTGATTAGAACGGCTTTGTTCAAGTATACAAAACATTCACTCATGATAGATAACGGTCGTATAGTATTGACCTATATATTAAACATTAAATATAAATATATATATATACATATTTACATATACACACATACAATACATGTACTTATAAGTCATTAGAAATATAATTCATATCTCCATCCTCGCCTTCCCCGGGATCCTGAAAACTTGTATATTAATTTGACTCACCTGAATTCCGACAAATTCATAATTTTTCCAGACGGGTTATACACGCCAATATGAAGATTCAGAAAATATTGAACTTCCCTGCCTGGAATGTTTAATCTAAGTTAGAAATATTTACTTAATACAATCTAGTGTTTCCTAATTTCAATTCGTGATCTACCGATTTGTACTATTTCTTCAAATTTAATGATCTCTCAATCCGGATATTATTAAACAATATTTAAATTTTGTTGTTTTTAAATCCGTAAACCGAACGCTTGGTAATATTTTAGAGCTTTATTATTTTTCTTTGACGAAATTAATCCCACGCTAGGTATTAAAAATGAATTATATGAAACTAAGACTCAGCTGTTTTTAAACTTTCACTAAATTATTTTAAACGCAATTATATTTAATTTTTCTTAAACTCGTAATAAATTCAGTTCAACATAAAATATGAATTAAATCATATTTCATTTAAACAATTTTAATTAATTCACAGAAGCTAATTTTAAAAATCTTTAAACAAATAACTTTATTAATTTTGGAAATTTTCAATATTTATTAAATTATTATTATTATCACATTGCTCTAACAGTTTTGAGAAAATTAATTTAATTACAACTTTTAGAATCTTTAACGTAATTTAAGTATTATTAATTTTTAGGAAATTTCACTATTTATGAAACTATTATTGTATTAGATCAACAAGAGAATTTATTTTAATACAATATTAATTCGAACACAAAACACTTTATTTACTGGGTCACTTTTTTATATCACTTCACTTAAATATAATGAATTTTAGAAGACTTCGATTCAAACACTTTATTTATAAACACTTTCGATTATTATAATTTCACTTAAAACCACCAATTTTAATTAATTCACAGAAGTAATTTTTAGTATCAACTTAATTATAATGAATTTTAACTTCAATATTTTTCAAACTATTATTGAATTAAATCAAACTATTGTTGAATCAATCCAACAACTATTCAAAAGAATTTATTTAAAACTTTATTTAATTGTAAGAAACAAATCAAAATGAAACTTCCTAAGTCCAAAAACAAAACAATTACTTAATATCGGTCAGCACGTAATTTAATTATTTCCTCGCCCGGCGTACTTCGCGACTAATCCCATATTCCCTCATTACATTGCCTTATATACCTAGCTTAGAATCAAAAGGATTTAACTCCATTCCATACCTACATTAAATTATGTTCTCTATTAACTCGTAAACCTATATGTAAGTAATACTAATTTCGACTGTAATTCTTCAATGTAAATATTTAGATAAAATCTGGCCCGCCTCTGAATCCATCACTTTTCCTCACTCCGGCCAGGATCGAATTTAGTTCATTCCTCTAGATCGCCCTGCTGTTCCTTATTATAGAATTGGAAATTTCGATTCATGTTTTTTTTTTTTCTGAAAATATTATCTATCGCTTATTCTTTGGTCGCCTATGAACTCGGGTATCTCGTAATCATAGCCACTATGTCATTTTGAATTTTATTTAAAGAAGCGCCTTCTTCACATCGTTCAATTTTAGAAATTCCCTTAGTCCCTGGTTATCTTGATATGCGATATCTTTTTATTTATGAATTTTCCGATGGTAACATGGTTTTTCTCTGATCTAACATGTGAATATTCGATTAACGCATATTTTCGTGCAATTTTCAATTGATCCTAATATTGGTGTAAACACTTTATAATTTCTTCCCCACCTCACCTGCCTGAGTTAATAAATATACCTTTCCAGAATGATTTTTCAATGTGTTGCACTGCTTCTTCCTGGTCTAGCTGTATTACACCTTTTGCATGTACCTGTCGTCTGCTTATACTTTCATCCGGGTCGATTGATATCATCCTTAATTGATTTTTCACTACCTTTAATAATTTTATGTATTAATTTATTGGCGTTTTTACCTGTGATTTACCTACCCCAAACCTGGTAGATATGAGTTCGTTCACTTCTTTCCTGGCCACTCCCCTTTCTCCATTCCACTCTAACTCAATATCACATTAGATTATTGTTTACTATGGGTAATAACCATTACTTTTGTAAAAAACCGATATAAATCAGAGTTTATCGAAAACTCATTATTTTTTATTACTTTTCCTTAAATAAATATTCCTATCTTCCCTGTATAAACTTAATTGTTTGTTTGTCTCTTTATCACCTGAGTTTCATGTTCATCTGGTCGCTTAAATAAACAATTCTTGTCGCCTTGTTTACATTAGTCATTGACAACCTCAAAATTTTACCTAAATGTATCGAACTATATTCAAAGTAGTAGTCCATATATCTCAATATTTCTATTGAATTCCTTCAGTTTAAATTTTATAATTGATTGATACATTTCTCATCTACATTTTCATAATATCTGATGTCCCGAATCTACTCAATTAATACCTTTTATCACCTAAAATCAGCCTAGTTTCACTCCCTTGTAATTATCTACGTTCCTGAAATTAGAAAATTGTACTTCTATTTCACATTAGTCTCGCCTAAATCGCCTCTTAAGTTTGCCGAAGTTTCCATACTGTATAATTCTTGTGTCTTCCCTTTTTCATCTGCTGAAGCTATTGTTCTCTGAATTATTTTCTCTAATTCGTTGTTTTTCCGCTTAGCCTTACATGACACGTCTTTCTGTCTAAATTCTAATGCAAACACGCCTTTCCCGTGCAAGATAAATCATTTCTTTGTAGTTTTTTTATTTGTAATTAACATTTTGCATATTATTTTTACTTTCTACTTCCATTTTCAATGGTTATTCATCTCTGCATTTCCCATTGTTTCCTTTAAAGTTCACGACCTCTTCTCGTCCTGTTCGACCGCTAGTGAAATGTTTATATTATAGGCCGTTGATCTGAACCCTTTCGATTCACATAAATAATTAATATTTCCTTTGTCCTGTCACCACTAATTGTTGTTTATGTAGAACGCTCGTTTGATTGGTAACTTTTTCGTTGATTTCACCCAATCCTGTGATGTTTATTTATAAGAGGGAACACCTTCTTCTCACTGCCATCTCGTGGTTTTATGTTGCAACGAGTTTTATGAATCAAAAATATTGGATTATAATTCACTGTAATCAAACTCTCCACAAGTCGATAGATGTCGCTCCCTTAAGCTTTTCTAGCATGAAAGTTATGTATATAAAAAAAAATATTTTCCAGGGTTCTATTAAAAGAAAATGATGATGGTTAGACCCTTACAATCCTTACTGTAACAAAACTGTACTACTATTTTTGTATTTCTTTACATGTTTAAGACTTCCTGATATCTTAGTATTTTTATTATATTATTTAAATGCAATTATGTAATTAAACTCTGTTATCACTATAACAAAACTGCGTTACTGGTTTCGGATTTAAAAAAAAATTTAATTTGTGTACATTGATCGCAGCATGCATGTACCTAAAATGTCCTATTATTGCGCAACTATTTGAATGATTGTGTTTATATTGTTGTATTACATAATATTGCTGTAGAAAACTCCTGTTCATAAGTTACTTGCAGTGGATCAAGCGGGTACAAACTCCCATTTTAAGAAAAAAAATAATGCAATTAAAAAATGAAAATAAATTAACCTTCTTCTAATCAACCACATCTCTATGGAGACATGAGATAGATAAAAAAACCGATCCGTCACGAAACAATCCTTCTTCGAAATGTGAAGCTCTTCATAAAACCATTCATTAGAAATTATGATTATTTTTCTTAACAGCTTAAATCATCCTTTGTCGAGTCTGGAGTCAATCATAATATTAATATGTACATAAAATAAGGTATATATTTTTATAAATTACAAGGCAGTTGTTGAATAAATAATGGCTTTGATTTA